>OX183130.1:50458540-50778524 GCA_945261195.1 Cryptosula pallasiana | reverse complement strand
CCACCTCTTGTATCTTATTCGCACACGCTGGCCAATCAATTGTGCCAGGTGTGGCCTCTTTTGTTTATTCACTTGTCTGTCACTTTTGTTACGTAACAGTGTACATAAATATGGATGTTTGGTATCAATAAATCAGAGTCAGCTTGCACACTCTCAGAAGTTTCTTTGTTCTAACAAATAACTTCACTGCGCACCATTACTCGAGTAGTAATATATAGGCAGATCAGTCTGGACCTCTGCTGGCCGAACTTAGCTTGTCTAACTTCGCCTTCAATGTTCGACCTCTGCACAGCACTACAATAAGGCAGCCGAACCTCTGCTGGCCGAACTTAGCTTGTCTAACTTCGCCTTCAATGTTCGACCTCTGCACAGCACTACAATAAGACAGCCGAACCTCTGCTGGCCGAACCTAGTTTCACTAGTTCGCCCTTCAAAGTTCGAACTTAATACTTACAGAGATAACAGCTAACGCAACCGGCAGCTCATTAGTTACTGAGATGGTCGACCACCATTCTCCAGTATACTAAGTCGACCTGTGGAAGGGTTGTATCGCTAGCACACTAGACACAGTTGCCATTACAGTTCGGGAGGTTGTGCAGGTAGGCCGAGCTACCACCTCACACCCCCACAGTGAAATCCTGCACATTATTATAACAAACAATAATGATAATTATAATAATGCAGCTACTAGACACTAAAAATATAAGTTATACTCATAATTTAATAATAATTAATTAATTAATAATAGTAATGATGAGTAAATCATCATCTCCTGTGTGTGTTTGTTATTATTAATATAATTTGGTTGCTTGGTTTGTTTAGTGGCTAACAACACACACATACATACGCTGACAGTGTGACATCACATGAGATGATGGCTGCCCGATGGCTGTTTCACATCAACCTGTAAAGGTTTTCTTTTTTGCAGTGTTAACAATTTTCAGTTTTTATCGAATGTGTTTGCTTGGTGGTATGATGTAAGCTGCTGTCAAATTGTTCTATTTATAATTCAATCAGCCGGTGTCTGTAAATTCAAACTTTTAACCATTATCAAAGCTGCTGATAGCTGACAACCTTAAGGTCTACAGTAAATTGCAAAGTATTATTTTTTTTATCAAGAAATTGCAAGCAACACACCAAAAAACAAATCACGAAAGTTGAGAGCAACATTGTATGACATACCCGTCAATCAGTCAATCGTTCTATTAATATCTTAATATGTAAAACAACACGCAGTGTAATCAGGTAAAACATTGTAGATCTCTATAAATCAATGCAACTAATAGTATATATTTAATATTACACATATGGATTGTCCAGTACTGAGTAGTAAGGCGAGATGTTATTATTGATAAATATAAATTGCCCTAACAATAATTAATAATGATAATGAGTTGAATATTACTATATCAAGTATCATATTTATTATTTATTTGAATGATATCTACAGTAGTTCGGTTGTTACAACAGTATTATTATAATCACAATGTAGCTAGAACAGGTGTAATTTTTAAATAGTTCTAATCTTTTTGCAGGGTTTACTATCAACAAGAACAATTAATAACAGTGTGTAAAAAATAGTTTTTTTATTCGTTTTTTATGAGAGCTGAATGAATGATGCTGCTCTGCAAACACAAAAGTGAGGAGAAACAACTGTCCCTTGAGAAAACAAGCATGAAGTTGCATAACAAGCAGGAACATGACAATGATGTTCATGTATGATTGATTGATTCCTATAATTGATAATTAACACAAAATTGGATTCGTAGGTTACCAATATTTAGAAGATAACAAATAATGTAAATGTGATTATAATTATTAATTATAGGTAATAATTGTTATAATGAGTAATAATAATAATAATAATAGGAATAATATTCAATTAATAATGTATAAATGATAATGTAGCAAGAGTGAGTAGTTTCACAAAGGGCTCTGGTTCGTCATCACTCATAACAATATCACATTTGCTGCTCAATAAACAGTAAGAGCTGGAATAATTTGCTATCCAAAAAGGAGGAGTCAGTGCACAACTAATTCTTTCTTTCAAGTTGATTTAAAATAATGGTTTGAGACTTTTTTTCTCAATCATGAAACCAAAATAATGGTGTATGGTGACATAGTTTAAAAATACTTGCAACACACATCAATTTCACATAACTTGAATCATTAGCAGCGGCTATATGTGAAATGTATTTTCATCAAATCAAGTCTCGCAGCGCAATTGCCTGATTGACAAGCTAAAGCTTTGAACAACCATTCATCTGAAAGCGCAGAATGCTTCCTAGCTCTCTGTGAATTTTAAATCAAACTTTTAAATTTTAATCAAAGTCATAAAGTTAAAATATAGTGCCAAAATATAGTGCTTTTATTTTTCATTTGAAATTTTAAATATCAAATAACTTAGAAATATTAATAATAGCTGAAAGTTAATCATGGAAATGTAATCTTGAAATAGTTTAAATAGTAATAACATAGATACTCCCAAAAATATATATATTTTTGCGGGTACCAATGAAATCTATCAATTTTTTCATGATGAGCATACTACTTATTTGACATTATTGATACTTCGCTTTAGGGTAGCCTAATACAAGTTTTTTTTTATTCAGTCATCTGTTTATAAAAACGAAAAATAATAAATAGTAGGTAAAATAAAAAACAGAGCGGATTGGTTTCTTTTTTTTTCAAATCATGCATTTCTGATTCACAGCAGCATCACACTAACAACAATAACCGGTTTCAAAGTGTAAATAATGCACTTTCCATAATATTAGTTACCAGTATCTGTGAAAGTATACCACTTATTTTATTACCATTTCATTTATGCAGCAAAACCAAGTGGCACTTCAGTATTTCGGATGTCTGCCATATATAGGATAATTTAAGCGACTGTGCACCCTGTATACAACTACAAAAGGTCACATAAGCTCTCTGGTCTGAAAGAGAACATTTTTGAAGTATAGGGCATGTTATCTTTAATAAACGTCTTATTTAATTACTGTTGAAAGAAGTTGAGCATGATGACTTGCATTTTTGTAAATTTTTCAAATTATTTAGGGCGTGAGTGTTAACTAAAAGTTTATTTAGGTCTATAAAAGTTTAACTGAAGTGTTCAAATCAAAGATTTTCACTTTCACAACTGGTCAAAAGCGGGATGGGGAGTTTATATTTGCAGTTTTCTTTCAGTGGGGCATTAGATGGGCAAACAGTACTAAGTTGCTAAAGGTTTGATTGGACAGAACTAAAGAACATAGAGCCCGGTCTGATCATAAATATTCATGTCTCTTAGAATGTCTTCTTTGAATAAGGTAATATAAGAACTGGTCTTCTCCTTTGTGATGCTATTGCGATATCTTGCAAGATGAATGCATCTAAACATCGTTTTGTCTGACCTTAAGGGTTTGTGGAAAGTAACAACAGAGACTAAGCTCCTTGTATTAAAATTATTCCTACTAACCTAGCAGTTTCCATCAATCCTCGCCACACAAAACAGTGCAAAACTTATCATCAAAAAATCCAAGACTACCTAAATGAGGTGGCTACACAGGCCGATATTTTGCATTGGAAGGCCTAGCAATGGGCGCCCGATGGGCGTGTCCACTTCGGCACATCGTGGGGCCTGTTCGTGAGCATAACCATCATGTTGATCTATGCCCGATGCCGAAGAAACATCGGTGTTCTCTGATTGGTTGAAACAAAATATTTTCCCAAGCTCATCAAGTTTAACCATTTATAACGCATTTCCGTTAGAATTTCTGTCAAGTAGCATCCACTGCAGAATTCGATGGATTTATTATGTTATAATAAAGTTTGAACAGTGAATTAATTTTACATGGCAACATAGAACGGTGGTAATTGATAATTTCAACATTACTGAGTATAAATAGAATCATTAAAATTAATAGCAAATACAGCAATGAAATAAAATTCATTATTACATCACTTATTATAAATAATGAATAATCGCAATATATGGAAGATTTAATAAAAAACAGAGCCAGAAGAGATATTGAAAGCAATGTTTTCATGGTGAACAAAAAACAGCCATACATCATAGTGAAATTGTTCTTTAATTATTGTTATTATTGTGATGATTATTATATCATGGAAACAAATAATTCGCTATCGGAAGTGAAACAGGCAAAAACCTGCACTTTGTGCCGTATGATAGTCTAGTTCACTCGCAACTCACCGATGTGCTCGAGTACATCGTCACGCTACTTCGGCCTGTGTAACCACCTGCACATAGCCATGAAGCATCGTATAGGCACATCGGCACCAAAACATCGGGGCAGTGTAGCCACTCCTTAACGCTGCTCCACACACAACGATTTTGTCATGGAAAACGAAAAACGTTTTCCGTTTTCCTCTTTATTTGTGATTGCTGAGTATAAAGCATGTTTGATTTTAGCCGGTCTCACAAAAAGTTATTTACCCCTGACGCTGATCGGTCAGTGTGGATGGCTGGCTTGAATTTTTCCGTACATAAGCTTTTTCCAGCAATGATTGCTCATGGGTGCACTATAAAATGTGATGGGTACCGTCTTGTGCGCAACCGTTGTGTGTGAAGTGAAGCGACCAACCACCAACCTACCCCTCATTGTTCTTAATTTGTCGTCATTCCTGTCTGTTTGTCTGTCTTTAAATATAGTAAACTTACTTGAAAATTGTCCGTGACAGCATTAGAAGATTACTTAGTGCATACTACATGTATATACCATCCTCATTGACGAGTGATTCCCAAGTCTGTCACATGCGGCCATGTAAATGCAGTAGATAAGACCAAGTTGAAACAAACTTCAATTGTTTAAAGAGTTTTTCGGGGTTTTGGTATACTCAGTTAACAAAACGTTTTAAGGCGCGTTTATGCCTCAGCGATTCCGGGGCCGATCGCCGTTTTGCCGAAAAAGTGGACGAGTGTGACGAAATTTGATGGCTCAGGGGCCAAAAAATCGGCTCATTTGAATTTTCTTGGCGCGGATACTTTTCCGTTGTCTCGTCGTGAACTGACCAATCACAGATCAGCTTGTAATTTGCTGGAGATGTCAATTTATTAAACATAGTGCAGCCACGAATGTAACATATGCAGGACTGCAATTATTAAAAAAGAAAATAATACCAAAACTTATTCATTGTTGCTGGTAATTGTCCTAAACTTTGACAAACTGTTACATATTTGTTATTAATTTATGATTGTTAAATAATAATAATTAATTTATTTATTATAATGAATTTATTTGAAATGAATTAAATAATTATTTTTTATTATAATTATTATTATAAAAGTTAATAATTTGTTTATTTATAAGCTTATTATTGGTTGATCATTATTATCATCATTGTTATTATTAGATCTAATTAAATAAGTAATTGTACCTAACCAATGATAAAATGATATTATTTATATTAATAATAATAGTTAGTTCTCCATCATCATCCATTTTCTGCTTTTATTATTATCTACTCTTCTAGTTATCTATCTGATGGTAATAAATTAAAACAGCAACAAGCAAATAATATTATAGTGGCAGTAGAGTAGCTGTTGTTATAATAATAACAATATATATATTGGTTTTCCCATTGTAAGAAAACCGGCTGACAACCGTAAATGGCCACTGAATCGCGTAGCCATAAAGGCGCATATCCATTTCGGCCGAGGAGCTCCGCCCTGTAATTTTCGGGCCTATATTCTAGGAGAGGCATAAACGCACCTTTACGCTTCTTTGGATTGTCTTCACCCCGATTTTCCTTAGCCTCACTCTACTATTCGCCATTTCTATGTTTCTACTCTATACAAAAATTAACTAATAATAATAATATTAGGAGATGGTAATAGTGTAGTATAGTGATTGTAATAATGGTGATAAAGTTTTATTTTTTTGCTATGATTGATCAGAGCAGTTATGCAGCAAACATGTGTGCGAAAATTTTTAGGAAAGGAAGATTAATATCGTAAAAAAACGATAGTTAATTGATTTGTTCTTGAATTTACCCGAACAATCTATGGGCGGTAATATTTTGTCACAAACAATTAGTGCCATGTGCATTTTCATTATAATGTTTTGCTTGTAATAAATGACCTTGCGCTGGTGCAACTCCAGCAGAAGGCCCTTGTGTTGTTATGAGGAAGCTTTCCATTAGTGCTTGGTTATTTGTTGCAGCACTTGAAAACCTTCAATCTAATATGTAAGTGTAAATCCGTTTCGCGATGTGAGAGTAAAACTCCTGCACTGCCAAAGCAATCTAAAACTTACATGTTCAAATTCATCATTACATTCTCTAGGTTATAACATTTCAATTTTAATTTTACTTGAAGATATTTTCGATAAAAACTTCATTTTTATCGGTTTCCTCAAGTGGTACCCCGCCATATTTCTTGCCTTTGGTGTCATCTTCGGTTAATTTTGTATATGTTCCACTTTACTATAGCCTTTTGATTGGCCAAGGCTGTGATCAGCAAATCAAGTATAGTTATTTGTGCGTCTAAAGCTACGTTCACACTATACTATTCTCGGCCATGCGATTATGGGGAGGAATCGGGAGTTGCTCTCCCGATTATTTACAAGAGTTCACACATGCGATTTTTGTGCCCGATATTGCATGGCCTTGACATGTTGTCAAGACACCGCATTTCATTGATAACTACAGAACATCATTTTATTATTAATAATAATATAGCTTATATTACCAGATATTTCAATAAATTATACCATTTCTTCACTCATCAATAATAAGAAATGAATTACAAATAATCGTAATAATAAATAATGGTAAGTATACTCAATTAATTATAAAGAATAATAAATAAATGATAACTTTTTTCAATGCAATTATTATAATCATGGCGCTGGTAGTTGTTTTCTATTTATATTGATAATAGTTAGTATACCCACCTTAATATTCTACTTGTAAACAAGACTTGCAATTGATCAGGGAATTATTAAAAAATATTCTAAAATTGATTGAATAATAATTATTAAGCAGCTGCAAGTTTTTGAAAAGTATTCAATTGAAAAGCTGTGATGTGGATGTTGATTGGCTAGACAGGCCGATAATCGTACAGAGAATCATCACTGCCCAATGAAAAAAAATCGGCCACCGATTGTGAAATCTTGAAGATTTCACTGTTCACACTTGCGAGCCGATTTTTGGCTCCGCCCACTCGGCCGAGAATCGCATAGTGTGAACGTAGCTTAAGAGTATCGTTTTGCTACAATCTGCTGTGTTTTATCAAATGTTTATAATGCTTTTCACATTGCAGCATTATCTCATTGCTGATGCCAGTCTAATACCGCTGTTTACCTACTTGCCTTGATGAATGCCACTAATATTGAAGTAACATCAATTATGTAATAATACTAAACAACCTTCTGTCTTAGTATTATTAGTACATAATTTCATCATGTGCCTGATTGTAATAACAATAATCAATAGTTGTTATTTAGTATGATAAATAACAAAAATACTAGATGTCTTTATTAATATTCTTACTAATTATATTATCATTTCTAATAATTATTACTGTCGTTAATGTTGTAGGAATGAAGTATGTGGGTTGGTTTCCTTCTCTTTTTTGTTCGAGTCATTTTTTTTTAAAAAGCCTTCGATTCTGCAAATTAATAACATGTTTTACATTTTTTATTAATGTTAGTATTGTTATATGTTTTCATCTTTGTTTAACCATATCTCTCAAATTACTACAGTAATTTCTCATTTCAAATGCTTCATAGAGAATAAACTGAGATGAAACTACTAAGTGGTAGATATGGGAGGTGTAACTCTTGAAAAAAATTGGTCCAAAAAGGATTAAAAACTATTCAGAACTTTGAGCGTGTTTTTTTTCATCATTTTCCCATTTGCGCTTATTATCACAGTCACTTCCTTATATCAATTAAACTATTTTAAAGAGCTGGAAAAAAGTAACCAAGCACTAATGGAAGACTTGATCCTAAATATTAGGGCCTTCTGCTGGATTTGCACCAGCGCAAGGTCACTGATTGCCAGCACAGCAGTATTATGAAAATAGACACGATACACAAATTTTGCCAATGGGGTTGTACTGGGGCTATCCCCCTTATAGGGCGCTGATGCACATCGAACCAGAAGAATCTACACAAATACGGAGTTGAGATGTTTCAACTAGAATAAACAGGCTATTGTAAGCAGGGACCATTCTAGAGGGGGGGTTGCATGTGTCGCACAACCACCCTTTGCACTAAGCAAAAAAATTTTTAGGGGGCTCTCTGCAGAGCCCCTCTAAAATAGATCCAAAAAAGATTTTTTTTATAGTTATTCTTAGTTTATACAGCTCATAGAGTAGGAATTAGGTGCCCCTGTAAGTTTCTCCAGCCCCCCCCCCCCCCCCCCATTGAAGAGACTGGTCAGTCTGTGAACCACTTTGATTGTTATAAACACATTGATAATTCAATCATTTTATTAGAATATAAAATGATAATAATATTATTATTATATGTATTGCTGTTCTGTGATTCTGTAAGTTTTAGTTCATCATTATTATTATTTTATATGCTTGGAAAGAAATTATTTTTCACAAACAATAGATTTTTTTTTTACATGTTTACCTACTTTATTAACTGCGTTGCTGTGGTTCTTGCTCTCATTTCTTGGCTTAATTATGTGGGGCAAGGCTATTTTTTATTAGATGATAATTGTTAATTATTTTTAATCAAGATGAGAATGTATATTATAATACTTAATCATTACATTTATTTAAAAATGAAACCAATTCTTTTTACAAACAATAGATTTTGTTTATATGTTCACTTACTTTCTTAATTAAGTTGTGGTGATTTTTGCTCAAATAACTTCTTAGCTTTATGTAAGACAAGACGTAGCCATTTAATTATTAATTTTACTCATTCGTATGTATGGGATGGCCAAAATGTTTGACAGGGCACTATTGAAAACATTTTTATGTTTTGTTAGGTAAAATATGAGTACTTATTACTGTTTAGTTAATAAAACTGTCTCAGTATTTTCTTCCAGTTTTCATAACTCACCGAAAACTTTTTGTAGTCACGGCTCATAGAAGATTAAATCAATTTTGATTGGACCATAATTCTGGCTGTACGACTGAGAAAAGTATTGATAATTATGCAGTAGTGCGTAGAAAATAAAAATAATTAAATAAATATTCATTACAGTGTGACATGACGATTGTGTTTTCAAAAATTTTTCCAACCTTTTGTTTTAAAACGCATGAAACATTTTGTAGTCCACTAGTAGTCCTTTCTCATCTTTTCCAACTATACTCTTCAGGGTTGGCACGATTTAAACCCTGTTTAAAATCCTGTTTTTTTTTGGTTTTCATGGTTTTTTTTTCATGAAAAGTGATATTAAATTAGGATGTAATGAAAGTTTGATGGATTTGGGGTACATTGTACACTTTTGACCTAACAAACAAGACAGTATAATATTCATGTGGATGGTGTAGGTATATTCCAATAAAAAAATTACACAGCCCAGACACTGCCCTTTAATTGGTTGGACATGTCTATGACATTATAGGATTACTGTATATGTAACGAAAGTTTGATGCATTCAGGGTACACCGTACACTGTAGTTAGAAGCCTCACTCAGGCCAGGGAGAGAGTTAAACAGTAAGATCTAATCTTACATCATCAAAGACATGCAGATAATAATAATATAACATAATAACTATTGTTGTAATTTTGTTTTAATAGACATCGATGTAAATTTCTGTAAAGTCTAAGTAAAAAAGTTAATTGTGATGCCTTTTTCATTACATGATCGTATTATTTGGTGTTTCTGCCGCATAATGCAGTTAAAGCCGAAGTAGTGGAGCATTTATTTACGTGAAAATCATAAAAACCGGTTTAAACTGTTAAAACCCGGTTTATTGGTTTTTTTCAATTAATATTGATAAATAAATATGATTATTGTTTTTAATTAATAGCAGACAGTAAAAAATTACTATGTAAGTAGTATGTAGAATGAAAATAGTAAAAATTGAAGTTTAGTACTGAATAAAAGAATACAGCACAAAAACAAATGACAATTAATTACAAAATTACTATAATAATAATTAGTAGGAATATTATTTTTTTTTTATTATTGCGCTGATTATAGATTCCTTCTAATAATAGTAAATACTATTAGTCAACAAAAATTGATACTATTGATGATTTCAATTATTTATTATGAATTAGTCAGTGAATAAAAATTAAATTGAATTTATTGTGGCAGTATTGGGCAAATAGCACTGTTTAAAACATATTTTATTATCATTTTCCAAAATATTTTTCTGGCATTTTTGATTGATTAAATTTACCTGTCAGAGCGTAAGTACAGCAGTTCATACAGCTTGACCCAATAAATTGATAGTAGTTTGATTGGTAATCAATGAAAGGTGCTATTACATGTTAGGTTAACATTAGTATGTGTTATTGTTATTTGCCATCGCATTGTTATTATATGCTATGCTATTTGATTTAGATTGCAATTGCATACTCAATTTGATTTACTCTAATCATCTTCTCCTGAATCATCATTGTACATTACTCAACTTTGCTATATTATAGATGTGGATATAGAGTGCTGGCTACCCTGTGGATCTCTTTTTGTCAAGAAAGATTGAATACTCGAGAAATCCTATGCAACAAGAGTTATTCTTCCCGTGAAATGAGTTGCTCTTTCCGTGAAGTTGAATATGCAGTGCTCCACCATGTGGTCTACTGAGGAAATACACAAAGACGAAGGAAGACACTTCAGATAGAAGAGACAGTTGTGATGAATTTGACCCTGAACCATCTATGTACTAAACGTGATGACCATGTTCTAGTGGATAAGCATAGTATAATATCTTTGAATGTTTTTGTTCGAAAGGAAATCACTCTGTGTACTGATGTAAACAATAAGTGACTTTTTACCACCGCAAGAAATAATTGGTATTGATAATTTAAACTATTGCTATTGCATATTAAAGAATTTCATATATCTCATGGTATGCCTCACTGACGGGAATGTTTTATAAGTCACAGCTGTCAGCAATATTTTTATTGGATACAACCCACTGTCCCGCAACAACCAACTACATTACAACACTTTATGCTTCATTTTCACCTCATACTCTTCATTTGATCTGCAGACATGACATTTTTGTAGCGCCTTTTATTTTTTTATCTTTACAATGGAATATATATATAAAAAACTATATGATTTTGTGTCACATCTAAGTAATATCAGCTGCAAAAACCACCAATTGAAATATGGTGTTCGTCTTGTAGTTGTGCAGATCTTTACTTCTCAATTTCTTATTGCATATGTTCATTATATCTGTCAGAATACTAAATTTATATAATAATTACTTTACATGCACTAATTCCGATGTGAAATTTATTGGAAATTGTGGCAAATCATCTTAAAAAACTATCTGTACTTTTTATTATGAAATTAAATCATTATATTTTCAAGTCATATCACCTGTGTTTATCGTTTTCTAGTGTGTGTGTGTGAAAGCTACTACAGTTAAGGAAAGTAATTAAGCAATTGGAAATGAAATGGTGTATATGCATGTCACTTTAAACCATCGGCACTCTTCCATTAGAACAAGATAGAACAAGAAAAGAAACGTATTTTTTAGAGGTTTAAAAAGATGCATATGTCATTGAAAATATACCAATATAAGTTTTCATTTCAGTATTAGTATAGTGATAATCAGTGCATTGAGCATAATGCTGAACCCAAATTTTTTTTCCATAATTTATTTTCGTGTGACTCTTAAACATCCGAGTGAAGTAGGAGTGTACAAAGCTGTAATGGCCTGTTTACAATGCCATCGCATGCAACCCTCATTTCTGTGGTGACTGCCTAGTGAAGGCATAAATAAGTTGTAATAGTTTAATTCTTATACGGTACGGTGAGGTAATTGCGAAATAATATTGAATGTGGGCTACAGAAATGTCAACAGTGATCATTTATTTCAACCTACTTTTATATGGGATTTTGAACTTTAGGCACTTCGTCACTATTAATGCAGAGAGGATGAAAATAATGGCTTTTGTGTGCTTGTTTTTGTTCACAGTGCTTGTTTTGAAAAATGATTTGAAACAAATATTTGGATATCAAATGCAAATATTTGGTTTGACAGTTTTACTGTTTTGATTTGCCTGAAGTTCTCGCGTCCCTGATTTGATTTGGTCCATTTTTAAAACGATTTGAGTCAAAATTTTTTGATTTGCCCCCATCTCTGAGTAGGGTGAAAGTTGTGTAGAACACTTGGCTGAGTACAGAAGAGTTGAGGATAGGCAGATCTGAGTATAGGATAGTAGATAACTAGCTAGATAGAAGACCAGTACCCACAGCCGTAGTCTGTCTGTCTTGTCAAGACAGGCTACCACAGCCACTACTCTAGTTGTCACTAGTTAGACAACCACTTTTCTACATGTATTTCCTATCATCATGACATTCATCATAAAGAATAAAATTACTTATTGAAAGAATGATTGACGCCTTTAGTGATAACGGGCAGTCAAAGGCAGTGCTGTAATTTATAAATGAAAAGGCAAAAATGGAATGTGATGCGCTGCAGCATTGCCAAGAGATTCAGTGTCAGTACATACATATGCAATTAATCCACACACAACCAATGCTGCAAATCCCATGTTTGACCGATTTGAGCATAGCCCTAGATTTAAATAAATGAAGATATTTGTTGCGGGGTTTGTAAAATACTTTAAGGCTACGAAATTGAATTCAGTTTGGGGAATACAACTCCAATTTACAGCTAGGGAGATAACTTCAGCTAAATTAGGATACTTTCTCAGACGGAGAATAGGAGGAGTTTGATAGTGGGCGCCACTAACTCCATCCGTTTTGGAGTCTGAGCACAGACTAGGTTGATGTAGAGGTGTATGTAAATGGCAGTAGGGTGAGGTTAAGATGTTTACTTGCACCAGAGATTGTTTGCAGCTGCAGTCTAATAATGGGAATAGATAGTATACGCAAACTAGATGGTGTGACAATAAGTTCATCCAACAGTGTTCAGTTTGGCTGTTCACAGAGGTCGGTAGTTGCAGTAGGCACAGAGGAGCCATAAGATAGCAACATGTGTGTTGAAGATTCTGATTTCATAGCGAACTTTGATGGTACTAAATGGACAGTTCAATGGAAATGGAGAGCTGGAGAACCGGTTTTGAGATATCAGTGTGGAGAGTATAGTATAAGAAATGGATGTCATCAGAAATATGACATGGAAATTAAGCAACGGATTAGTGACAGATGGCTAGAACCACATGATGAGAAGCTACATGGGGAGGTAAGTGCGGTGTTTCCAGTTATGGCTGTTTTACAAACAAACAACGCCAGAAAGATTAGGCCTGTTATTAGTGATGGATACGGGTACTCGTTCGCCTCGAACCACGGGTTGTCCCCTCTCGAATCCGGGGCGAATCCGAATCGAATCCAACATGTTTGAATCCTAACGAATCCATAAATTGTTCGGCCTTTCATCGCCTATTACAGCAAGACGCTGTCCCCGGCGGAAAGAAATTACTGTGTGACTAGGAAGGCGCTATTGGCAGTGATCAAGGCCGTAAAACACTTCAGGCCCTACCTGTACGGACGAGAATTTACCCTACGTACCGACCACGCCTCCCTACGCTGGCTATGCAGGAGGAAAGAGCCTTCCAACCAAATAGCCAGGTGTCTAGAAACACTAGCGGAATTCCGTTACAAGTTAGAGCACAGAGCTGGAATCCGACACGGCAATGCCGACGGACTTAGCCGGAGAGGACCCTGTGTGGACTGCCGACAATGCAGCACCATTGAGCAACGGGACGGGGGACCCTCACACGCAGAGTTAGCCCGGCCAGAAGAGCCAGAACACACCCCCCAAGAGCAGGTCAACCTCACGGTGACCCGTCCGGAACCCAGTATGACCACCCTCGCTCAGGAGCAGAGAGAAGGGACAGGACCTGTGGCAAGAATCTACGCTGAAGTCAGACAACCAGGTCTCCTTACAGAGCAGGAGATAGCAGAAGGGGGACCAGAACTGCGGACCCTTTGCGAACGGAAGGGAGCCATGCAGATACGTCCAGACGGAGTACTGACGATGTTGCTCCACCACCCCTCCAGACCCAAACAGTGCATCGTACGCCCCACCAACCGGAGGACCCAGGTCATCTGGGACACACACAGACTGGCGCACGCAGGCGTGAACCGTACTCGACAGAGGATTCTGCTCGATTGGTACTGGCCAGGTATTTCTATACTAGTGAGAAGACTGATTCGAGAATGTGAGGTCTGTCAGGTAGCTAAAAGCGGTCGAAGGACGGAAAACCCCCACCGACAGCAAATGTACGCAGGTCGGCCGTTCCAGAAACTCGCCGTGGATCTGGTGGGACCCCTTCCCCTGACAAAAAGAAAAAACAGATGGGCGCTAGTGCTGACGGATCACTTTACCAGATGGCAGGACGCCATCGCGCTGCCAGATGCAACCGCACCCACAGTTGCCACCGCTTTGGACGAACGGGTCTTCGCATACTGGGGGCTCCCAGAACAACTTCACACTGACCAAGGTGCCCAGTTCGAATCAATCCTGTTGGAAGAACTGTGTAGCCTATGGGGAATAAGAAAGACCAGGACAACCCCCTACAACCCTCAGGGAAACGGAGTCGTCGAGCGACAGAATCGCACCCTGGGAGACGCGCTACGCACGCTGATCTTATCAAAGGGACAAGACGAGTGGGATGGGCTGCTGCCCCAAATCATGAGAGCATGCCGAGGAACGCCACACTCCGCGACAGGAGAGACCCCGAACATGTTGACACTCGGTCGGAAGGTACGTCTCCCCGACCAGTTAACCGGGACCCCCCCCCCTCGCTGGACCCGCAGAACATAGCTGAATATACCGCAGAGGTCCAGGAGAACCTGCAGAGAGCCCATCAGTACCTCCGGGAGCGACAGCAAGAGGTACGCCAACAGGAGAGTGACGAGCAACCAGTATTTCAGGAGGGAGAACTGGTGGTCCTCGAAAACAAAAGGAGGGTCAAGGGGCCAACCCCAAGTTGCAACCACGATTCGTTGGCCCGCATAGAATCACAGAAGTCTTCCCCAATCATACGTATAAAATCGAGAGGAACGGACAATGGTCCATTCAAAATGGCCAGAGACTGCGCCAATACCGCACCTGCCAGGAGCCAGTGGGCAGGGCCCCACCATGTAAGGAACCTGCACTACGGCCTAACATGAAGGGAGCCAGAAGGGGGAGGCCACCAAAAACCCACCATCAGAACCAAGACCTTACGGAGCCGATTCCACCATTGCCCCTGCCATTGCCACTACCGACACCACCTAGACCAGAGGAAAGGGTAGAAGAGTATCTTCCCCCCCCCCCTGACACCCCCCAGGGAGGAAGAGAGAGTAGAGCGACAAACTACACCAATACCCCTACCCGAGGTGCAGACACACGTCGAGGAAAGAGAGGCAGAGAGAACCCCGAAACAATTCCAGAGGAGGGAGAGGGGAACCCCCCAACCATAGAGACAGACCCACCAAGACAACCAAGCGGTTCACTTAATGAAGCAGAGTGGCCGGCCCTAGCTAGCCGACCAGGACAACCATTTCCTCTAAGTCGGCCACAGAGAGAGAGGAATATGCCAAAGAGACTAGAGGATTACTATTGCTACAAAATGGCAGAACAAGGCGTCAGAGAGAGTACCAGCGCCCTAGGGACAGCAGAAGCCCCAACCCATGCCAACCCCTCCGAAAAAACAGCAGAGAAAGAAGAAAATTCGGAAAGAAACGGCTGGATAGAAGTAAAAAGACGAAAAACCAAAATAAAACAGAGAACTAGGAGTCATTCCCCCGCCAAAAGCGAAAAGACAACTCCCACACAAGAAAACACTCGCCCATGTGACAACAACGGCGCCACCCACATACGTCACAACAACACTACCACGTGGGAGAATGAAAACGAGAGCGAGGGCGGCAAAGATGATAAAGAAAGAGGGAGAGCTCGAAAACAATCAGTTACTAAACTACCACGAGCTAGCTCACTACATCACAACGACCTCACACTTCTCACTCAACTGCTTCAAACAATGGCTCGGACTGTCGGAAAAGAACCAGAATTAGCTGACAAGATCGACATCACAACACTAGCAGCAAGTGACAAACTCCCTCGTGTATCCATACAATCTCTAACGAATGCACTGGACTACAGATGAAGCAACTGTCGGTAAGAATACCCCATAAGGAGGCTCCAACACTAGTAAGGATACAGAACATCTCCATTGCAACCTGCTACAAAGATGAGAGAAATATTTCTCACAGGAGATACACTACGCGCAATCAAAGCAGCAGCAGAAAAAGTCGTAGAAGGGGACCAGTGGAGATGCAACCTGTGCGAATTCCGACACGTAAGAAAAAGGGTCATCTATCACATTAGGCAACACTTTACCTTTTTCTATTGTGCTTGTGGTAAACGCAGCCCATCTAAAGATGCCATCATGAAGCATATAAGAAGTCAAGACGGAGCCACCGCACATGGCGGAGCCAACAAGTCCCTCTACGAGGTCGACAAAGAAACCTATGCAGAATTTTGCCAATACCTTGGCTGGAAGAATCCGCCAACCTTCGGCACACCAACTCCTATCCAGGAGAACCGATCGCCGGCGGCCGAAAGGGTACCCATACAGAAGAGATTAGGAGAGCAGAAGGAGTCAACTCCCCCACGAAAGAAAAGAAGGATGACTCCAGAACAAACAAGTACCCCACCAAGAGAGAAAAAACCAAACAGGGAAAGAGGGACGAGTCCTGCACATACCAACACCTACTGGAGGACCGCACTAGAAGAAGAAAGCGAAAGAGAGAGGATAAGACGAAGGCGGGAACGCCTGAGTCAACTCGAGCAATATGAGAAGGACGTCAGCTGGTTAACAAGAGAAGCATACGAGTTACTGGGCAAGGCCGAAGACATCAAGGCAAAGATGCGTCGAGAATGTCAAGACTTGTAAACATTCACACGTCGTTGCCATCATATTATTGACGCAGTGTCGTCAATGAGACGGAGTACGTGAAGGATAGCAACGAAGTGTACAAACAATACCAATCCTACCATTTACTCTAACATTTACTCCAGCATTATTTCTACCATTTGTTCTAGCATATATTGTTCTATGTACAAACAGTAGGCGTGCACATTACTACAGTCACGCCTACATCAGTTCAATGTAGAGGTAACACACCTACTTTTCAGCGTACTAGCCAACCATTATTAAGGGACGGCCTTTTTCCTTTGTTTGTCAATCATGTGTGCTCATTCCATTATGTAACACCTTGTATATATACCTGTGTAATGCTAACAATAAAGCAGAGTTAATCACCTACTCTCATGAGCTCTATTGTTCTCACAATAATTTCAACCTGCGCAACTATTCATACAAGTGCCTCTTATAATTCATTATAAATGCATCACAGTGAATGAATAGACAATCATACAAAAGGCTGACTAAGTAGCAATTAGTCAACCCAGCACATGCACTGCAGCAATCAGTAACTGTCGACCTGAAGCAGCTGTTCAAACACTCGACCCTGTCATCACAAGTACGACTGACAGTTCGGCCCACTCAGCGATGACCATTCGTCATTGACTGGTGGAATCCGCCGAACCCTCTGTCAGCGGCGGCTTATAGACAGCTGGGCAAGTAGACAATCTGTCGGAGGGCGTACAGGTGGCCAAGCATTGGCACACGTACTGAATTCCTGTACAATATTATATATATAGTTACAGTAGTTAGCTAGTGCAGAACTCATGCGAGCGTAGCGTATATAAGACAAAAGGATTTATATGTAAATTCGTCCCCCACGGTTTTTTTAATTTTTGAAATAATTCTGCGTGGCTAATTTTTTAATAACTTGGGACCAGAAAATGCTGGAAACAAAATTTAAAAAGTTATGAAATGGACACACTAAACCGCACAGGTTTAGCCAATAATTGCATGGTCATCATAGCTGTGGACGTCAAAAATAACGGGTGGAAAGTACTTCAGAAATTTGCAATTTCCTATTGCGCCACGGGCCACTAAGACTGCAGTATATTGTACAGGAATTTGGGGGGTAGTGGTAGCTGTCACCTGTACAGCAGCCCACTTCCAGTGAGTGTGTAGTAGCAGTATTGCAATTGCTTCTAGCTAGCTTCAAGGTCGGCAGGCTACTCTGTTTGAACACGATTTGCAGCGGGCAGTGAGGAGTTGTCTTAACTACCTTACTTTCCACTGAGTTCCTGCTCGGGCAGAATAGCTGCACTGGGTCGAACCAACAGGTTGAACAATCGTTCCAGTATCACACTCCCGAAGGTAGTGTGCAGTGTAAGTCCATTGGACTGACCACTTTATACTGACTATTGTCCTTGCTGTTGGTCGACTTGTCCAAGTTGCCACTAATTAATTATTTGCTAAGTGCTTATGCTTGTCTTGTTTGCTTGCTTGTTTGTTCTTGTGCTTGCATCTAGTTACTTGTTCTTTATGTCTTTGCTGTGCAGAGAGAATCATGAAGAAGTGAGAGTGCCAGGTTAACTCTGATTTATTGTTGCACTTACACAAACATATATACACAATAGGCGGGTACAAATTGGCAGCAATAAATTGTAGCACAAAAGAACAGGCTCCGCCTTCTGGCCTGATTGGCCCATAACATAAAGAGGCAGGCAAAACGTTAACAATAAGGCTGTCTTTAGTTAAGCTTGACTGCACAGCAGCACATGGTTGGCAATACAAGATAAAATAATGAATAGGCAAAGTATACAATGTTAATTAAGAGTGAGTATATGGAATAGAATTCGGGAGTATGATACTGGATAATAGAGTTCGGTACTAGATTGTTTATACTGTCCAGGTCGACTGGAGTGTGCTGGCTACATTTCCCAACAATATGTCATTCAGATTCTCCGTTATTTTACCGACCCTGTGGTATACTATTTATCATGGAGCAATCACGTGATGTAGACAAAACAATTTATTTACTGGAGAGTCACATTCAAATAATTAAAAAAAATTATATAACGTACCATTAGCTAATTAGCGTGACAGATGGTCATGCGTCACTGATTTTGCATCACCTCAACAATACCATTGTCATCAATGCTTAATTACGGGGACCACAAACCATTGTTTTTTTTAAGCAAAAGTACTTTTTCTCAATTACTTTTCTGAGACAACCACTGGTGTGACACAAATAATTTTTGCACCATTGGATGGACAACATATTTTTGTAAATGCTGATGCTCTGAGTCTATTTGAGAAAAAATTGTCAAAATAAAAATTGCACTTGTGCTAGCTACAGTAGTAGCATAAATAAACAAGAAATAAATAAAAATAATTTACTCGTTACTTACTACTATTAATAATTATTATTATTTATTGCTGCCATCATTTTTTTTAAGATAATTATAATAAATACTACTATTATTATTATATTATAATTAACAAATAATAAATAAATATATTATATATAATAATAGACATATATATATACTTAGTATCTAGCTCCTCGATTTTTTCTAGTTGAGCACCATGTTACTTGCTTCAGTCTTCACTGGTTTTTTCATCTCTCGGGCAACTATATTAAATATATATATATTAATTATTATTATTACTAATAAATATAAATAATAATAATAATTAATTAATTATTTATTTGATGGTTTCTAAACTATTTATTTAGTCTATGCCCCTGTGCACACCGACGTTGTGCCCCACCAGCCATGCCCTTACTTATATATAATAATTATAGAATAACAATAATTATTATTATTATTATCATCATTATGATGATTATTATCAATTATTATTATTAATTAATTATTATTTTTATTTATTATTATTAATCATTATTTATATTTATTAATTATTATTATCAAATTATTATCATGAAATCACATCAAAACTTCTATTGCTCCTCAATAATTATTGATTACCTTAAAAATATACATAATAACACCGAGTTTTTAGAAAAATTTGTCATCATTATTATTTATATGTCAATTATTGGTATGAAAAACGCGCGAGACAGTTGTCTATAATAAAAATGGATTCACTGTAAACATTTTTTGTGTAAAGCAATTTCATTGGTCGAATGCACAGCCGCACTAAACTGTTTTGTAGATTGGGTAGCAATTACTTTACAAACGGCGCACAATGATAATCACGAGCGCCGTTTGTAAAAATATTATATATATGGTGTAAAGCGATTCTGAGTGTGTTTTCGCATTACTATTTGAACACTGTGCTCGTGCATAATGAAGGTACGATAGTTTGTTTTGAAGGTACGATCGTTCAGAATGAATGTAATATCTTCAAGAGCAAGCAAATCCAAGACTTTGCATGCTCTATCATCTGGAATGAATATGATAAAATAAAATATTTTGAAGGTACTAAAGAATAGAATGAATGTACTAGAGTGTATATTGAATGTACTAAAGGGCAGAATGAACGTGCTAGAATGTGTTTTGAATATACAAAAAAGCGGAATGAATATGCTAGAATGTATAATGAATGTACTAAAGAGTATAATGAATATGCTAGAGTGCATTTTGAATGTACTATAAAGCGGAATGAATATACTAAAGTGTATAATGAAGCACATAGTGCAAAATGAACACCATAAAGTCAATAATGAATGTGGGAAATTGAAACAAATTTTGGAATTTTTTTACAAACGGCACTCCATAGTTATACAGTGTCAAGTATTCATGGAAGTATAATTGTTTATTCATCAACAACTACCTATTTATGAAATGTTCATATCTTTGCATATTCTTTTTTAGTTTAGAGCCAATAGCTTTGCAGGTGGTCTGGGCTTTATTGATGGCAAGCACATCAATATTCCTAATTTCAAGCATACTGGCTCAGTTTATTTCAATTACAAATAAGAAAATGCATAATTGTAATGGCTGTATTTTAACTACTCTTAAAGTTCACATTCATTAACATAAGCCGACTGAGATATGCAGCAATGGTGGTGGTGCCTGGGAAGAATCAGAAATTTGGCATGCATATCTACCTGGTAAGAAAGTGTTTTCAGAACTTTGTTCTTCATTTGTCATACAAGTTGTAAAAATATTTAAGAAAAAAACTTCTGTGCTGACAGATCATCCAAGTTTCACACTGATGTTTTACTCTTCTTTATTTTCATGTCAAGTAAAACTACCTCCTCCAAACTGCTATCTGATAATAATGTAATGCTGTTAACAATTAATTATTACCAGCATTGTTGATATTTGTGTATTATTATTTTTCTTATCAAAAAATTAAACTCTGTGTGTTTAAGAATAGTAACTAACTTATATTCGGGGTAATTATGACTACTATTTTGGATGCAAACACGAAACGAACATGAAGTTTTCTTGAAATCGTCATTTAATTGTAATAAGTATTATTTGTAAATAAGTTAAAATTTCATATTAGAAGTAAATAAAAAACCCATTAGCAGCATAGAGAACTACCGCCTGGAAGAAAACTGGTAATAATTAAATCAAAACTCATCACTCAACACTCAAGATGGTTGGGCAACTTCAAAGTTGCCAACTCGAAAGTTGCGTATGTTGAAACAGTGTAAAGATAACTTACAATTACCGACCATAAATTGAGACGGAGATGCAGTCGCTCTAGTGTAAACGCGGCTTTAGGCCTACAAACCAACACAAAAAAACCCAGCCCACTAAATCGATCATCCATTGAAATCCATTCAAAAGCTGCTGAGACTACAAGGGGCGTGCGACTTCCAATAAAAAACACGCAGCATATTCCAAACAAAATACAGACAATGTCTCAAATGTTGGCTTAAGACTTGGGCTATTGCAAATGTATTTATGATACACGAATAACAAACACTTGTACAGATTAATAAGTTTCCACATTTTGTGTGTAAGAAAATGGATATCACAACAGCATTAGTGATGGACAAGGGAAATCACTGTAAGAAAATGGATATTACAACATCACTAGTGGTGGACAAGGGAAATCATTGTAGCCTGAGGTGACAATTGGGTACAGAAGCAAAGAGGTGCATACTTAAAACCCTTTTAACTCAGAGGTAGCATTATTAGTAATAGTTAATGAATTGTTTGAGTACTGAAAGGAAATCGCAAACTGGAAAACAATTTAAATAACTTTTGATGGTATATACCAAATATTTGTCAGCTTCAAAATCTCCTCAAGTGTTTGTGTTACTCAGTACTATCCATAATTCAATGCAATTTCTTTTTGCTTCCAACATTGATTTATTTAGGTTTCACTCTATCATAAGAAAATGTTGTCTTGATTAGTTGAAAAATGTCTTGAAGTGTCTTTGGTCGATACAATTAGGATTTTGGTTTAGTTTCAAAGCATTGCGGGAGCTTTCTGTTTACCCTTGACATTTTCACTAAAGTTGCTCACCCATCCATTAAAGCAATTGATTAACCTCTCACCACCTTGTAATATTTTTTTAAAATTAGCCTAACAAAGTTTATCTTCAAGTGTCTTGAAATCTTATGAAGGTAATCATTTATGTACTTTGGGCCATCCACCTCTTTGTGGCAACTTTGATAACAAAATACAGGTCATTTTGAAAAATGTTAAAACAATAAATTCCGATGAAGCATTTCTCAAGTCATATGTCAATCTCGAGAAAATTTTCTCTGATTGAAGATGTTAGAAAAATGAATACATGTATATATAAGAATTAGGTGTCATTTCAATGCCACGTCAGCCTCACAAAAGCTCAAATTAAAGTTCCAATCTTTGAATTATTGTTTAGTAATCTCATGATTAAATAGTTTCAAGTCTTCTGGATCTACCCAACACCCCTTATCCAATCTTGTCTACCCACCACCCCTCATATGTAGGGCTATCTCTTCCTATCCACATGCAGCGTTACTCGATAACTGCCTCTTTCTCTCACCCCATTGGACGATTCATTAGTTACTTGTGGAAATCTTTTATGTCATAAAGTTACTTTCACCTTCCTCCTAACAGGCCTTCACCCACCCACAATTGCGCTTATTTCTCCAGTCTATCCCTTAAACCCTTTCCTTTCAGCTAGGTGTAGGCCTACATTATAATGCACACAGCCCGTAACGTCATACCAATACCACCTTAATATTGTAAAAGACTTTGCTGTTGAAACCACTGTCTACTATTTAGCTAATGTATTTTCTCTCTCTCCAGAGGGGCCACTACCGTTTCGGTCATTGCTACTTGTGTAACAGACTTTAGAGACTTGTTAGTAATAGATCATTTAATCAGCACTATGCAGCTCTGCTATTCTAATAAAGTTCAAGCATAGATAATGCCTAAGAAAGGTGTAAAACATAATCCAATGAGTAAAAAGATGGTTTAACCTTTTATAGCCAAAGTCAGAAGAAGTGGTTTGCTGGCGTAGTAAGGTGGCGAATTACTAGTACAGGAAATAAGTACAAGTCAAATGATAAGGATAAGTATAGTCATAACTCACAAGTTTAAATAGAAGCTCATTGCGGCAGTGGGAGGAGCGAATGGGTACATTGTGTTTGTGTATAATAGTCCCATCTCCTGGTAAATTCTAAAAACCAATGTAGCTTATGGTTCAGGAATCTTGAGGTTGGAAGGCCGGTATCTCTTGATATCATTTTTCCGAAGCACTTGAGCTACTTTCAGTATTCTAAGCTACAACATTCATCTTTGCCAGAAATGCCTGATTCTGGGTAAACTGCTCTAAATTGTTACGGGATGAGCATGAGTCAATTCCGAAACTGCGTTGGCCAATCCCAGATCTGCATTGGTCATGACTGACTTTGTCACCTTACGCAAAGTCTGCACATCTTATAGCATCAATTTACAGCAAGGGGACCACCACCAGTGGCTCGCATCTAACACAATTATGGGAGAGAGGTGTCGCTGTGCCACAGAGATACTCTATCTCCCTCTCTCTCCCTCTCCCCCACTCCCTCTCTCTCTCCCTTCTTCCCCCCTCCCGCCCTCCCATTTCGATGCTACTAGCACCTGCTCACATGCTGTACACACATCCTGGCATCCTTACTATTGCCATTAGATAACCAGAATGGTTAGAATAACTAATACGGAAAGTACCGACCCTGGGCATGAATTAGTACCGACCCAGTATGCACCATACAAGGCCGACAGGAAGTGAGTCAGCATAGACTGAGAGGTAGACAGTAACCTGAGAGAAGAATAAGACCATATCCACCACCTGTCCAGACGACCATAACCACCCGTAACCCTAATGAAAGGCAAAGAACAAAAGTTAAGAAAGACTTAAGATCGACTACATGAAGTGGACAGGACTGTTACAAGTCCACTGCCTCGTAACTCCACTTGCTACTTCTGGACGCCATATCCACATAGCCAATTATAACCTATTTACTCGGCTCACTATCTATATCTGTCTGATCAGTCGTGCATTGCGCGCATTACTCCTATGTGATTGATTATCACTCCTATTTACTTCTTGTGATCTGCCTGTGATAAGTACCTTCAATGGCAGGGAGATAGGTACATTGGGAGCAGTACATTATATCTGAGCTGGCAAAACTTGTACAGCAGGCACTTACAAGCCGTGTCTCTAAGTGAAAGAGCAAGTTGAAACCATTTAAATATCTTACTTTTTGTTATCAAATCTAACATCACTTGTTTGCGCAACTGGGATGATAAAAAAATCAAACTGCGACAATCAATGAATTTTTGTCAATCATTATGTTAGTTATAAGTTTTCATTGATAGTTTAGTGCCTTTTAGTAGTATTTCTATAATAAACTGATATATGCAAGCCTAGATAAGTTATGTGAGGCATTGACATTGCAATACCAACTAAAAATTGCAACTGAACAAAAATTATTGGTTTTAATTTACAGATGGAGTTGCTGAAAAATGTACTGGCCATGCAGCCTCTTCAACAAACACCACTTCACTTTCTGATAGCAATGTTGACTGTAGAGACAATCTTGACACACATCAGGAAGCAACATCCACTGGTAATTTCATCATTTATCTTATGTCTATTGTTGTCCACTTATCGGCTCAAGTTTTGGTTAGTTTTGATTAAACTGAATGATAACACTTTTGGTTATTCGTCAGTAATGTATGTTTGGCTGCAGACTATAGTGTAATGGCGAACACATCTGAATCAGAACTTGGTGAGACCAGCTAAGAAAATTTAGAGCAAATATCATCAGTTGAAAAGGAAGCAGATACCAAAGGCAACCCATGTGTAAAATTAGATAACGAACCTGTGTATGTTACAAATTGTACTTTTGCAGCCATACCTGATGCCTCATCTTAATAAAATATGAGTAGCACTTTTGAATGTTACTATTGTCAGTTTATTTAATATTGTGAGGCAGCTGATAAAAAAACTGTTATGATTGACAATGTTTATTTTTATCCATTTTAGCTGGCTTCAATTATTCATAAGTTAGCTGAAATGTATTGTTAGATATTGCTAGACTAAAAATATGCAACTTTTACTTCCTATTTCTGTTGACTAATGAACTCTGACATTTGATTTTTATTTGTATTATACATGATATTGTTTTTTAAGTTCAAAAACAACTGATCAAATTTCATATCAGTATTTTGCATCATTATATCTTACTTTTTATTATCTACCGTGAAAGTATCTGCATAATAGTTTTAATTAAATTGTAACACTTTCTGCTAATAAAAACATGCCAAGTGTATTACACGGCTGACTTGTGTTGCTGCAGCAATTTTAATCCTGAAATTTATTTGAGGTAAAGATTTTTCTTTGTATTCCTTTTGACATATGTGAAATGATGCAAGAAACAGGGGAAAAACTTTCATCTCCCTGAGTCTGGGTGAAGCATATTGCTTGAGTTTACATGAGGTTCACATTTGGCAACTGTTTACATTATTGCAGACTATTTGGACATGAAGTGATATAACAAAAAGCTTTCTCAATGCAACTGAAGCTGTAAAACATTATAAATAATTTGCACACATTACCAATATTTGTATTAGCAAATGCTGAAGCCTAACCAATTTTTGTGAACCATTGAAAAGCTCATTGGTTGAAAACTTGTTCAGTTGCTTAAGTATTCTAAAGCTGCGTACACACTAGAACAATTTTTGATCAAAAAATTGTTCATGTTGGAGTTGTTCCCTTTGTACACACTAGCAAATAATTTCGGACAAAAAAGCATTTGCTCTTTGGTGAGAGAGATAAATAAGTTTTGTTTTTCAGCAAAACGATAGGATTACTGTTGATATTGCTGTCTGTATGGAAATCCGGTGCGACGTTGCCGGTTGTCGGTTGTCGGTTGTCGCTTATAGGTTGGTGGTTGTTGCTTATTAGTTGTCAGTTGTCGCTTAGGAAACTTAGCTAAGACACTCTTTGATTATGAAGGTAATATAATCGAATACCAAGCAGTTGAAGGGTGTCTTCTATTTATTTATTGTTGCTGTATTATTTATTATTATTATGTAATGAATGAGAATGACGATAATCTATAACATTCTTGGATTTGATAATATGTTTTCCATGTTGTACCTCACAATGCCTAAGGTTTAAATCACAACATCGTAGTAATCACGACAGCTTGTTAATATAAAGATTGTTTAAAAAAATTGAAGAGCTACCTCATCATCATCATCATCATCATTGATTGAGTCATTGATTGATTGATTTATTATTAATTTATTATAATTATTATTATAATAATAATTATTATCATTATTGTTATTGTACAGGATTTTGGTTGTTGCGGTAGTTGGCACACCTGCACAACTCCCCACAATCACAAATGCAACTGGAAGTGGCTGTTCGGCCCTTTCTGTTATCAGTCAGTGCAAACAAGGGTCGACTTGCTTGTGCCGAATCTCAATGCAACTGTAAATGGCTGTTCGGCCCCTTTTGTAATCAGTCAGTACAACAAGGGTCGACTTGTCTGTGCCGAACTATCGGGTGAGTAGAAATGCTTGGCACCGTACACCGACAAGCGGGAATACGCAGCAAGGATCGAGTTGATCGATTGCTTTCTACCAAGTTCCTTACTACACTGATGGTCGGTAGTGCAAGCTGTAGTCTGTATCCTGTGCTTATTGTTTGTGCTACTGACTAAAGTCTGTGTAGTAGTAAACAATCATTTGAGGCTCACAGTTGCTCTGACTTTATTATATCTTACACTCATATTTATACACATAGTTATATAACATAAATTGATAAACAAAGGAGGCCACACCTTGCACGAGCAATTGGCTAGAGTGTGCCAATAAAAAGAAGTAGGTGGTACATGGATACTCGCTTGAGTGATTGCACATGGGTAACATATAGATTTGCATGCTTAAGGAAAATAATAATAATTACATAGAACCAAGTTGCGCTAGAGTGCAAGCATAGAACTGGTATACATGTCGTGAGTAAATAATGATACAATGTACGTAGCGATTGTTCGTTATGGCATCCTCTACACGCTTCCCCCCATTGGCAACATTAGGCCAATAATCTAACTGGGGTCGACATTAGAACATAGTTACGTTTTTGGTGACAAGGGGGAGTCCTTCTCTCTTTTAATCTTCCCTTTTATCTCTTCCACACGCTGTAGACATCTATATGCCTCCTTTGTATATCGGTACAATTCCTCCTGATATCTCTCCAGGCGTTTACGTTTATCCTCCTTTTGTTCTGTCTCTCTCCTAGGAGATCGATGCTTCTCTTCTGTCTTCGGCCCTTCTGCTTTTGGGCGGGGTGTGTGTTCCCTTACTGTGTGGCTGGCAGGTGCCACGGTCTGTAACTCTAGCTTTAATATTCTGGCTGGTGGTTCGTCTAGCCTTGGTCCTAATCTGCGCTTTATGCCATTGCTAGCGGGTGTACTGTCCTTGATTGGAATTGGTGTGCCGAAGGCCTCTGGCTTGTTCCACCTAACATACCGACAGAAGTCGTTGTAGGATGCCGCATCCACTTCGAAGAGAGGTCGGGAATCTCCCCCATGGGCGAGGTCTCCTTCTTGTTGTCGGATGTGTTTCAGCATTGAATCTCGTGAGCTACTCTTCTTTCCGCATTGGCAGAAGTAAAAGACAAAATGTTGTCGGGTGTGGTATACAATGCGCTTCCTTGGCAAGCGTAGACGGCAGATGGTGCACTCCCATTCCTCTGTGTTTATTATTTGCTTGGCCGCCTGCTTGATTGATTGTTTAGTATTGTCGGTGACCCATACCTCAGTAGGTTTAGCTGTCGGAGGTGGAGGAATTGTCAACTGTTGCTTCCTCTCTCTGCATCTAGCAGCTCCTGGTTCGGCTAGTACCACTCGTCTTATCCTTGTCGGTGAAACAGCATTAAACATCTCCTTTTGCGGTACTCTGTTCCTGCTGCGTCTCTCCTCTCTTTCTAACATTCTTGCTGCAGCGTCGGCATCTTCCTCAATAGATAGGTAGCCGTCGTTTTGTTCGGCCATTCTCTGTTTAAATAAATTAATTGCAGTGATAATGTTCTGTAGGCTGCTGTCTGTAGGTGTTGCTGTCGCTGGAGAGAGTGATTGTTTTTTCCCGCAGTGTTGGTTGTTAGCGGCTCTGTCATTGGACAATCTCTCCTCCCCTTCTTTTGTTTTCTTACCCCACGTGGTGTGACGTAGTGTTCGAGGGGCGTCGCTACGGTTACCTCTATGTTGCGGACGTAACTCTACGTTTTTCTGTTGGGGAGTTGTCCATTCTTTGCTCTCTTCGTCTTTTCTTGTTGTTTGCACCCCTGTTTCGGTACCCCCACCGACAATAAGTGATTGTTTTGTCGATGTTTTTATTCCTAGCCGATTTTGAGTTTCTTGAATATTCGTCCAAGGTTTAGGGGTAGTTTTTTCTGCTCTTTCCGTTGGTGATGGTTTCGAGTTGGTATTCCTGTCCCTTGCTTGGTAACAGTGGTAGTCAGTAAATTTTACTGGCTGCTTCCGGTTTCTTTGTGGTCTTTCGGTAGTGGGGCTAGTTTGGCTAGGTAGTGTCGGCCAACTTTCTTCGTCCAGTGGATTTGTTTGTTCAGTTATCTGTTCTGGAGCTATCTCGTGCTCCCTGGGTGTTGTTGGCCTTGTATCTCCTGCCCTCTCTACTACTCTCTCTTCCACTACCTCTGCTGGCTCCATGGTTTCTGGTTCTGGCGGCGTTGCTGTTGGTAACATGGCTTCTGGCTGTATCGTGTTTGGTGGGTGGTAGACGTCTGCCGCTGCCGGGGGTTCCGGCCTAGGGGTGGGTAGCTCCCCTGGGTGTTGTCTCCCCTCTCTCTGGGGTGGTGGCCTTTTCCTGTAAGCACCACGCATGTTTGGGCGCACCGCCTGCTCCCTACTGGTGGGGGCTCGGCCGATGGTCCCCTCACACGTTCTGTAGGATTTTAGCCGTCGGCCGTTCTGCACAAAACCCTGTCCGTCCTTTTCCAGCCGATAGGTATGGTTGAGGTAGGCGTGCGTGACGGTGTACGGGCCCACGTAACTGGGTTGTAGCTTTGGATTGCTACCCTTTGTTCTCCGGCGGTTCTCCATCACCACCAAGTCCCCTTCCTCAAATCGGGGTGGCTCTCCCGGCTCCTCCTGCCGGATCCGGTGCTGTTGTTGCCGTACGTATTCATGAGCCAGTCGCAGGTTCTCCTGGACTTGTATGGTATGTTCTGTTAGCCCGTAGTTATCTAGGGTGGGGGGTGAACCGGTCAACTGGTCGGGCAGTCGAACCTCCCGGCCGAGCATCATCATATTCGGCGTCTCTTTTGTCGTAGAGTTGGGGGTACCTCTACAGGCTCGCATGATCTGTGGTAGTAGCTGGTCCCACTCGTCCTGTCCCTTTGTTAGGATGAGCGTTCTGAGGGCGTCCCCGAGTGTTCGGTTCTGGCGTTTGACCATGCCATTTCCTTGTGGGTGGTAGGGGGTGGTCCTAGTTTTGTGTACTCCCCAGAGTGTGCACAGTTCTTCTAAGATGGTGGACTCGAATTGTGCACCTTGATCTGTGTGTATCTGTTCAGGAAAGCCCCAGTAGCTGAAGACACGCTCGTCCAGTGTGTTGGCCACGGTAGGGGCCGTGGCATCGGGTATGGCAATTGCATCCTGCCATCTGGTGAAGTGGTCTGTCATCACCAATATCCATCTGTTTTTTCGCTTCGTGAGTGGGAGGGGGCCCACCAGGTCCACCGCCAGTTTCTGGAATGGTCTTCCAGCATAGAGCCTCTGGCCTTCTGGTGGAGTGGGTCTCCTACTCTTTTTGGCGACCTGACAAATCTCGCAGCTGTTTACCAGTCTGCGGGTCAGAGCGGACATGCCGGGCCAGTACCAATCCAACATCAATTGTGCTCGGGTCCGGTGTATTCCGGCGTGTGCCATTTGGTGTGCTTCCCACACTGTTCTCTGTCTCCAGGACGGGGGGCAGACCGCACAGAATTTGGTTCTGCCTTGTTGGTCAAATCTCATGACCAGCACCTTGTCGGCTCGGATACTCAGAGCTTCCTTCCTGTCGTACAGGATCCTAAGCTCCGAACTGCCTTCCTCGAGTTCTCTCCTAGTCAAGGTTCCTGGGTTCTGTATTTCTGTATACAGCCGGGCTACGGGGTGGTTCCCGTCTCTCTGGGCTTGGGCCAACTCCTTCCCATTGGTAGTGGGGTTGGTGACCATAAGGTTGACTTGTTCCTTCGGGAGGTCTTGTCGCAGCTCTGTGTGGGTGGGGCCACCATCTCGCTGTTCTATTGAGTTGCACTGCTTGCAGTCGACGCACTGGTCCTTCCTGCTGAGCCCATCAGCGTCCCCGTGGCGGGATCCAGCTCGGTGCTCTAGTTGGTATTTGAATTCTGCCAAGGTCTCTAGCCATCTGGCTATTTGGTTTGATGGTTCCTTGCGCCTGCACAGCCAGCGGAGTGAGGCATAGTCTGTTCTTAGCTTGAACTCCTGTCCGTACAGATAGGGACGGAAGTGCTTGACGGCCTTTACCACCGCCAGGAGTTCTCTGCGGGTCACACAGTAGTTGCGCTCAGCTGGCGACAACGTCTTGCTGTAATAAGCAATCACCCTCTCCTTCTCGTCTTGTACTTGCGAGAGTACCGCTCCTAGGCCCACAGCGCTAGCGTCCGTGTCGAGGATGTATTGGAGTGTGGGGTCTGGATATCCCAACACTGGTGCTCGGCTGAGTCCGGCCTTAAGTTGGTTGAATGCCCGTTGCTCCGCTTCTCCCCATTGCCAAGGGATGCCTCCTCCGGTGAGTACTGTCAGCGGTTTTGCTGTTGTGGCATAGTCCGGCAGATATTGCCGGTAGTATCCGGCAGTCCCCAAAAAGGCTTGTAAGGCACGGACGTCCTTGGGCTCTTGCCATCTCTCCACTGCCGCAACCTTGTCGGGATCAGTGGCCACCCCTTCGGCGCTGACTATGTGGCCCAGGTACCTGACTCGCTGACTCAGAATCTCACATTTTGAAGGCTTTACCTTGAGGTCCGCCTGCTGGAGTCGGGAGAGTACCTCTCCTAGCCGCTCTATGTGTGTAGTGAAGTCTGGAGCGATTATAATCACGTCGTCGAGGTATAAGAGTAGCGTTTTCCAATGTAATCCCTTCAGGACCCTCTCTATCAACCGTTGGATCGTGGCGGGAGCTGAGGTGAGGCCGAAGGGTAGCACCTTCCACCTCCAGAGGCCACTCCGTGTGATGAAGGCCGACTTGTTCTGAGCGTCTTGGTCTAGTGGGACTTGCCAGTAGCCACTAGTTAGGTCGAGGGTGGAGAAATATTTGCTCCCAGCTAGCGCATCTAGAGAGTCGTCTATCCTGGGGATAGGGTAGGCGTCTTGCCGGGTGACATCATTTAATTTCCTATAATCTACACAGAACCTCCATGATTCATCCTTCTTCCGGACAAGCACGACGGGCGAGCTCCATGCTCCGTCTGCTGGTTCGATCAAGTCTTTGGCCAGAAGTTCTTTCACTTGACGCTCTGCCTCCGCTTCTTTTTCTGGTCCCAGCCTATGGGGTGGACAACGGATGGGTCGGGTTCCCGGCTCCGTTGGGATAGAGTGCTCGACGAGTGGCGTTCGCCCAATGTCGCCGTCATTTCGGCTGAACACGTCCTGATAGGTCAAAAGGAGGGCTCGTAGCTGTCGCTCTTCTCTGGTACTTTTACACCCTTGTCGTGCCTGTTGGAACAGGGGCCGCAGGTGGTCAGGGAGGTCGCCATGTATGGGTGCGACCTGGGGTCCCCCGGTGGGAAATGGTTGCACTTCCTCTTTTCTGATGCCAGTGTAGGTGCCTATCACTTCTCCGGCGGATATGTGTAGGGCGTCTTGTGTGGGGTTGATACAGCGTACTAATACCCTCCCCCGGCTGTCCGGTGTGTTCACGCTAGCAGCGAGCATGAGTCCGCCCTCAAGGCTCGCGATCATCCCTTGTTCGCAGGGGTCTCTGTCGGTGAGGTGACAGGAGATGGTGGCGTCGGCTTGAGGGGGTATGCTTGTATTCTGGCGCACTTGGACCTTGGAGATCAGGTTTCTCCCGTGTCTGTCAGTGCAAGTTAGCTCTTGCTCCTGGATCCTTAGGACGGGTCTGTCGAATCCCATTTGACACTGGTGATTCGTTAGGAAGGGCATGCCTAATATGATGTCCTCGTTTACTTGACTAACGACGAATGTCTCCCGGTACTTGACCTGGCGGATGCGGCCCGTCAGGGTGATCAGTCCATAAAACGGTAGGTGGGTTCCATCTGCCATCAGCCCATGCGAGTCATAGTCCTGTAGGCGCTCCTTTGTTCCGTTCGGTAGTAGGTCGAATACTTTCTTTGACAACAGGTTCGTATTGCAGCCTGTGTCGATCAAGTATGACACGGCTTTACCTTCTATCCGCCCTGGCAAGTAGTAGCTTGATTTATTGGGGCGCTCAATTTGATTGAGGTGGATGGTTATGGGCCGGTGGTCGACCTCTGGGTCTTCTGGCTGCGGTGGCGTCTGGCTGGTTTTGTGTTGTGTTCGCCTAGTCTTGGCTGGAGGTTCTGTAGGTTCCTCGTCGTCTTCATCTGTAGCTCCTTCTTCGTTCGCTAGAGGTGTATACCTGTTCTTAAGTGGAACATAGGTGGTTGGCGTAGGTAGGTATCTGGACTGTATGGTGTCCCTTTGAGCCTGGGTTCGGTGGTACTGGCGTTTTTGGTTACGTTCCGGTGCCCTGTTGCAACGAGTAGGTGGCCCTACTGTTGCGGGCTGTACCCGTTTCCCTGGGCGTTGGACCAGGGGGCCGTCCTACATTCCTTCCTCAGGTGTCCTACCCGTTGGCATCCCCAGCATCGCTTGAGTGGGGGTTCTTTGGCCTTGCCCTTCAAATCGGCTATCTCTCGGCTCAGGTCGGCTATGTTAGCCATTAGCTTCCCCAGGGGGTCTTCTACCTCTTTGCAGGTGGCTGGCTGTGTCTCCTCTGGTTGGTCTTCGTGTACCATCCTGATATTTGCGTGTGCCATTGGTTGGTGCTGAATCTGTAAAAATCCACTGCCGGCTTGTATGGCTTCCTCCACTGTAGCAGGCCGAATGGCCAGTAGGTGTCTTTGCAAATATGTGTGTCCCAACGTGCTCTGGAATGTCTGTAATGTCAGCTCCGTTCGGTTCCTTTGTGGGAGGTCTTGATATGCTGCCTCTATCAACTGTTCGACCGTAAGGGCGTGTTCCCTTAGGGTGTCTTTCTGGGGCTTCCTATATTGCATTAATTTATTCTGGGCCTCGGTTCGGGTGAGCCCGAAACTGGCTTGTAATGCTTGCATTATTGCCTCCTGTGTCAGGCCGCGTCCACACTGTTCGGCCTTGCCTAGTAGTGACTGTCGGAGGTGTATGGTTGCTTCATTTTCCGCCCACCTGTTGGCTCTTGCTACCTCCTGGAAACGCTGTAGAAAATAATTAACGTCGCCCTCTCCATTGAACTTGGGGGCCTGGAACTTGTCTCGACTGTTGGTAACTGTCATTCTGTCCAGAATGTCGGTCAGGGTGTCCATAATGTGCATAGGTGCTCCCTCTCTGTCGGTACTGACTGCTCTCCTTCTAGTAGCCATTCTTTCGTCACTTTCCTGCCTTTTTGTGTACTGGTGTGGGAGTTATCTTCTCTGGGAACTGTTCCTATCCCACTGCTGCCACCACTGTACAGGATTTTGGTTGTTGCGGTAGTTGGCACACCTGCACAACTCCCCACAATCACAAATGCAACTGGAAGTGGCTGTTCGGCCCTTTCTGTTATCAGTCAGTGCAAACAAGGGTCGACTTGTTTGTGCCGAATCTCAATGCAACTGTAAATGGCTGTTCGGCCCCTTTTGTAATCAGTCAGTACAACAAGGGTCGACTTGTCTGTGCCGAACTATCGGGTGAGTAGAAATGCTTGGCACCGTACACCGACAAGCGGGAATACGCAGCAAGGATCAAGTTGATCGATTGCTTTCTACCAGGTTCCTTACTACACTGATGGTCGGTAGTGCAAGCTGTAGTCTGTATCCTGTGCTTATTGTTTGTGCTACTGACTAAAGTCTGTGTAGTAGTAAACAATCATTTGAGGCTCACAGTTGCTCTGACTTTATTATATCTTACACTCATATTTATACACATAGTTATATAACATAAATTGATAAACAAAGGAGGCCACACCTTGCACGAGCAATTGGCTAGAGTGTGCCAATAAAAAGAAGTAGGTGGTACATGGATACTCGCTTGAGTGATTGCACATGGGTAACATATAGATTTGCATGCTTAAGGAAAATAATAATAATTACATAGAACCAAGTTGCGCTAGAGTGCAAGCATAGAACTGGTATACATGTCGTGAGTAAATAATGATACAATGTACGTAGCGATTGTTCGTTATGGCGTCCTCTACATTATTATTGTTGTTATTATTGTTGTTGTTATTATTATTGTTGTTGTTATTGTTTGTTGTTATTATTGTTGTTATTATTATTGTTATTATTGTTATTATTATTATTGTTTTTATTATCGTTGTTATTATTGTTGTTATTATTATTGTTCGGGAAGTAAATTTCACAACCTGACGGTTGGTGTAAAGTGAGCCCGGGCCCTAGCTAAGGGCCAAAGGGTTATCACTATTCCGTTTTACTGTAGAGCCTTTCGTAGAATCTGGGCCGTACCCAACAGGGCAGTCTTTTGAATTGTTTCAAATGATAGCTGTACTCCAATCTCAGCCATGTAAGATATCAAACGGCTGGATATTGTCCCAAGTGCTCCTATCACTATCGGTATTATTATTGTTATTATTATTGTTATTATTATTGTTATTATTATTATTGGTTTTGTCACGGCATGAGCTGGTGTCGTTTCCTATCATTGGTCTAGTTCCACTTATTATTATTCTGGTCATTATTTTTATCTCCTTATTATAAATAATCATTTATTTAATAATAATAAAGTTGATGATGAAAAAATAGCATTTAACCATTTTTGTTTGTGGTGTTATCCCGTCTAATATGACTTTATTGGTATTATGCCATTATCATGATAACAATTTTTTAGAAAGCATTGAAATATACACTATTTCTTCCTCCTCGTACTCCAACAACTTCCCTTGTTCAAAAATATTCCTGAGTTCTTCTCCTACCTCAGCTAGCCACCTACTCCACCGCTATCTTATCTTATCAAGTACTTCACCATCTCTGTCCTCCATATATCAATACCATCTTCGAACCCTCAAGCGTGTCTACGTCTGAGTGTATCACCCGTGACAATCACAAGATACCCAGCTCACTCTCTCACACTATGCTACCTAAATTCGCAATTCTGTTAGAACATCGAAAACTCTCATGCTTTTTAAAAAAAGCCTCTAAACCTTTCTACTTCAACATGAAGATTAATTCACTAATACCCTATTTTTACTCGCTCATATATTACCAACAATGCAATGCTCTTTCTAAAACCCTTTCTCCGCAAGTTTCTTGTACCACTTCCACTCAACTGATCGTACTTCAAGTGATCCGGCCTATTAACTGCAATGTGCATATCTGTGAAACTTTTCTGTAAATATTGTTGTGTAAATCTGTTAAAAATATTGTGTATATATATTTTGTACATGTAACGACATTGTAACATTGTTGTCACTATTTCCTTCCTTTATTCAAATGGTATTGTAAAATTTTCCCTTCATTTTTTTTTCTGGTTATTTCTTCTTTTGATTGTGGTATTTTATGAAAAACATGACATGTGTATGACATGATAATTTAACCACATTAAATAAAGTTAATAATAATAATAATAAGCGTTTTTGCTTTTAGCTACTGTACAGAAGTACCAGTATCCAGTATGTGACAACACTTCTCAAATCCTACATGAATCAAGCCACTTATATGCAGTGAACCATTTTTGCGGACACATTGACACGAAGGAGATGTATATTCTACTGCAATGCCTAAGACAGAGAATAACAGGACACCAGAGTATATTGAGTCATCATCAAGCCTGCTCCAAATGGCAGGATCATGAGTTTGAACTATTTGTTAGTTTTTTAACAGCTTTAGTTATGTAGGAACATTTTTCGTTACATTTCATCACCCTTTATCTAAAAACAAATGTTTATGATGGTACAATCTTCAACTAAACTAATTTTCCTGCGACGGACAGTCAAGCACCGACTCCTTCATAAGCATATCACTTAGAAAAAATGATACTTTGCTTTATATTAAACTTGCTGCTTACATTTTTGGAGTTTCTATTTGCTACATTTCTCATGAGCGGTTCATATTCACTTACTTTAAATACCATTCATTTGATGTCTTTATGTCAGCAATACTACAATATATCACCAGTATGTTATAGGTATTGTCCTGATAACAAATACCAATAAAATTAAATCATGGATTAAACAGTTAATTTTGGCACTCATATGTTGGGATTGTCTCACATTTTACTGTTCATAATTTGTTTGCGTAACAGGGCATTTTTATCCTAGAAATAAATTTATGTCAGTTGCATTAACTTTGAGCTAAGAGTTGGAAGCTGCTGGTGAATTTGTTTTGGTATAGTAATAGGTGAGTTAGTCAACTATAAAATACAGCTGTAACTCATACAATTTTTATATAACTGTTTTCTAATATTTTCCACCAAAGCAGAGCATCAAATCCAATTAAACTTGCTTTTTAACCTGGCAAGGTCAATAGTAGTGATGATGACATTTGGAATTTCCAGTTTTGTTCTTTGTGATTGGAAAATTACTCAGTTTTCAAGTTACCTATGAAAAGACTGGTTTAATCACACAAAATGATGAACTTGGTTGCTATATTGCTCATTTCGTTTGCCTTGAATCTTGGCTGAAATATAGCAGGATTACCAGCTGCGGTTGCATAATATAACTTTCGTCACAATTGGAATGTAGCCATAAATGGCGGTTTACGGGAGCCGCCTTGATTAGTGGGTGCCATGGCTGACGCTTGTCATCCATCCCATTGGCCAAATTTGGCTACACCCGTTAAGGTTTCTGACAATCCTGTTATATTTTATCCATGCCTTACACTCTTGCTGACTGTCACTTGAATAGATTACATCAATGGTCTGCCCTTTTGATGGTTGGTTAGCCACGTACAAATGTAATGTTCCTATGTAATAAAAGTTTTAAAGAACGGCAAACTACTTTTGCGTCACATGCAGGTAGTAGGCCAAGAAGTTAGTAGTCATTGAAAGTGATTGTAATGTCTAATCCTTCAATAAGCTCATTCTGACAATATCATTAGTGTTAAACAGCAAATATTCTTGTATAACTTGATGCAATAACCTATTTCTACTGTTTTCATGTTAGACACTAGCACAGTTTTCGTAAACAACACAAATTTACGTTGGAAAAAATTCTAACTGTTTAAATCCTTTTCGCAGGTTTCTAACAAAGTAAATTGCAATTACATTGTGCTTAAAAAATGGTTGAGATACTCAGTGTATAGAATGAGTATATGCAATTCATTTATGTGCATGTTTATAATTTTTTAATTGATTGGTTGACAAAAGAAATCTGCAGAGAAATACATGAACAAGGCTTATAAATTTCGTCCATAAATTCTATCATATACTTGTTGCTTGACCATTGCTTACAAAAGACAAAACAAATTTTTAGCCCACAAAAATCACAACAGCTACCAAGTTACTACGCACATTTTATGTTCATTTATAGTTGTATTATTTAAGTCAGCCAATGACCATTTTGAATGTTTAGGAGTTGTCATGCCTTGCATTATTGAAACATGGTAAGACAACTTCTGAGTAAACAAAATTCCGGTAGGTTGGTCATTAGTCTAGATGTTGTGTGCAACTGATACTTTGTTAAAATACTAAAAGGTTTGGTATTTCTATCACTAAGATGACCACGTGACAAAAGACTGTAACAAAACAGCTTTCAAAGTATATATAAAAGAGCAAAAGAAACGGATATGGAACAGGTTACCAATCTTTTATTATGTAACCTACATTTATAAAAATAAAGACAGCAAAATCAAAAACCACAATATAGAACAAAAATATTATCTTAACAAAATCGCTCAAAATCAGCATATAGAGGAATATTGGATCAGCCGTCAGCAATCTCATGAAAATAAGTACAGCATGATGAAATACACAATGTTTAGTAGTTATGCAAGAGCAAGTAAATTGCCGTTAATCATTTTAAATCATAAAGGCTGGTTCACATTGCTACAGCGATAGTCGTACTTGTCTTATTGCCGATGGTTTCCCGATAATGTGAAGATGGAATACCGATCAAAAACTCGTGCCAGAAGGAGAGCGTAATGTAATAAAATGGAGATTTGAGACTGCATAAATATGAAGCGCTTCCTTGTACATACAATCACCTTCAGAGAACACAGATCAGGAAAGTCCTACAACATAAGTGATACACTTGTACAACAAAAAGTACATTTGAAAAAACTAATGATGTTCCCACTGCCCTTTTTTACTATCTAACAAAACTACTACCACGGGAGCAAGCTTGGCCAATAAAGCAAGAACAGATGAACCTGTTGAGTTGATTCTGATCGAACAGAAAAAAATGGTTGGAAATAAAATGTCATCAGTTACATCTAAAAACCCAATTTTCAATCTGAAAAATCATGTACTTATGCAAAAGTATGATCTATTTCTGTAAAAACTTCCTAGATCATAAAACAGATAACTTATTATTTAGAGAATCGGAAAATTTCTCCACTGCTGGTAGATGAGGATAGAGTAATAGTAGCAATAACCACACCAATTATAGCAATTTATTACAATTGACAACAATCAATTTGTGATGGCTGCTGTCCAACTAGTTATTTTCAAATAAAATAGAGTGAAATTCATCAAAGCAGTTTAATATCTACTGATGTCTTAAAACGACACTCACTCAAAACTATATCAGTGTGGTGTAATATTTTTAGGAGCTGACAAACACTTTTTTCAAGAACTGGGTTTCTATTACATTTAAAAAAATGAAGTAAAGTTAACAAACCAAGCAACGATAGTTGTGCTATGACTATTCTTACAAGTTACGGAGCTAAATACTGAAGCAAGCTCAGTTACATATTTTCGCATATCTATTCCAATCACTCAGAACCTATAAAATCTGTGCACTGCAATGATATGTGGCTAGATAGTTAGGAAGAGCACAGAGAAATCAGGCCAGGAATAGCCTAGATTCAAAGATAAAGAAGACAGATTTTGGAATACTGAAAAGAAAACATGATACAATTCACACTACTACGAAACAGAATGCAAAGAAAAGATGACAATAGGCAATTCAGAGGTTCACAAGCTGCAATAATAGGTTGCTAAATCTAAATCTGAACATTCTCAACAGCCGAGCCTTTTTATCCATTTATTTATATTTGAAGGTTAAACACTGATTAACTGAAACAATGCTTTTTATGCTGCATGCTCACTGTAACCATATTCCTGAATATCAATTAGAGGATAATTGTTACAGCAACCCCTGCATGGTTCCAGAGCTAATAAATCTTAAAAGCTCCCAAATATTGGGAGCTTTTAAGATTTATTCATGGCTTAAACAAGCAAATTAAAAAATTGAGGTGATAAACAAACAAACTAAATAGTTTCAAAACTCTTGATTTAGCCTCAGTAATATCTCATAGTTGGCATCTCCAAATATAAGTATGGCTATCAAGTAGAGCCCAGTATGCGAACAATCATTAACATAGACTGATGACATACGACTGATTTGGATAAATGATGGCAGCTTTCTATGTAAGCAGACATTCCAAAAAGCTACAAGATATGCATTACCCTTAGTACTAAAATTTGGTTTCTAAATACTAAGTGCCAACAATATAATAAACGACATAATTGATAACTGACAACCAGATGCACAGAATGGCGATGATAGCCATTCTACTGATGATTTTTTCCACGAAATTATTGCTCAACAAAAACATCGGAAGAATAGAGTTTTGGCTGCAGAGATGGTGAAGTACTGGATAAGATAGCGGTGGAGTAGGTGGCTAGCTGAGGAAGGAGAAGAACTCGGAAATATTTTTGAACAAGGGAAGTTGTTGGAGTACGAGGAGGAAGAAATAGTTCATATTTATTTTAATGCTTTTAATTCTTATCATGATAATGATATAATACCAATAAAGTCATATTAAACAGGATAACACCACAAACAAAAATGATTAAACGCTACTTCTTTTATCATCAACTGTATTATTATTATATAAATAATGAATGATTTATTATTATTATTATTGTTATTGTTATTGTTATTGTTATTGTTATTGTTATTGTTATTGTTATTGTTATTGTTATTGTTATTGTTATTGTTATTGTTATTGTTATTGTTATTGTTATTGTTATTGTTATTGTTATTGTTATTGTTATTGTTATTGTTATTGTTATTGTTATTGTTATTGTTATTGTTATTGTTATTGTTATTGTTATTGTTATTGTTATTGTTATTGTTATTGTTATTGTTATTGTTATTGTTATTGTTATTGTTATTGTTATTGTTATTGTTATTGTTATTGTTATTGTTATTGTTATTGTTATTGTTATTGTTATTGTTATTGTTATTGTTATTGTTATTGTTATTGTTATTGTTATTGTTATTGTTATTGTTATTGTTATTGTTATTGTTATTGTTATTGTTATTGTTATTGTTATTGTTATTGTTATTGTTATTGTTATTGTTATTGTTATTGTTATTGTTATTGTTATTGTTATTGTTATTGTTATTGTTATTGTTATTGTTATTGTTATTGTTATTGTTATTGTTATTGTTATTGTTATTGTTATTGTTATTGTTATTGTTATTGTTATTGTTATTGTTATTGTTATTGTTATTGTTATTGTTATTGTTATTGTTATTGTTATTGTTATTGTTATTGTTATTGTTATTGTTATTGTTATTGTTATTGTTATTGTTATTGTTATTGTTATTGTTATTGTTATTGTTATTGTTATTGTTATTGTTATTGTTATTGTTATTGTTATTGTTATTGTTATTGTTATTGTTATTGTTATTGTTATTGTTATTGTTATTGTTATTGTTATTGTTATTGTTATTGTTATTGTTATTGTTATTGTTATTGTTATTGTTATTGTTATTGTTATTGTTATTGTTATTGTTATTGTTATTGTTATTGTTATTGTTATTGTTATTGTTATTGTTATTGTTATTGTTATTGTTATTGTTATTGTTATTGTTATTGTTATTGTTATTGTTATTGTTATTGTTATTGTTATTGTTATTGTTATTGTTATTGTTATTGTTATTGTTATTGTTATTGTTATTGTTATTGTTATTGTTATTGTTATTGTTATTGTTATTGTTATTGTTATTGTTATTGTTATTGTTATTGTTATTGTTATTGTTATTGTTATTGTTATTGTTATTGTTATTGTTATTGTTATTGTTATTGTTATTGTTATTGTTATTGTTATTGTTATTGTTATTGTTATTGTTATTGTTATTGTTATTGTTATTGTTATTGTTATTGTTATTGTTATTGTTATTGTTATTGTTATTGTTATTGTTATTGTTATTGTTATTGTTATTGTTATTGTTATTGTTATTGTTATTGTTATTGTTATTGTTATTGTTATTGTTATTGTTATTGTTATTGTTATTGTTATTGTTATTGTTATTGTTATTGTTATTATTATTATTATTATTATTATTATTATTATTATTATTATTATTATTATTATTATTATTATTATTATTATTATTATTATTATTATTATTATTATTATTATTATTATTATTATTATTATTATTATTATTATTATTATTATTATTATTATTATTATTATTATTATTATTATTATTATTATTATTATTATTATTATTATTATTATTATTATTATTATTATTATTATTATTATTATTATTATTATTATTATTATTATTATTATTATTATTATTATTATTATTTTTATTATTATTATTATTATTATTATTATTATTATTATTGTTGTTAAATTGTTAAATCACTCACTAGGTATAAGATAGAAGCTCCAGCACAACCACCACGCACTGTGGCCACTCCAAAAGTGTCTTCCTAGCTTTCTGATCCCTTCAGCTATTTACAATCCTCTAGCTACCCCTAACCTTCACTAATCCAATAACTACATAATGCACGATTATAACATGCCCTTTTTTTTCCAACTAGCAATATACGCAAGACACAAGATCAACAGTTACAGCTAGCTTCAGAGGTGAAACATCCACATAAGCATACTTCAAACTACTCGCTTTGGTTAGGGGCAGAGACAGTATCCACACCAGCAAGGTGTAAAGTTAGGTAGAACAGATACATACCTCACCTGTGTCATACCTCTCACTGGCCATTCACCACAAAGACTCAATCTCACCAGGATTGCTATCGTCCGTATCGCCACAATGGTCAAACCAATCTCGCACCACACCCGAGGGTGTTCCACCATCATCATTTGGTTTTGGTTCCGGACCACACAATTGGCCTTCACCTCCACCTGGCTTTGGATCTGAGTCACACAATTGACTCTCACCTCCACCTCCATTTGGCTTGGGTTCCGGACCACACAATTGGCCTTCACCTCCACCTGGCTTCGGATCCGAGTCACACAATCGACTCTCACCTCCACCTATCACAGTCTCATCTGGTTTTGGTTCCGAACCACATAGTTGGCCTTCACCTCCACCTGGCTTTGGATCCGAGTCACACAATTGACTCTCACTTCCACCTATCACAGTCTGACCTAAGTGAGTAGCACTATCTCCCTCACCGGAGTGAGTATCGCAATCCATGTTCTCACCGGAGTGAGGCCTCTGAACAGCCTGGGAGGCGAGCTGTTGCCGGGTCACAAGTGACTGCTCAGCAACTACCTCCTGGCTTTCCTCCGCAGGAGCCGAAGCTTCTGCAGGCCTAACAGACGAGTCCCTCTGGGCTGAGACCAGCTCCTCAGAGTGGGTAGGTCTGTTAGGGGCTTCAAGAGTGCCGTGAGCTCTGCTAGCTCTGGCACCACTTGCAGCTTGGGCCACAGGAGCAAACCTTACATGACCTATGTGAACCTCACTCATTTCACTTGCACAACTCTCTTCACCACTGCAGCTACTACCTCGATGACTATACCTATCAGTATGTTTATACCTTTTATAACGGCAGTCCTGGGAAGTATGACCCATACCATCACAAATCCAGCAGTGTACAGCTGGGCAAAATCTAATTTGGTGATCATCTCTGCCACAGCAAAAACACGCTTTAGCATCATGGAAAGCCAAATAACCTCTGCACTTACCACCATCATTTCTTCTATCACTTTCAACCCTGCTCTTACTTGAGTCTTTTCTGCGCCATTCAGGCATGAACCTTTCATTGTTAGAATGCCTAGTAGACCTATAATTTCTACCACGAGCAGACCTATAATCATCACAGCTTTGGCCTGCCTCACCTTTCATCTTTCCTACATATTTCTCGGCATATCTACCATATTTTGCAGCAGATTGACCATTACAAATGCTACGTACATTCAAACTATTGTGACACTCACCACTATGCATGTTCTCTTTCATATCAGATACCTGGGCGGAGTTTAGCTGCTTTGCCTTACCCCGCTCCATGGCGTTCTCTGAATCTCGAGCCAATTTTCTTGCCCTTAGATTGTCAATCAGCCCTTTCCAGTTCAAATGACCCTGTTGCATCAGCTGAATACGCAGTGAAGATTCTCTCAAACCATTCACAGCTATAGCTAATGCAAATTCCAGCCTAACATTATCATCATTCCCAAAACTTAATGACCTGCTAAGTTTTTCAACACGTAGCAGATAATCAATTTCATTCTCCCCCACAGCCTGATTAGCAGTTACAAACTTGAATGTTTTCACATAAACTGTTTCCTCGAAACCATAAACATTTTTCAAATGAGCCATTGCTTGTTCGTAGCTACTTGCCTCACTTCTCATATCAAATCCAAAAGACTCTAGGACATCTCTACCTCCTTGACCAATGGCATGCAATAAAGCCAACAATTTCATTCTCCCCTTGAAAACATCCTGTTTTCTCCGATTCACTGTTTCCTTCCCTAGTTTAAAGGTAACCATTTCCACACTAAGATCAAATTCATCTAACCATGCTTTCCATGAACCATAAGTGTCATCAGGATTGATAACTAACTTAGGAAAATCATTAAAATCAAATCCCAAGGCCATATTTCACTGACCTGAAGTGTTCGGCAACACTGACCTCAAAAACTGGTAGAGTAGATGCCAACTTCTTCACAAATCTTATTGACTGAATCTTTCAACAGCAACAGTTGTAATGCACCACCACAAACAAATAACAAACACTCACCTTCACCACCACCAACTGGCACCAGTCCTATAACAACGGCGTTAATAAATCCACACCGACCTTCACTATCACCACAAACCCTTCAATACTCCTTTCACAAGATGACGAACACAATAGTAGTATTAGACAACAATCCTCCTTCCCTTTTGCCTACGACGCCATGTTAAATCACTCACTAGGTATAAGATAGAAGCTCCAGCACAACCACCACGCACTGTGGCCACTCCAAAAGTGTCTTCCTAGCTTTCTGATCCCTTCAGCTATTTACAATCCTCTAGCTACCCCTAACCTTCACTAATCCAATAACTACATAATGCACGATTATAACAATTATTATTATTATTATTAAATTATTATTTTATAATTATAATAATAATTAGTTAATAAATAATAATTATTATTATTATTAATTATTTATTTGTAATAAGTAGATAAAAATAATAATAAGAATAATAAGTGGAACTAGACCAATGATAGGAAGCGACACCAGCTCATGCTGTGACAAAACCAATAATAATAATCAATCAACCACGATGATGATGATCATCATCATCATCATGATGATATGATCATCATTATTTATTAATTATGATGATGATGTAGCTCTTCAATTTTGTTTAAACAATCTTTATATCAACAAACTGTCGTGATTACTACGATGTTTGTGATGTATACTTTACACATTGTGAGGTACAGCATGGAAAACATACTATCAAATCCAAGAATGTTATTGATGATCGTCATTCATTACATAATAAATAATACAGCAACAATAAATAAATAGAAGAGACCCTTCAACTGCTTGGTATTCGATTATATTACCTTCATACTCAAAGAGTGTCTTAGCTAAGTTTCCTAAGCGACAACTGACAACTTATAAGCAACAACCACCAACCTATAAGCGACAACCGACAACCACTAACCGATAACCGCCAACGTCGCACCGGATTTCCATACTGTCTGTTACTTCACAATTATTCACCATGTCTATGGTTGTTATTAGTAAATGCACTAGCTGTGGCTGCGGCATTATTAATTATTACGTTGTTCCGAACAAATTTTTTTATTTTTTTATCTTAACTGAATACTTATTTTAATTAATTAAAATTATTTCTGAACTATTTAAACTTGTGCTTATCAATGAGTGATCAACCATGTTAAAATAAAAATGGTAATACATAAATAATAAATTTTCTTCGTGAGTTTTAAAATAATAATAATTATTATTTGGTTCTTGCAGGGAGAATAGATGATTTTTAATTATTTTATCATCATTGTTTGTGACCACAAGCTACTTCTGAACTGATTTTGTGTTGTGGTTTCTTTGATAATTTGCTAAAAATTGTCGGGGATTTTGAGCAGTGCTCAAATGGCAATAACGCCGGCCAATGTGATACAGAATCGGCCGTTATTGCATTCACACTAGGCCGTTTTGGAGTTGTGCCGATTTCGGACACAAAATTGTTCTAGTGTGTACGCAGCTTTAGATTGCTGTTAGACCACTCAACTAAAACATGTTATAGGTTACAGAAAGAAAATGTTCGGTAATGTGGAAGTTCCTGTCGGTGTGCGCGCCAGTTGGTGTCGCGCACACCAAATAATTGTCAATATTCCACGGTTTGCCGCAAGTTTGCGCGCACGAAAATTTTTTTCCATGCCAACATGCGCGCCAATATTTGATATTAGTCGTTCGCCCACACTCGCATGGTTTAAACTCGGCGATGTCCACGAAACGTTTCATTCAATAACCCCTACTCCTGTTATTGTAGTACGGGTTTTTCGTGAGCGATCCAGCAACAGTCATATTTTTCCTCTTTTGGCTAGGCCAAGGTAATTTTCTTCTACAAATTTTTTTTTCTTGTCATTTTCACTGCTATTATTATTATTTGTCTATTTACATTACATAGGAAATAAACTCTCTATCAAATAAAACCAATAACCAATCTCCAACCAAACAACCCTCTTCGCTCCAACATTCTTTATAGTCAAGGACGATAAAGATTTGGTCATCATTGAACGACACCTTACCTGTAAGGCTGATCGTCGTGAGTGAGTAGTAATAATAATAATAATAATAATAATCATCAACAACAACTTTTTAATTATTATTATTATCATTTATTTATTATTACTATGAATTTTTTATTTATTATTTTATTAGTTATTTGTTTATTAATTAATAAATAAGAAGATATTATAATTATTTATATTTTTCATTTTACTATTAGAGTTGTCATGTCAGGTCCATTCATTCATTATTTAGTACTATACTACTACTTACTACTTCTTTTTATTATCATCATGATCATGACTACTACTACTTATTTATTTATTATTATTTTTTACTATATAAATAATATTGTTGTTGCTGTCATGTTTTTTTTTTATTATAATATTCCTTTAAGTTTTTTTTAATATTGATAATAGTTGATGATAGTAACTCATTCATTACTATTATTGATAATTTTACCATCAATTCTCATTATTATTATTAAATAATTATTAAACATGGTAAACATATAACTACTGTGACTATTCGTTATTATTGTTTGTTGTTGCATTTTTGTTATCATCATCAACTTCAAGTCCAACATTATTTATTATTATTACTTTGTTTAATTACGAATGGTAGCAATGGTGAAATTTTTTTGTTGCTTTCATGTATAGAAATGATGAGTTAATCATATTTTGATAGTATATTACATGTTATAATAATTTTTAGCAAGTAATTTTTATAAGAATAATAATTATTGTCAAAAAATAATTATTGTTATTTTCCTTTAATTTAAGTCTGCTGTTGTGTTATTCGTTTGCATTTTGTTGACCTAGAGTAGCCCTTTACACGTTCCTGCTCTCCATCCACCATACGATGTTCTCCATTCAATATCCTCCTCTCCATCCATTGTATCATATTCTCCATCCACTATTCATGCTCTCCATCCCCAAACTCCTTGCTCACCATCCATCATGTCCTGCTCTCCATCCATCACCACCTGCTCTCCATACACAATCCCGTGCTCTACATACACAATCCCATGCTCTACATCTACCATCTCGTGCTCCCTATCCACAATCTCGTGCTTTACATCTACCATCTGGTGCTCTCCATCCGCAATCTCGTGCTCTACGTCTACCATCTCGTGCTCTCCATCCACAATCTCGTGCTCTACATCTACCATCTCGTGCTCTCCATCCACAATCTCGTGCTTTACATCTACCATTTCCTGCTCTCTATCCATCATCTCCTGCTCTCCATCTACCATATCATACCCTCCATCCACTATATCTTGCTTTCCATCCACCATGTCATGCTTTCCATCTACCCCCTGCTCTCCATCCATCCACCATCTCATGCTCTACATACACCATATTCTGCTCTGCATCCACCACGTCATACTCTCCATCCACTATATCCTGCTCTTCATCCATTATATTCTGCCCTTCATCCACTATCTCCTGCTCTCCATCCATCATCTCCTATTCTCCATGCATTATCTCCTGCTCTTCATCTACTATGTCATACTCTCCATCCGCTATATCCTGCTTTCCATCCACCATGTTCTGCTTTCCATTTACCTGCTCCTGTTCTCCATCTAGGATTTCCTGCTCTCCATCAACCATCTCCTGTTCTCCATCCACAATCCCGTACTCTACACCCAACATCTCCTGATCTACATCTACCATCTCCTGCTCTCCATATATCAACCAATTCCTGCTCTGCTCTCCATCCACCCTACCCCTTAGTTCATTTCATCACTTACTGTTTCTGCAACTAACACGATGGCAGATTTTACTGTCAAGCATTTTGACAAAAATCACTTCAGTATGATACTATCCCCATTTGGCGCGGTTTCCCCTTCTTCCAAGTCTCACTCTTGGCCCCTCACTTTAGGTTGGCGAGCCTGGCGATTTGTGTTTATTGGAGTTTTTAAACCCCCAATGAAGGGGACACAAACATACAGTGTGACTTATGTTGGCCTAGTAGTAGTAGGCATTAATTTGTAAATGATTATTATTATTAAGTATAATAATTACTAATAATTTTCTTAAAATATAATAATAATTACTGGTTAACTGCAAGTCTTCCATTATTATTACTGTTGATGTTAGCAATGACTTTGTTGTATACCGCTTGATGATGATGATCATTAAATTTATAACAATTAGCATCATTATCATCAAAAAATGAAATTTATCACCATAACAATAATGATTGTATATATCTTTATCACTTGCTTTATTCATCGCCCTACTTACTTTTATCTGAACCTACGATGTAATATGTTCATTACTATAATTGTTTTACATCTACTAGTTGTAAAATGTCTGATATATATTTTGATAGTAATACTTCATTAAAAAAGACTTGACATCTTACCACACTCACCTCTCAAACAAGATATATTATAAAACATATTTATTCATATCATAAGTTCTCATGATAAAACACTTCCTCCTAAACAGACAATTTTGCTAATGATAAATAATAATCAATTGTCACTGAATTGGATGAGTAACAGCACTTATGCTGCTCCCAATTTTGAGAGAATTTAATTTAAACTTATTTAGGTTGAAAGATGTTCAAAAATGAATGCGGAGTTGTCCTCTTGTTGGTAAAGCGGTTCCTATGAATGCAGTTAGCACTGGCCTGGGCGAATTTTTTTCCTGAAGATGCAACAAGTTAAATAGAGCCATAAAGCGAGTTTTTAAAATTTTGGCTATTTGTATAGAAGTAGAGCCTTCTAATTATTGGCTATGTGCAGAAACGTTTGTGATTACGAATTTTTTTTTCAGTTTTTTATAGTTCTTTTCAAAAATCAGAACTTTTTTGTGTTTTTTTATGGTAGAGTTGCTATTACGAACAAACCAACATTTACGTGACAGTGTTTCATAATAAAAATCCAAAAAACTGATGGATACTTTTCATACAAAAAACTAGTTTTTAGGTCTAAATTTATTAAAACATACCATAAGTATTTTTCATAATAAACAAGATAAAAACGAAAACGTTGTTGAAATTATATTTTCGGCATTGTTTTTGTTTCACATTAATGATACTAATTAAATCTAAAAGACTTGCCATCTTTCTGAGAAAACAAAATGAAAAGCACTAAATAATAATGAAAATTTTGAGAAGTTCTTTTTAAACTGAAGACTCATGAAAATTTTACGATTATGCGTTCAACTTTCTATGTAAAATTATAATGGAACTACTGCTTGCAGATATCCCCTTCTGTCGACCATGCCGCTGTAGACCTCCATAGGCCTATTGTACATTTTGTTGCTGCAAGTCAATTTTCTCAATAGTTTTACAATACTCAATGAGAGAACAATTCTACGTGCAGAGTCTGTCTAGCAAAGCCCTTTCTATGCCCTTTATAGGCGCTAGGTATGTGTACCTACGAAAACTTAATGATGCATTAACCATCAGTTTCCACACACCAACAAATCATTGATGTTTGTAGCCAAAACTCAGTGCAATTAATCTCTTGTAGTGTTTTAATTGCTAGCTATTGAAATTGATGAATTTTTAATTCGCTTTATTTATATAAATTTATTTCGGCTCAATACAATTTTGCAAATTGTTCACTAAAAGCTTTGATTCTTTACTATGTGTCATAGTCTTAAGATGCACTTTGTTTTCTGTAGTATCAGAGACCTAGACAGTACAGTCCAGACCAGATAGGTTGTTGGCCTAGTATCCTCACTGATGTAGCCATCATGACCACTATTTCGTGTGGTTGCAAACAGAAACAGACAAGCGCTTGCTCGCCAAAGACAACCATTAGGTCCTATTATTCAATGAAATATAGTAATCTGGCTCGGTTAAGTTTGGTTCAGATAGATCATCATTCATTCTATACGTTGTAAACCCATAAGCAGGTAATTTCAGTATTTTGTATGTATCTGATTGATATGGTGGCCCTGAAGTTTATGAAATTCAACAATGGAAAATGTGTTTTCATGATTTCATTATATCTTTCTTGATTATAACATTTATGATATACATTATGTATAGAAGTTGCGAAGAAAATGCAAATCTGTTTTTTTGGTCGAAGAACGGTGCTGTCTGTCAACTGTTCAAACCTTAGCACAATAGATCAGGTGGTCGTTAAATTGCTTGGACCATTTCAAAATTGTTCAGGCCTTTTCATAAATCGTCCATACTGTTTCTGAAGTCTTCAGTTTAAAAATTAGGCAGTGATTAGAAAATACTGTTTTATTCCAAGAAATTTCATGGCTACCAAGGGTGATATTTACTCATTGAAAGCACAAAATTCCCTTCATGATATTTTTCATTAGGCGTCTTGATGCATCCTCGCAAGTAATTTCAAAGCAAAGAATCTTGCCTACTTCAAAAGCGTTTGTGTTGTGAGCCACCATAATATTTTAAATTTCGTTGCAATGTTACTATTATTTGAATGAAATTGGTGAACAATATGTAATTTTTTCACATTACTCTCAATTTTCAGACTAGATTTACATATCAGTTACATAACTTCATGATAGATTTTATTTGAATTTCATTTCGTCTCCCGTATACCATTAGCTTTTCATCTCCGTTACAGGGTATCCGCATAGATGATATTGAGAACTGATGCAGGTGGCGAGACAGTACATTGGTAGTCAACATATTACTAGCAGCATTAGCTTGTACTACTAGTAGAAACGGTAGAATGCAAACTCACAAGATTAGTTTTTGTCATTGCTGTTAAAAGTAACGCCTTCATTTTGAGATTGATTTATTGTCAGCATTTGCGTATGTTTCCGTGTTTTTCTGTGCAGTGTCTACCCCCTCAAAACATTGAATGAACCACCAAATACTTATTAAATATGTAATTACGTTGAATATTGCGTAACTGTTGAATGATTTTTCAAATATTTTAATTGCTTGAGATATTTCAGATTCAAATATTAGGAGCTGTGAAACCTTTCCATTTCACTCTGCAATGTTAGTGTGGCATTTAAATACTTGTGACTTTGTGCTAATTGCGTTTTGTTTATGTCAATATAGCTGGTTATAGGAAATGCCGTATCTATGTATCCGATAACGCGTCTGTTATGTTTTTGTTTTATATAGAAATTAAACAATATATTTTGTAAACAGTAGATGTTTGATATAATTTTTCACTGATTCTTTTACACAATTGATATAATAAGATCAAATATATTATAAAATAGGATTTTCGTGCAAATTTTGCCGTTTTATTTTCACATATGACACTGGTTAAATACATATGCATGAGCGCCCAAGTGACATGATTCAAATATACCCGGAAAAATACAGTTTAGTAACACGCAGAACAAAGCTCTGTTCGGTGATTGCGTGAACAGACAACTTCTCATCAAGTATTGATTAGATATACTAAATAAAATAAGTCAATTTACAAAAATTGTTAATTGCTGTAGATAATAATCACAAATTGTCATTTATAAACCATAAAAAGGTTAAAGGTGCATGTACGTCAAGCGCCAAACAGAAGAAAAAACGATATCAAAGGGGATGCCACACAAAACAGATGAGCCAATACTAAAATATTTACGAGCATGTCCGTAATCAAAAGCATAAACATATGACTCAAGTTAACATAACATGGTATTATGATTGTAAAAAGGCTGTAAAACGTAATAGAATATGCCAATGTTCTACATTCAATGGCAGATTTTGAAGTTCCTTTTCCATTGGAAATTCAATCCTATTCTGTAAGTAAGTGACATTGTCGATCAAGCTTGCAAACGCCTAGGGAGCATGCCTCTGTTATGGTAATGGTACATCCTCCCTGTCTGAAATGACATAAAAAGCATTATGAATCAAAGCAAAATAATATGGTGACATCTGTTGGTTTCACAGCTGTAAATAAGTGCCAGAAATGAGACGCGAACAGGGACCTGATGAAAGCCATATTTCAACTTCTCCTGCGACCTGATAATCTGCACTTTATTATGTCCAGCAGACATTTATAATTTCATTCATGTGCTATCATTTGAAGGTTTTCTGTTTAGTTGAAATTAATTTTTAATGACGTTTATTTATGCGTAACTTCAATACTAGAAGTAATTATTAAAAATTGTATATTTTACCCAAAACAATAATAAAACCGACAATAAGAACAGCTACAATGAAATGTTATTAATTATAGTAATAATAATTGCGCTGCATAATGGAAATTGTTCTCATTTATCAGTTACATACTGAGAGATTGGTCCATGGGAGATGTTCACGATTAATTATTATTTCAGATTCATAAAATACGCAATAAAAACAAGTAGTGACATTAGATAACTATGTGTTATGTAATACTGATAATGTGCCTTGGATCTGAATTATTTATATTATATTACCACAGGGCCACCAAATCTACAGATATGGAGCATCATTAATTTATGTTAACAAAGTTAATTAAACTTATATCACAGGATTATGACCTTGCTGTATAAAAATTATGTCAATTAATTTAATGTTTTTTACATGTACAAGGTAAGAAAATATTTCATAAAAAACGTTTTAAAGGTTATATGCTGATCCCTGTCACCTTCTTGGCAACGTCACACTACTATGAAAGCTGCGGTAAACGCCTTTAAATGGAATAAAAGGTAAGTTAGCCATTGTCTTCTAATAATAATGTGTATCATTAGTAGCGTGATTTCGGTAGCATCAGTTTGGGGAGACAAATACCACGAGATCTATACTGAGGAACATAGCAAAAAATGCATAGGTTTGAAAAACCTGCAAAGCACAATACGGTTTGACTAATATCTTAATACAGGTTAGCCCATGAATAATACTTCCTATGCCTAGCTGACTAACAGCACAATTGACAACAGTTTTAATATGGGTTTCATTTTAAAAATGTAAAAGTTTTACACAACTCAATTTAGCCAAGTTTGTTAAACAATATCGTCAAATATGTCCACTATTTAAACATTAGTTTAAAATCAGCTACAGCTACCCATAACTTCAAACTAAACATTCAACATAAATGATAAATGCTTATTTCTTTGAAGCTATTGTCTGTTCTGGGTCGAAGTAACAAACGGGCATTGTAGATGTGAAGCTAAAACTTAAAATGTTTTTATGATATAATACATACATAATACTAAAAGTATGGACACTTTGTTTGCATTTCAGTACGGCAATCTCTCAATAAATGTCAAAAACATATTTATGAACATTCTGCATAACTCTCCTTGAACAAATTTGCTAAAAGAGCACACTCTTGGCTCATTATTGGCGCATTGATCAGTTTTTGTTAGAATTTGTTTTAATTCCATGCCCAAGCTGTTGCTCAGATCAGGTATAATGTTATCCCGAAATATTCAACTGCTATTGGCAAAAATCAGAGTTGTCTCGATACTGGATCAAAAGAATTCAATGGCTGTAAAAACCCAGCATCATTGTAATTTTTCCGTATTCACGGCATTGTCTCACAACATTACAATTTTAGTTATCGGAAAGAAAATCTCAGTGTGACAAAGATGAATCAAGCGATTGAGGATGAAAATACATCTAATTTGTCTCCTTAACCATGAGGAAAAATTTATGCACAAATACCAATTCTTCATAAAAAATTACAAGCAAAAGCCAAAATGAAATGCGAATGAAGTATCCACACTTTAATGCTATATATATGAAACAGTAAAACTTGTCTTTAATGGGGTTGTGACTGGGGTTATCCCCCCTTATAGGGGGCACTGTGCACATCACACTGGAATTTGTTAAAAGTTTTATATAGAGTACAATGCACAAACACGGAATTATGATGTTTCAATTAGAATAAACAGGCTATTGCAATGCGATTGATATAATTGAACAAGCCACGGAGTTTACAGGGCTATAGCAGATTACACGTACATAAGTTTTTAATCACACAAGTGTAGCTATAGAGCATAATAATCATTAAATAACCACGATGCGGTCAGCGATTATATACGATCATTGGTACAGTAGTTAATAAATACTATAAGACACCAACGATTAATTAATTTATTTAACGCAACGTTTACGTGTAAATGGATTGTCTGGTATCTGTGCGGGAAATAATAATAATACAAGTAATTAATCATTAGCATCTATCCACACCTCTATGAAACTATTATTATAAATGACAATAAGAATTTAATGTGGTGATAATTTTTTATAATAATAAAATCAATTATTCATTTTTTTATCATAACTGATTTATTAATATAATAACTATAAATAATAATAATATAAGTTGTTACTAGTATAATTATCATTTATTATTACAAAATTATAAGAAGCATCACATTAATAATTATTATTATCGCAATAACAATTCAATAATAACCTTAATAATTACAATAGCAATCATAAACGGTAGAATCATAATTATAAATGATTATAATAAATAAAAAAATTTTAATAATAACTATATAAGAAAAGAGTTAGAATAATGATAACACGAGCATCAGAGGCTTGTCGAAAAAGAAAAGGGAGCCGATGCGCCCGTTACTAAATGTGTTAGTATAAACCTAGCTTTTTCACTCAGTTTCAATGAATTGGGTTTGTGATATTGAACCTATTGCAAGCAACCGGATATTGCTACGAATAGTTTTTATTACAGGACGCATCGTCTCTGTTACTTTTTTCGGCAAGCCCCGGAGTTTCGTGGATAATAACTGTGATAAATAATAATTGAAAAAACTGTAAAAAAAATATAAATCTCTGTTGCTGCTGTCTTTAAAAATAGTGTAGTGTTTTTAGGGACATGTCATTATAGTATACGATAGACAGCGTGGAAGCTATCAGGAAAAAACTGTCACGACACGAGTCTGCATGAAGTAACTATATTTCATACTACGAACGATGGTAACTTCCGGTTGGATGTAGAAAGTTCAAAGAGAGATAACTCTTAATGTCACAACACCATTATAATGTGAGGGACGCCAACATTTACACTACAGTAGCCGCCATTATTTACCTTATTATCGATTTACTCACCTACGAACAAGTACATTGTCTACACATTTTATTCAGTGTTCTATTATCCACCCATGTCTAACTACGAGAGTCTATTCAGTGCGGTTTTATTGTGTGTACCTAAATAGATATTTTACTAATTATTATAATATTTTCCACGAAGTAGCAAACTACAATTTGGTGCTATGTTGTGAGACAAGGCGTGGCTTGTACATGATTTTACCCGCCCTCTTTGTATAAATATCTGTGTCAGTAGCAATAAAGTTCAGAGTTAGCCTAGCTCTCAGAAGATTCTCTTGCACAAGAAGCAGCACAGCTATAAGCTACAAAACTACAAGCGCTGACCTGGTCGACTATTGGCAAGCACGAGGCTTGGCGGAAAGTGAGAACGGTTCGCCCTGTTACTGCGTATTCCCTTGCTACGGTGAGGAGTGCGACGCAAAGCACCTGGTGCCCTAATAGTTCGGCTCCTACCAAAGTCAGACGATAGAGTTTGAGACAAGCTAAACAACAATAATTGCATCATAATTATTGTCGATCACGACAAAGTCGAAGCAAGCTAAACAATAATTACAGTATAATTATTGTCGATCACTATAAGGTTCGGACTCAGCTGAACAATAATTACAGCATAATTATTGTGAACTGCCTACAGTCATTCTGCACCACATCCGGCCGCACCCATAAATGCACAAACCAGCAAACGCTCTTTAGCGATAATCACACATTATTGTACGCTGTCTTGGTTAGAAGCAGAGCATATTCGGGAAGTGTACAGGTGGCTACCACCCAGACATAAATTCCTGTACAATAACACCAGTTTGTTACTAATCATGCATGGCTCACTGCGGAAACTAAACGAAAATGATATTGACAGCAAAAATAATCAATTAGTGATACTTTTCTTATAGGCTTATTCTTATTATTAGCATTGATTAATATTATTCAGATGTAGTACCTACTTCGCCCATGGGTTATTAATTATGATAATTATTATAATATTATTGTACTTTCTTACAGCACAGCCTGAGACTAAAATCAACTGTAACAGACCTGAAATCAGTTATATTTTAAAATACAACAAATTAAAATAAAAATAAATAAAAACTACCAATAAAATACTAATGAGATATCATTAAACAGTATTATATATTTTACAAATAATAATAATAATAAATATTTTTATAATCATCATTTCATAAGCAACTAACATAGAATAGGACTGTTATAAATAAATTATCTTGTTATAATAATCATTGTAAATAATTATTATTATTGTTATCATTCTATTCCTAACTCAGACAGTTTTAGGTATGCTTTATTTTAATAATTAGCATACAGAAACAAATGCAAAAAAATAAAAATTAATATTATTATTATTGTTTTGTTGATAATAATAAATAATAATGAATAATAATAATAATGAATATGTTATTTCCAGTAATAATAAAATTAAAACTAAGAAAAGATTTTGGTAGGATGATTAGTAAACAGTAGTAGTAGTTAGATAGGTAGGTAATAGTAAGTAGGTAGTAGTATTGTGCAGGATTTCACTGTATGAGTTGGTAGCTCGGCCTACCTGCACAAGTTCCCGAACTGAGTTGGCAACTGTGTCTATCGCTGAGCGATACAACCCGCCCACAGGTCGACTAGTATCCTTGGGAGTGGTGTGTAACCATTCCTATTTTACTAGTCTAACTGCCGGTTGCGTTAGCTTGTTTCAGTGTGCAAGGCAGAGGTCGAACTTTGAAGGGCGAACTAGTCAGAGCTAGGTTTGGCCAGCAGAGGTTCGAACTGTTCTGCTGAGTGCAGTCAGTGACCGAACTTTGAAGGCGAACTAGTCAGAGCTAGGTTCGGCCAGCAGAGGTTCAGGCTGATCTGCTTATATATTACTACTCGAGTAATAGAGCATTCGGTGTACGAGCATGTACTAGCGCTGTGAAGTTATTATTGTTAGAGAACAAAGAAACTTCTGAGAGTGGGGCAAGCTGACTCTGCTTTATTGCTGCCTTTACACGGCTATTTGTACAAAAGGTTACATAACCGATAAATATGTAAACAAACAAGGACAAAGGAAAGTTGTAAGACACGCCTGTTAAGAAAGGCTAGACAAATAAGAATAAGTATATAATAGATAGGGCTGGCCTTGCAGCTACGGCTGGGTGCATCCACATGTGTTACATATAAAATTGCATACAAGGTGAATGAGTAAAATAAATGTATAGTGTGCATAGAGTGAATAGTCATTGAGTGCATGCATAGAGTGTCATACTAGTAGTAATATATGAGCAGATCTCCCTACCAAGTGTTTTTTTGTGGGGTCATTATCTGGGGTTATGCAATGGGTTACGGCGTTGGATGAATTCGCCGAGTTTATATTGTATTTTATTTGAGGGGCATTTGAGTGGCATTTAAGTGGCATTTAAGTGGCATTTGAGTTTTGATTATTCTTTTACTTAACTTAAACTTATATGGCATATAGATTTTGAATGTATGGCATTTAAGTTTTGATAATTCTATACATAATTCTAACTCATATAGCATTCAAGTTTTGATAATTTTTTACACAATTCAAATTCATATGGTTACTTGAGAGAGAGAAAGGAGAGAGGGGAGAGGGGAGAGGAGAGATGAGAGAGGAGAGAAGAGAGAGGAGAGAGGAGAAAGAGGAGAGAGACTTTTTAGTTTTCTATACATTCATGTATATATGGATAATTATGTACATATTTATGGTTATATTTACATTTACACTGCATAATATACATTTATTACATAATAAGTATATTAAATGCTATAAAATATGTTGGAAAATCACCAAATTAGACCTCTAGATGGTTAAAATCTACAGTATTTGGGAAATAATATGATTATATACATTGATTACATAATAAGTAGGGAAAATCTTCCTATATAATATAGCTAGAGTCAGTAAATACTAAGTAATACAAAGCACTACAACTTGTAATGACAATCAATGCATACATACATACATATGGTATCTTGAGAGAAAGAGAGAGAGGAGAGAGAGAGGAGAGAGATTTTTTTAGTTTTCTATACATTCATGTATATATGGTTAATTATGTACATATTTATGGCTATATTTATATCTACATAGAGAGAGGAGAGAGGAGATATATCTACATTGAATTTTAGTTATTTACATAATAAGTATATTGAATACTATAAAATATCTTGGAAAATTGTCAAATTAGACCTCTAGATGGTTAAAATTTACAGTTTGATAATTTTTTTACATAATTCGAATTCATATGGTTACTTGAGAGAGAGAGAGAGGAGAGAGGGGAGAGGGGAGAGGAGAGATGAGAGAGGAGAGAAGAGAGAGGAGAGAAGAGAGAGGAGAGAGAGGAGAGAGACTTTTTAGTTTTCTATACATTCATGTATATATGGATAATTATGTACATATTTATGGATATATTTACATTTACATTGCATAATATACATTTATTACATAATAAGTATATTAAATGCTATAAAATATGTTGGAAAATCAGCAAATTAGACCTCTAGATGGTTAAAATCTACAGTTACAGTATTTGGGAAATAACTGCAAGAGAGGAGAGAGGAGTATTTGGTAGAGGAGGGAGGAGAGAGGAGAGAGAGGGGCTTGAGCATAAATATTTCTTTTAGTTATTTACATAATAAGTATATTGAATACTATAAAATATCTTGGAAAATTGTCAAATTAGACCTCTAGAAGGTTAAAATTTACAATATTTGGGAAATAACTACAATAGAAAACATTATGAATGTATGGCATTTAAGTATTACTAGTTTTTTACATAATTTGAACTCATATGGTATCTTGAGAAAAAGGAGACAGGAAAAGAGGAGAGAGGAGGGAAATAATTGCACTCAAATGAAAAAATTAGATGAAGCTAGATATTCATCTATTTGTATATATCCACAAGAAAACTAGGGTATTTGGTGAAGTATTCTTTTATTCCATTCAATTTTCATTAATTTTATTTGAATTGAAGTATTATTTACAATGGTTAGAATTTATTAAAATTGCTGCTCAATCCTTTATCCAACACCTACAACAATTCTTAGTAATAGTAGTGTATTTTTTAGTTTTTTATACAACCATGTATATATGGATAATTATGTACATATTTATGGATATATTTATATCTAGATTGAATAATATACATTTATGACATAATAACTATATTGAATGCTATAAAATATGTTGGAAAATCACCAAATTAGCCCTCTAGATGGTTAAAATTTACAGTATTTGGGAAATAACTGCAAGAGAGGAGAGAGGAGTATTTGGTAGAGGAGAGAGGAGAGAGGAGAGAGAGGAGGCTTGAGCGTAAATATTTCTTTTAGTTATTTACATAATAAGTATATTGAATACTATAAAATATCTTGGAAAATCGTCAAATTAGACCTCTAGATGGTTAAAATTTACAGTATTTGGGAAATAACTACAATAGAAAACATTGTGAATGTATGGCATTTAAGTATTGATAGTTTTTTACATAATTCGAACTCATATGGTATCTTGAGAGAAAGGAGAGAGGAAAAGAGGACAGAGGGAGGGAAATAATTGGACTCAAATGAAAAAAATAGATGAAGCTAGATATTCATCTATTTGTATATATCCAAAAGAAAACAGGGGTATTTGGTGAAATATTCTTTTATTCCATTCAATTTTCATTAATTTTATTTGAGTTGAAGTATTATTTACAATGGTTAGAATTTATTAACATTACTGCTCAATCCTTTATCCAACACCTACAATAATTCTTAGTAATAGTAGTGTAATGAGACTGAGTAATAATCTACACACACCTTGTTCACTCTGTATGCTGTAGCACATGTTTTTCCTTTAGTTATCTGCAGTTACTTCAATTGGATCTTATCCAGATGTTTTATAGTCTTTGCTGCTACTGTGTTTTGTCTCAAACAGAAGTCCAAAGTAGGCATTGTGTCTACAAAATACAAAAAAATTGATTGTTACAATTGATTCATTTATTTTCATTGACTTTATCTACATATACATAAAGTAGCGAAGAAACAGTTTGTGTGAGTATGAAACTATCTAGAGCATAAATATTTCTTTTAGTTATATATATTTACACTTATTATGTTTACCATACATGTAATCAGCGTTAATTTTTGATTTTTGTTTAAAAACTATTATTATTTCTGGTAAAAAACTACATTAGTTAAGTTTTAGAATCATATAAATGAAATTTGTGTCAATTTAGCATCTACTGCACTATATATTTACAATATTACTTTGTAAATATTAGTGAAAGAAATTATGAAATACCTGCGAGTAATTAAGTAATTCAGTAAGGAAATTGATTGGAATCGTAGTAATATTTTTCAAATACAACATTGCTTTGCAACGACTATTAATGAAAGCGATTATGAAATGTTGATGAGTAACTAAGTAATCTAGTAAGGAAAACTGATCGAAATCACGGTAATATTTGTTAATAGATACTTGCGACAGGTTTTATCAACGAAAAAGTCAAGCGATTTTCAAATGTTTACGAGTAACTAAGCGATTCAGTAGAAAAAACTAACAGAAATCACGCGATATCCGTTTTTGAAATATTTACAATAAACCAAATTGGGACATTGCTGTTATCAACCAAAAGATCGAGCGAGTATCAAATGTTTACGAGTAACTAAGTGATTCAGTTGGCAAAAACCGATTGAGATCATGTGACATCCGTTACAAATATTTACGTCAAGTTAGCAACGGAAAAAACAAATATTTCTTAGAATATTCGCTATAGCAAGTTACGATAATTTGGTACTCGCTCTAAAGGTAAAGGTTTTCAGTCCATTTTTGGTCAGACCAAAATTTATTCGAGACGTTTTAGGCATTATTTCAGTCAACGTAATGTTACCAGTTCATTTTCACAAGTTTTTATTATTTATTTTAAAAATAAATAATTAGAGCTTTCTACTGGTGTTAAATTATTATTGATTGTTTTTTACCTTATCACCACTTAGAGCCAGATGATTTAATTAACTAAAGACAAATAATTATTTTAGCGTTTCTTACCTTGATGCTCTCCTAGTAGCTGTAGTAGATGATGCTTCTCCGCTTGCTGTTGAAGAACTGGATGCTTTCTATGTGAAAACAGTGGCTCTTAAATAGCTAAAGTTGCACTGATTAAACCCTATGAATCAGCATTTTTTCCAATGCTTTCGCGGGAATAAAAACTGTTTATTCCCGCGAAAGCAACGGTTTCCATTCGCGTGTGAAAATAAATTATTTATTCCCGCGAAAGCAACGGTTTCTATTCGTGTGAAAATAAATTATTTATTCCCGCGAAAGCAACAGTTTCTATTCGCGTGAAAATAAATTATTTATTCCCGCGAAAGCAACGGTTTGTATTCGCCTGAAAATAAAATGTTTATTCCCGCGAAAGCAACGGTTTCCATTCGTGTGAAAATAAATTATTTATTCCCGCGAAAGCAACGGTTTGTATTCGCCTGAAAATAAATTATTTATTCCCGCGAAAGCAACGGTTTGTATTCGCCTGAAAATAAAATGTTTATTCCCGCGAAAGCAACGGTTTCCATTCGTGTGAAAAGAAATTATTTATTCCCGCGAAAGCAACGGTTTGTATTCCCCTGAAAATAAATTATTTATTCCCGCGAAAGCAACGGTTTGTATTTGCCTGAAAATAAAATGTTTATTCCCGCGAAAGCAACGGTTTGTAATCGCCTGAACATAAAATGTTTATTCCCGCGAAAGCAACGGTTTGTATTCGCCTGAAAATAAATTATTAATTCCCGCGAAAGCAACGGTTTGTATTCGCCTGAAAATAAAATGTTTATTCCCGCGAAAGCAACGGTTTCCATTCGTGTGAAAATAAATTATTTATTCCCGTGAAAGCAACGGTTTGTATTCGCCTGAAAATAAATTATTTATTCCCGCGAAAGCAACGGTTTGTATTTGCCTGAAAATAAAATGTTTATTCCCGCGAAAGTAACGGTTTGTATTCGCCTGAAAATAAATTATTTATTCCCGCGAAAGCAACAGTTTCCATTCGTGTGAAAATAAATTATTTATTCCCGCGAAAGCAACGGTTTGTATTCGCCTGAAAATAAATTATTTATTCCCGCGAAAACATTGGTTTGTATTTGTGTGAAAATAAAATTTGTATTCCCGCGAAAGCAACGGTTTCCATTCGCGTGAAAATAAATTATTTATTCCCGCGAAAACACTGTTTTTTATTCGCGCGAAAAAACAGTTTATATTCCCGCGAAAGCATTGGAAAAAATGCTGATTCATAGGGTTTTATCAGTGCAACCTTAGCTATTTAAGAGCCACTGTTTTCACACAGAAAGCATCCAGTTCTTCAACAGCAAGCGGAGAAGCATCATCTACTACAGCTACTAGGAGACCATCAAGGTAAGAGATGCTAAAATAATTATTTGTCTTTAGTTAATTAAATCATCTGGCTCTAAGTGGTGATAAGGTAAAAACTAATCAATATCAATAATTATTTAACACTAGTAAAAAGCTCTAATTATTTATTTTTAAATTTTATGCTAGTTTGAGACAAAACGCTGTATATAAAGCCAATGAAAATAAATGAATCAATTGTAACAATCAATTTTTTGTATTTTGTAGACACAATGTGTACTTTGGACTCTTGTTTGAGACGAAATGCATCAGTAGCAAAGACTATAAAACATCTGGTCAAGATCTACCAACAGCACACTTCTCCAACACAGCAAGAATTTCTTTCAAGATCTACCACCTACTTAGATGATACCAAACCAATGAAGACTCAAACTACATGAATTTTGAAAACCAATGAAGACTCAAACTACATGAATTTTGAAGACAGCATACTTTTCCAACACAGCAAGAATTCCTTTCAAGATCTACCACCTACTTAGATGATACCAAACCAATGAAGACTCAAACTACATGAGTTTTGAAAACCAAAGAAGACTCAAACTACATGAATTTTGAAGACAGCATACTTCTCCAACACAGCAAGAATTCCTTTCAAGATCTACCACCTACTTAGATGATACCAAACCAATGAAGACTCAAACTACATGAGTTTTGAAGACAGCATACTTCTCCAACACAGCAAGAATTCCTTTCAAGATCTACCACCTACTTAGATGATGCCAAACCAATGAAGACTCAAACTACATCAATTTTGAAGACAGCACACTTCTCCAACACAGCAAGAATTCGTTTCAAGATCTACCACCTACTTAGATGATATCAAACCAATGAAGACTCAAACTACATGAATTTTGAAGACAGCATACTTCTCCAACACAGCAAGAATTCCTTTCAAGATCTACCACCTACTTAGATGATACCAAACCAATGAAGACTCAAACTACATGAGTTTTGAAAACCAATGAAGACTCAAACTACATGAGCTTTGAAGACAGCATACTTCTCCAACACAGCAAGAATTCCTTTCAAGATCTACCACCTACTTAGATGATGCCAAACCAATGAAGACTCAAACTACATCAATTTTGAAGACAGCACACTTCTCCAACACAGCAAGAATTCCTTTCAAGATCTACCACCTACTTAGATCATATCAAACCAATGAAGACTCAAACTACATGAATTTTGAAGACAGCATACTTCTCCAACACAGCAAGAATTCCTTTCAAGATCTACCACCTACTTAGATGATACCAAACCAATGAAGACTCAAACTACATGAGTTTTGAAGACAGCATACTTCTCCAACACAGCAAGAATTCCTTTCAAGATCTACCACCTACTTAGATGATGCCAAACCAATGAAGACTCAAACTACATCAATTTTGAAGACAGCACACTTCTCCAACACAGCAAGAATTCCTTTCAAGATCTACCACCTACTTAGATCATATCAAACCAATGAAGACTCAAACTACATGAATTTTGAAGACAGCATACTTCTCCGACACAGCAAGAATTCCTTTCAAGATCTACCACCTACTTAGATGATACCAAACCAATGAAGACTCAAACTACATGAGTTTTGAAAACCAATGAAGACTCAAACTACATGAATTTTGAAGACAGCATACTTCTCCAACTCATCAAGAATTCCTTTCAAGATCTACCACCTACTTAGATGATACCAAACCAATGAAGACTCAAACTACATGAGTTTTGAAGACAGCATACTTCTCCAACACAGCAAGAATTCCTTTCAAGATCTACCACCTACTTAGATGATGCCAAACCAATGAAGACTCAAGCTACATCAATTTTGAAGACAGCACACTTCTCCAACACAGCAAGAATTCCTTTCAAGATCTACCACCTACTTAGATCATATCAAACCAATGAAGACTCAAACTACATGAATTTTGAAGACAGCATACTTCTCCAACACAGCAAGAATTCCTTTCAAGATCTACCACCTACTTAGATCATATCAAACCAACGAAGACTCAAACTACATGAGTTTTGAAGACAGCATACTTCTCCAACACAGCAAAAATTCCTTTCAAGATCTACCACCTACTTAGATGATGGCAAACCAATGAAGACTCAAATAACATGGATTTTGAAGATAAGATGATAGCAAACCAATGAAGACTCAATGTTACACAACATTACTTTCTCTCCTGCTTAGATGATACCAAACCAATGAAGACTCAAACTACATGGATTCCACTTCGATGATGCTGAAAAAGAAAACTATCCAGAACAAGAGCTCAAGAAGCTAATCTATAACTCAAGGCTATCATATCACTATAGGTGAGTTTTACTAATTTTTACCATAAATTAAACAAAATGCTGAATATATACATTTTACAAGTGAAAAAAGGACTTTTTTGGTGAAATTAGTGTATTTTTTACAACAAAATGCTGAATATATACATTTTTCAGGGGAAAAAAGGACTTTTTTGGTGTAAATAGTGTATTTTTTTACAACAAAAATGCTGAACATATACATTTTCTAGGTGAAAAAAGGACTTTTTTGATGTAATTAGTGTATTTTTTACAACAAAATGCTGAATATATACATTTTCATGGTAATTGTTTTAGATAGATGAAAGAGAATCAAAAACACTTGGTGAAAATAATGCTCAAGAAAGAACAAGTTGAACAATGTAACTTGGTGAGTTATTTCCCTTTTCTAATAATGTAAACTATCCAATGTAACTAGAACTATAATTCAAATTCATGTAATTATTTTACATTTTCGCTTAATCATTCTATACTAATGCATAACTTTTTTATTTTAGTTCATTACGAAATTAAAAGCACATAGAACAGAAGTCTTCCTTCCTAAGATATAACATCACTACATCAAAGACATCATTGTAAAGAAACAAACTATGCATTAACTGTTACTACTTTGTATTTATTACAAGTTGTAGTGCTTTGTATTACTTAGTATTTACTGACTCTAGCTATATTATATGGGGAGATTTTCCTTACTTATTATGTAATAAATGTATATAATCATATATTGATTCATTTTTAATCAATGTATTAATTCAATTTAGATATATCTCCTCTCTTCTCTCTCTCTATGTAGATATAAATATACCCATAAATATGTACATAATTGACCATATATACATTAATTGCTAGAAAACTAAAAGATTTCTCTCTCCTCTCTCTCTTTCTCTCTCAAGATACCATATGTATGTATGTATGTATGAATGCATTGATTGTCATTACAAGTTGTATTGCTTTGTATAACTTAGTATTTACTGACTCTAGCTATATTATATAGGAAGATTTTCCCTACTTATTATGTAATCAGGTATATAATCATATAATGTTTCATTTTTGATCAAAATATTTATTCATTGTAGATATATCTCCTCTCTCTATGTAGATATAAATATACCCATAAATACGTACATAATTAACCATATATACATGAATGTATAGAAAACTAAAAAATCTCTCTCTCCTCTCTCTCTCCTCTCTCTCTCCCTCTCTCCTCCCTCTCTCTCCTCTATCTCTTTCTTTCTCTCAAGTATGTATATAGTTATGTAAAAAAATTATCAAAACTTGAATGCCATACATTCAAAATCTATATGTCATATAAGTTCAAATCAAGTAAAAAAATAATCAAAACTCAAATGCCACTTAAATGCCACTCAAATGCCACTCAAATGCCCCTCAAATAAAATACAATATAAACTCGGCGAATTCATTCAACGCCATAACCCATTGCCCCACTCCAAGATCAGATCCACAAAAAAACACTTGGTAGGGAGATCTGCTCATGTATTACTACTCATACTAGTTAAATATGGCCGCCGTCCGTCACAGTATGATTATTATTCTTGTAACTTCTAAGGCTACTACTACTACTACTACTACCTGCAACCAACTACTAGTACTACTACCACTACTACTACGTGGTGATTTCAAGTGCTAAAAATCATATTGATGTTAGGAAACCTAGATTTATTAGATATTATCTTTAATCCTAAACATAACATAATAAAATAAAAATAATAATTCTAACTTCGTTATAATCATAATGAAAATAAAAATAATAAGAATCTCATATTTATGACATGATATTTTAACCACATTAAATAAAGTCAATAATAATAAAATAATAATAATCTGTTGTCATTCGTCGTTGTTGTTGTTGAGAAGAATGAGAAAGGTAATAAAAATTACCACTACTTACCAGGGTCAACTAGATGTTAAATGATGATCAATTACATTTCTAATAGTTTCTTGACACTAAAGAAACTTAGCGATGGTTGTTGGTTTTATTTGCTAGAGGGTTTATTTATTTTCTATGTAATGTAAATGACAAATAATAATTGCAGTGAAAATGAGAAGAACAATTTTGCTGCAGAAAATGACCTTGGCCTAGCCAAAAGAGGAAAATTATGACTGTTGCTGGATCGCTCACGAAAAACCCGTACTACAATAACAGGAGTAGGGGTTATTGAATAAATCGTTTAGTGGGCATCGCCGAGTTTAAACCATGCGAGTGTGGGCGAACGACTAATATGAAATATTGGCGCGCATGTTGGCATGGCAAAAATGTGTGTGCGCTCAAACTTGCGGCAAACCGTGGAATATTGACAATTATTTGGTGTACGCGACACCGACAGGCGTGGGTTGGCGCCAACTGGCGCGCACACCGACAGGAACTTCCACATTACCAAATGTTCTAAAATAGAGCTTGCTGATTAAACGTTTCATGTGTAATAAAATTGAAGGTCCAAAAAAGTTTTCCAAATAAATTTAGTAACCGAGTGAAAACATATCGAAATTACTTGTGAATGTAAATAAAATATACAAAAATACTTTAAACTGGTTTTCAATTGGTCAATTTAAGTTACTGGTGTTTAGACTAATGATGTCATGCTGAATAGAGAGCTACTCTCGACCGACATCAAGCAAGAATGTTTGCGTACAAACAGCATCTGACAAAGTATGGGAGTGAAGGGTCTCCCTCAAGAGAGAAAGTTTTATTTCAACTGGTCTGAGTGCTTATTCCAACTGTATAAAAAGCTCGTAAGGTGAAGTAAAAGCTGAAACATAAGCAGCTTAGCTAAGAATGCGTTCAGCAAAAAGCAATACTGAGCCTAATGTATGAGCTTGTAGTATGCTAGACGTAATGTAAAAAGTATAATTATGATATTGGAGCTGGTTTGGAAATATAGATTCTTAGGAGGTTAATATTTTAGAAGGGCTCATAGGCAGGTAAGTTTTTCTTTATTGCCAATTGATGGTTATGATGCAAACAGAAAAGTCGTATAAATCAATGGAATCAATTACGTGATTTGAAAAAGATCCAGCATTCCCTTACTTGTTTACAAAGTCAATTGGTGAAATGTGATTGGCCAGTGCAAAGAGTTGAGACAGACAGCTAAGAAAAGAAATAATCAGTCAATAGCTATACACTACCAGTTATGTAAATATGTTCTCATACATCGAGTTTACTTACAAAAGAACTAAGCAACCAATAGCAATTGCATAGCTGGTAGTGTATAGCTATACACTACCAGCTATGCAAATATGTTCTCATACATTAACTTTACTTTGACTCATGAAAAAGGTTCTAAGTTGCAAACATCATTGTTCATGATAAACACTTGATAGGTTAGCATGTTTAGCTAGTAGGGGCTAAACTGTTAGACTAAACAGGCTATATCCTCATCCAAATATTCTGGCTTACAGTAACCTGGGATGGTGCTAACTAGTTTTATCCCGTATCTTTTGAAACTCACTTTTTGTGCTGAAGGTAAGTACTTTGTAAAGAAGTTTGACTTGCGCCGCATACGCTTTACCTCTGATGTAAAAAGTGTGTGGGTGTTATAAATACTTCATATCGCACATGCTAGGTACCTGGGTCATATACACATTATCTTTAGCATACATTGTATGTATATATATATGTATATACTTTGTCTCTTGCATACAAGGTATGTATATTGTATAGACGTTATCTCTTGTATACAAGGGATGTATAATGTATATACTTTGTCTCTTGTATACAAGGTATGTATATTTTATAACTTTATCTCTTGTACACAAGGTGTGTAGATTTTATATACTTTATCTATTGTATACAAGGTATGTATATTACTGTATATATACTTTTTCTCCTGTGTGCAAGGTATGTATATTATATATAATTTATCTCTTGTATACTAGGTATGTATATTATATATACTTTATCTCTTGTATACAAGTTATGTATATTATACATACTTTATCTCTTGTATACAAGGTATGTATATTATATATACTTTATCTCTTGTATACAAGTTATGTATATTATATATACTTTATCTCTTGTATACAAGGTATGTATATTATATATACTTTATCTCTTGTATACAAGGTATGTATATCATATATACTTTATCTATTGTATACAAGGTATGTATATTATATATACTTTATCTCTTGTATACAAGGTATGTATATTATATATACTTTATCTCTTGTATACAAGGTATGTATATTATATATACTTTATCTCTTGTATACAAGATATGTATATTATATATACTTTATCTCTTGTACACAAGTTATGTATATTATATATACTTTATCTCCTGTATACAAGGTATGTATATTATATATACTTTATCTCTTGTATACAAGGTATGTATATTATATATACTTTATCTCTTGTACACAAGTTATGTATATTATATATACTTTATCTCCTGTATACAAGGTATGTATATTATATATACTTTATCTCTTGTATACAAGGTATGTATATTATATATACTTTATCTCTTGTATACAAGGTATGTATATTATATATACTTTATCTCTTGTATACAAAGTATGTATATTATATATACTTTATCTCTTGTATACTAGGTATGTATATTATATATACTTTATCTCTTGTATGCAACGTATGTATATTATATATACTTTATCTCTTGTATACTAGGTATGTATATTATGTACAATTTATCTCTTTTATACAAGATATGTATGATATATACGCTCCATATCTTGTATACAAGGTATGTATATCATATATACTTTATCTCTGGTATACAGGGTATGTATATTATATATACTTTATCTCTTGTATACAAGGTATGTATATTATATATACTTTATCTCTTGTATACAAGTTATGTATATTATATATACTTTATCTCTTGTATACAAGGTATGTATATTATATATACTTTATCTCCTGTATACAAGTTATGTATATTATATATACTTTATCTCTTGTATACAAAGTATGTATATTATATATACTTTATCTCCTGTATACAAGTTATGTATATTATATATACTTTATCTCTTGTATACAAGGTATGTATATTATGTACAATTTATCCCTTTTACAAAAGATATGTATGATATATATGCTCCATATCTTGTATACAAGGTATGTATATTATATATACTTTATCTCTTGTATACAAGTCATGTATATTATATATACTTTATCTCTTGTATACAAGGTATGTATATTATATATACTTTATCTCTTGTATACAAGTTATGTATATTATATATACTTTATCTCTTGTATACAAGTTATGTATATTATACATACTTTATCTCTTGTATACAAGGTAGGTATATTATATATACTTTATCTCTTGTATACAAGTTATGTATATTATATATACTTTATCTCTGGTATACAGGGTATGTATATTATATATACTTTATCTCTTGTATACAAGTTATGTATATTATATATACTTTATCTCTTGTATACAAGGTATGTATATTATATATACTTTATCTCCTGTATACAAGTTATGTATATTATATATACTTTATCTCTTGTATACAAAGTATGTATATTATATATACTTTATCTCCTGTATACAAGTTATGTATATTATATATACTTTATCTCTTGTATACAAGGTATGTATATTATGTACAATTTATCCCTTTTACAAAAGATATGTATGATATATATGCTCCATATCTTGTATACAAGGTATGTATATTATATATACTTTATCTCTTGTATACAAGTCATGTATATTATATATACTTTATCTCTTGTATACAAGGTATGTATATTATATATACTTTATCTCTTGTATACAAGGTATGTATATTATGTACAATTTATCCCTTTTATACAAGATATGTATGATATATATGCTCCATATCTTGTATACAAGGTATGTATATTATATATACTTTATCTCTTGTATACAAGTTATGTATATTGTACATACTTTATCTCTTGTATACAAGGTATGTATATTATATATACTCTATCTCTTGTATACAAGTTATGTATATTATATATACTTTATCTCTGGTATACAGGGTATGTATATTATATATACTTTATCTCTTGTATACAAGGTATGTATATTATATATGCTTTATCTCTTGTATACAAGGTATGTATATTATGTACAATTTATCTCTTTTATACAAGATATGTATGATATATATGCTCCATATCTTGTATACAAGGTATGTATATTATATATACTTTATCTCTGGTATACAAGGTATGTATATTATATATACTTTATCTCTTGTATACAAGGTATGTATATTATATCTACTTTATCTCTTGCATACCAGGTATATATATTATATATACTTTATCTCTTGTATACAAGGTATCTATACTATATATACTTTATCTCTTGTATACAAGGTATGTATATTATATATACTTTATCTCTTGTATACAAGGTATGTATATTATGTACAATTTATCCCTTTTATACAAGATATGTATGATATATATGCTCCATATCTTGTATACAAGGTATGTATATTATATATACTTTATCTCTTGTATACAAGTTATGTATATTATACATACTTTATCTCTTGTATACAAGGTATGTATATTATATATACTTTATCTCTTGTATACAAGTTATGTATATTATATATACTTTATCTCTGGTATACAGGGTATGTATATTATATATACTTTATCTCTTGTATACAAGTTATGTATATTATATATACTTTATCTCTTGTATACAAGGTATGTATATTATATATGCTTTATTTCTTGTATACAAGGTATGTATATTATGTACAATTTATCTCTTTTATACAAGATATGTATGATATATATGCTCCATATCTTGTATACAAGGTATGTATATTATATATACTTTATCTCTGGTATACAAGGTATGTATAATATATATACTTCATCTCTTGTATACAAAGGATGTACATTAAATACTGACATTCTGACTGACAATTAATTATGATAGTTCCAGGAGCCTGTCGGTTACAAGTTTTACCCTTGAGCCCTTTGATAAGCCTCACAACACAACAAGTGGTTCGGTTTGATACAAAATGCTACATTTTTATCTGTTATGATTTAGTTTCATATTGGGTAAGCAATAGGTTAGCCAATACCCCTATTGTACTCCAACTGTAAGTCTACATATCCTGTTTCAACAATGTTGAGGTAGACTTTGGTGCATGGAGCCTGGAAGAACTTATACTTACCTTAAAGGCACAAGCCGTGTGAGCACTAGAATTGCTTAATTTCTACCCAAGCCCTTTAGATTAACCACAAAAACATTGCATTCAAGAGGTTACAAATTTCTCCATCTTCCAACCGAGATTCTCCTAGCTGTCTTATGGCTATACCCAGAATCTGGTCAATGATTGCCTCGATCCAGGAAAGGTTACACCTGGTATGGTATGATATTACATGAAATGATATGATATGGCTTGGCATGGCGTGGCGTGGGGTGGCATGGCAGGACAATGGAAAATTTATTAACCTCTTGTATGCAAACATTTTGTGGTTCATGTAAACTGTATCATTTCACCAAGCATTTACAGTGCTCACAGATTTTTAACAATTGTGTGTATTCTAAGCTGCTAGTTTTCAACCAATAGCTACTAGTTTCCATTGATGAACTTTCTGCTTCAGTCTCTTCGAAAAAAAATCAGAAAACTAATTTGGGTTTTTTGTTTGCTTTGAGACCCCACTCAGCCAACTCCAGATTGTAGTCAAACAAATTATTTTGGTTCTCGGTCTAAATAAAAAACTTCTGAGATGCAAACAAGGTAACCTGCCATACTTATAATGGAATACTTATTGTCTGTAAACTATGATTGACAATATATAAGTGCCTACATTACAGATCCCGATATCGTTTTAAATTCCAAGCACCATGATTGCTTTCTTTATGAATAAAAAATAAGTAAATTAGTGAGGTGGGAAATAGGTAATTAAATTATTAAAATTTGAGAATAAACCATTGTACAAATAATTGAGGTATATACTTGTGGCTTTGCCATAACTCTACTAGGTGTCTGGTCCACTCAATTGTTGTCAATTGCTCACCCTCACCTGTGTCTCCTGCCCCTAGCATCACATGACAAAAGTCTTTCTTTACAATAGTGAGTGAGCTTGCTTAATCCTCGATTGATCTGGTTAAGGTTTGTGTCCTCCACACCAAATATTTTTTTCCCAATTATATGGTCTTTTCTACTGATACTATGCCTTATGGGACCAAAATGTGGAAAGATTGAGGTGAGGGATATAAAAAAAGACAAAAAAGCAAGTGTATATGCCTTCATTGTTAGCCAATACAGTACATCAAAACCATTTTGTTTCGCATTGGTTTCTTTCTCGCAGGGTATGGGTTCGATATTCGGTATTTAGGTTGTTTCCATGACAAGCCTAATCCAGATAGAGCGCTGAGTTTTCCATGCAAAAGTTATCTTGGAAACACACCCTATTCATGCGCAAATCGATGTGTGAATCAGTGTGGCGATACAAGTGAGTATTTACTTTTCAGATTATTTTCATAGCACAGAAACATTTACTTCAAAAACAAAGCAATTGAATATTTTTTAAGACTACAGATACATCGGGCTACAGGAAGGCTATTTGTGCTGGTGTGGTAACAGTGGATATGACAAGTATGGTCCATCTTCTGACTGCTGGTACCCTTGTACTGGAAAGCCAAAATACACTTGTGGAGGTGACGATGTAAGTTCTGTCTTTGAAATTGGTAAGTAACACGCAATAATGTAACAAATAGTTAAAAAATTATTTTAATTACTGTTTTTTTCTTCTAGTATTAGTTTTCATTTTTCTTTCAATCTGGGTGATGTAGCTATCAGAGAATTATGCAACAAAAAATTTGTTCTGCCCACTAGGTTTGAGGACAACTTTGATTGTAATTGCTTCTGCACAAGTTTGCTTTAAGGTTTGCAACCTCTATGTAATATCCACGTGGCTGTAGTTTAATATTAAGCCAGCAAACAATAATCAGTTGTACCTGTGAAGATAAAGACATCATTTTTGGTTGCCAAATCAGGTAATAGTTAAGTAATGATGCCATTAAGAGTATTCGTGACCTGTTTGTCGAACAAAATACAAAAATTATTAATTGTTCGTAATTCACTATGTCGCGCATGCAGCGGAACCTTAGTTCAGAACAACATAATATTCAATGAAATGTTATAGTTTACCGAACGAATCATAAAGCAGATAACTCCCAATTTTAGAAATAATCACGAAAATAATAAAATTTGAACTGCTACAAACTGGAATAGTTTGTTAAGCTGCCCTTCAATTTTAATAAAATGTTGAGTTTTTTTTGAAGGATATAAAACCGGTCTATGAAAATGAAAAAATCAACTCACTCACTATTATTTATTTAGCGTTCAGTTTCATTCGTGACCTACAAAAATATAAATAAAGAGCCTATCTCCATGACGAAAATTGTACCGATCTTTGTGATTAGGTCGATCTTTCACGTCCATGGAAGGGCGAGCCTTCAAAAGATCGATTTATTGTCACTCAAAAGCGGATCGCTAGAATTGTCGCGATCTTTCCTCAAAGATGGATAAAGCGGTAATCGATCGACTCTTCTTTTTACCATGGAAGGACTTGCCCGATCTATAAAGCTCTACTCACGGAATGATAACGACTGTTCATGATAATAACTAATATTTTTTATTGATATATATCATTGAACTGAAGCTGTTAAGTGATAGAAATATTCATTGACACAGTTTTCTGATAACATCTGCTAATGAATGCAGCCGAATGGTTGAGGTAAAATAATAATAACTGTTATCCTCTTAATATTTCCTTTTTATTATGTTGTGTAGATATCACAAACAACTTTTTGGTTAGTATACCGGTAGGTCAAGGTTGAAATAATTATCACACCAAAATTACGTGAAATTTTCCTGGCAGATTTGAAGCGTACATACATTAGCATGGATGAATAGACCAATTTCATAACTTTTCAAATGTCAACACCTGTAGTAGATCGCCCCTTTTGTGTCCAGTCGTGGAGATAGGCTCAAATACTTGCTGATTATTCTTTTTATTCCGTGAGCTAATTTTTGTTGACCCACAAGTTCTGAACAAAATGATTATTTATTGATTAAGTTTATTGCTGGTCTGATTATTTTTATTGCAATGTATTTGGCGAACAGAGGTTGCAAATACTCTTATTGTGGTAGGTTGGCATAGCAATACCACTAGCAATAATAGTAGTTATGAGATTCCCTTAGGGAAGTCATATGTGTGAACCTGCAAGCCAGTGCATTTAGACCAAGGAATATACAACTGAAGAGTACTCGCAAGAAAAGTCACTTGCAAGCTTAAGTCTTAGAATATAAACTGTCGGTTTGTGGAAGCCTAAGGTATTCACCTTCAGTCTTATTTCTGCCCCGGTCACTTTCTAGTGCTTGATGGAGAAAGTGTGATAACATGGAAGTTTCTGTTGGTGTGTGCACCTGTTGGCACCAATCCATCCCTTTTTTTCTGAATTACCTCCCCTTGAAATCAACTACATAAATACATTACATAGTAAACTCTCAAGCAACTAAAACCGGTAATTAGTCTCCAATATTCTTTACTGTCTGTTATTTCCTTGGAGTTTGACTAGGTCATCCTTGAACAACAACCAGTCTTTTGTGAGTAATATTCATTTATTACTTTTCTTAACAAGATTGTTCGGAGTTCAATTTTAAATCATCTTCACACAGTACTGTACTGAGTTTTACTACTTATTGATAATACCGTTGATTTTGCGTTTATTAACATCAGAAGTGGTATAATAATTATTAACAACAATTGTCATTTGAATATAATAATGATTTTATTATCTGATTTATCTATATAACTCGGCATTCACAATAAATTTGTCAGAGTAACATTATAAGAACAATAATGTTAACTATGATCATAACCGTGGCGGTGAAAATAGTTGTAATTATAGCAGTAATGGTAACTATTAAGGTGATGCCAATAATAATGATCGATAGTGATAACAGTAATGAGAATTATAATAACACTAATAATAATAATATTAATAATGATGATAATGAAATAGTAGTAAAAGTACCAATAGTGGATATCGACTAATATCGATTTGGTACTCATCGCTTACGTAAGTCCATAGTAATGAACTGTAACTAAGTTGGACAATCTTGATCAAAAACGCACGCTCAACCCACAACAAAAATTACAAAGACAGAAAGGCAACCTAACGAAGTGAATGAAATAAATGGTAACGTCAGCTAGCAGTATAATAGGAGCAGATACCCATACTGGTGTCCAAGGCCAAGTTGGGTCTGCTGGTTTCAAGGGCTTTTCTGAGCACCCGGTGTTCATGAGAACCTTTAGAGGTACATTTTTTTGTGTGCACCAGGTGCTGATTATCGCAGTAGATATTGTAGTGTGTTTATATTGTATATGATTTTGATTATTATCTAAGTATTTATTGTGCAGCGGTTGTTTATATTAGGGTTTGTATCAAGGTTTGATTGTTGAATTGAAGTACATATGTTGGTAAAAACTGGGGAATTTATCATTGGTTCCTGTTTCGTTCTTTAAATGGTAGTATATGCTTGTGCAAACCAATAATTGTATTTTTTATTACCGGTATACATTCAACTTGTAAGACAAAAATAAAACTATGGTAAATATTAATAACTCACTTTGCCAAGGCATTCTAGTGAACTTGTAGACATTTATGTTTCACTAGTTATTTGTAAATACCGAATAAGTCGAAGTTATATTGCACACTAGTATTTTTGTGTCTATTTATAATGAGTTGATTCTTAAAATCAATTTTATCCCAAACTGGCTTTCAAATTAAATTAAATAGCCATTGACATCTAGAATATTGACACAGTATAAAAAATGGGGCAAATGTTTCACATGCTGAAACCATTTCATCATCTCATTGGGATAAATTTTGCATGTATTGAAAAGTGGAGGAAATGTTAGCAAATGTATCATCTTCTAGTCCAGCCATATTCAGCGTGTATTGTGTAGCTAAGAAGAAAACAACTTGGAAAGTCACTAACTTGACTGAATTGTTCGGGATTATAATGTTGTCCTTGAAAACTTCGTGAAACGAGTGAGGAATAAAGTCCCTAAGATGTAGTGCTTTTAATTTTGTTCTTAGCTGACATTGATCTAAAAGGAACATGAAATATCTTTAGTAAATTAAAATAAATATCAAAGCAAAATGTTGATAAAAATGATAAATTAATAGGTTTAGCTACCATATCTATGAAATTTAACAAGCTATAAAGATAATCTATTACACTTTCCCATAAACTTTCATTTATAAACTCCGTAGATTTCACAGTCTCGAGAGCAAATTAATTGATCCAAGAAGTAAAACTTATCCACAGCGCAAGTTACCTAAATACAATAGGAACTCAGTTGTTGCCTCTTTAACAAAAACGTCAATTTTGTCAATGCAAAAGGCCGTGCAGTTTGAGAGCAAACTGAACAGATTCTAAGGGTAGACTTTCGCCACTGTGCAAACTCCCTCGGTACAATTAGTAATAACTAATTAGAACCCAGCTGTTGTCTATCTGACAAAAAAGAGCAGAGTTTTTAATGCAAGATACTTTGTAGTCCTGAGAGCAAACAAGCTAGGCTCTAGTAATACACTGTTGAGTTATTCAACTAGTGCAAAATAATTATTTATTAATTCTTACCTTGTTGCTGAGAGTCCTAGTAGATGCAGTAGACATTGTTCCTCTAATTTCTGTCGCTGGAATGAATGCTTTCTGGGTGAGTACAGTAATTCTTAAATATTTAGAGTTGTAGCAACTGACCTATTCCTACAGCCAATAGCAATCATCACGCATAAAATTGCTTCTTCATGTGAAAATTACACTATTTTATATAGCCATTTTTGTGAAACTAAAAGAAAATTTCTTTGCAAAACAAATATGATATTATAAAGGGACTATTACATGACTAAAAATTTTTTATCGCTCAAAAATTCACTCTTTATTATATAGGGAATTTTGCACGACTAGAAATTGTTCTTTGGCAAAAATTGCACTACATGGTATAGGGATCTTCCGGCAACTAACCGAAGTTTCTTCGCGCAAAAGTTGCATTAGGTTGTATTGGGATTCTCAAGCAACTAAAAAGCCTTGATTGCAACACCTACGTTATATTATATAGTGGTGTGCGTGAACAAAAATTCTCTCTCTACACCTGAAAATCGCTCTAGATTATAAAAAATTTTGTGCAGCAATAAAATCATTCGCATGAAATTCCACTATATTGCATGGGATTTTTGACGACTGAAAAATTTTCTTCCCGCAAAAATTACACAGTATCATATAGGGATTTCCGGTGAGTATTTCCATTGACAGTAGGGACAGGTCAGTCGGTACAGCTTTACCTATTGGAGAGTCACTGTTTTACACAAAAAGCATCCAGCTCAGAAATAGTGACTCAAGCAACAACATTTGCTGCAACTACCAGGACTATCAGCAATAAGGTAAAATTAATTACCAATTCTTTTGGAGAACATGTACTCCTAGAGCCCAGTCAGTTTTCGTTCAAGATTTTAAAGTATTTGGCATTGAAAAATCTGATTTTTTTGACAGAGTGGCAACAACCGGGTTCTAGTTATTTAGTATTGATTTTATGTAAGTAGTTCACGCTGTAGAGAAGGTGCACTCTTAGAGCCTCACCAATGTGCTCTTGAGACAGGAAAGTCTTTGGTGTAGACAGAAATGGCCTGTTGTCATAGAGGAAGCCTCTGGATTTTTCTAATAATCCTACCAATTTAGACCTGTCTTTGGAACTAGAGATTGCAAGTTATGACCCAGGAGACTGTCTTTGAATACTCTATCCCCAAGGCCCTGTATACCCGGAACACAAGCACCAGCAATGTGAAAGTCGAATCTGTGCTGTCTCAGATTCCAGAAAGCAAGAGGAGATTTATTGACTAATACACTAATATGTTCAGTCCCCTGGAGTGAAATTACTGCTGACTCAGACGGAATTATTGGCAGAGCTAAAGGCTGTCAAGCCTTTTTGGCCGTACCTACAAAGTCCAAACTTTGATCTTTGGATGGGCCATGCCTTCCTACTGTTGATGTGTCTTGAATTGAAACGCTGTCTCAATTCAAGCACACCATTGGTGGTTCAAGTCCTCAGAGTATTCTGGATTGGAGATAATGTGGAAGCATTGAGCTGCAAGTTGATGGACTAACAGAAGCAAGAGGTGCAAGTGAAGCTGATCTCCTATACATCTTTCTGTTCCTCCTCCCTCTTCCTTTCAGCTTGTTTTCAGTCATCACATAATTCCCTAGCCCAGACACCAACCCTTTTTCTTTCACCCAATCAGGTCAAGCCCATTCAGCCTGACACTGAATGAGTTGAAGCTCAAAGAGTGAGCAACAATGCTGTTGCAATCATATAGGAGGTGCGATTCTAATTGCTCCCTCTGATCAAGGAGCAGTTGGCGCTAAGTCAGGAGTTGAGATGGCTGAATAACTGTGTCAGGACTACGAGACGTCAAAACAGATGGTGTGCTGGAGCTCAGGTTTGCTCCTAGTGATCAATTTTGAAATTTCGAAGTCTATCCAGTAAATCTACATAGCAACTCCGGTAGCCTCATTCCCATACACCAGAAATATTAGGTCATACCCTGAAATGCCCCCAGCTCACTTGGTACTGAGCTGAGTTGATGGCAGACGAACACTGAATGGCCAACAGTTGTTGGCAGGCCAAAGAGTCAACACCAGTGGCACCAAGTTTATTCCAGCTGCCAATGTATGCTTGCTCAACCCACCTGACAGGACCTGGCAGTGGATGGGGTAAGCCCACTTCCTGAGATTGAGCAACATGATAGTACGTATTTGGAGTTAACCATTTAGCCAGATGGCAAGATGCTCTGGCTCTAATTCATAATTCCACAGACCCAGTGCTAACCCTCACCCTATACAAGAATGTTTTCTGCCAAGTGGGCACCCCGGAACAGATGCTTATAAATTAGTTGACTGAGTTTGAATCAGTTCTAATGCAACAGTTCTGTACAGATAAATGGCTCCCAAGTAGACTTATAGACAGACCTCTCTATTCCATCTTTTCCCTTGACCTTATTTAGCACCCACTTGTTAGTCAAAATCTGATTGTTTTAGTTGGAGATGTGGGGACATCACAAATTAAGGCAGCATATGTGATGAGTTTGTGTAGCAATTCCACTAACAGTAAAAGTGAAGAGAGGATCGAACTTGGAGATTGATATGTGTACATTTGTGGGCCGGTGCATTTAGACCGAGCACGTTTATAGAGGAACAAGACTGACACGAAAGATGGCTCGCAAGCCGATGCGTTAGATAATGAATTTTGCAACCTGACTGGACTAGTGACCTATATTCTGGTTCGCTTATTAATCAGCCAACTACTGTTTTCTACTTTAATCGGTTCACTTACATGTTTCATCTCTAACTATAGCATGCTTTGTCATTGTTGTTTAAAACTGGTTAGGCATGTGTGAGAGCTCTTTGACCGCGGATACATGCTGTTATTTGCCAACCAAAGTTGATATATCGGCAAGTTAAATTTCGCTAATGTGAAATCTACATGAGGACTTTTAGTGTGGCAGGGTGTCAATTTAGTTCATTGCGCAGTATTACAGAATAAGGCACAAGTTCTAAAAGTGGTTCTATCAATTGATAGCAAGGCGGATACTTCTGACAGAAGTGCCACTCAACTAGTGCTTAGCAAAAAGTTGGGTGTACATAATTTGCCCCATTGCGTTCATAATGGCCTTGAAAGGAATCAACTTGTTAGCGAAAAACAAAAAAAAAACTAAGTCCCAATCAAGACAAATGAACATAGTGTAATGGAATTGCGCAGTGAAGTTCTCTCATCTTCAGCCGGTGCTTTATATATATATATCTACTCTACCCACTGATGGCTATGCTTGGATACCCACAGAGTACAGCTGAACTGCCGCTCGCCTAAGCCAAGCTTAGGAAGGATTTCCCGCCTCTAGTGCTTTTCTTACATATATTTATTTATAATCATTATTATTAAGCCAGCCTGTTATTGCTTTTTGTGCCTCGCTGGGGGTCTTGTATTTAACCAATCATATGCTTATGCTGTTAGTTGATTTTTTACCTCATAAAAATACTTGTGCACTGCGCCCAGCTCATCAGTTCTAGAGAGGAGTTCATAGATAGCTTTGGGACAAGACGCTCAGATAGCTGAGGACTAAGGCGTGACTAGCAAGCGAACTGTTCTGACCAGTTTTATGTTGAGTTTTCACTCGACCCTTGCCTATAGTTACTAACCATTCTTTATTCTGTACTTGTGCCAAGCATACACTTTTGTGCGTACAATTAGACATTGTTTGTTTTGTTAGTGGTAATAAAGTATTGTTACCCTAAATCTTGTGATATCTGTGAGGCCGGCTGCCTAAACACAGTTGTGCCTGCTTGTTAGCAGCATCTGGTTGCATCTAAGCGTGATAGATAAACCAACCTAGCCTTGTCATTCTATTGCCACGCTACCACGTTAAGTAGAGACAAGCCGGATCAGATAGCACTCTTGTATGTACCTGTAATAGTTGACCTCATACACGGGGAGAGCCGTGACAATAGTATTATTGTGTACGCGAGTGGAAATAGGGTTTATTCATACTTTGGTTCTGCAAAAATTTTGTGCGAATGTGGTTGCGATAAACAAAGATTATTTAAAACCAGGATTTGTATATTTTGATAATATTTAATGCAAAAAATAAAGCCGCTTTATGGAAGTCAAGAATCCTGGTTCGTTTAAAACAACAAAACAAAGAGTGTTCATCAGAAACCCAAAATTGTCGGAGCAAGCTCTTAGCAAATTGTTAATAATTTATGTAATTAATAATCTCAATTATCAAATATTGAGCGACGCAGCATTAATGCTTATTAGAGATGCCGGAAATAATCATTCTTTTGATTGCACTGTTTTGGTAGAATTAAATTTTTTCACAATGATAAATTATTGCCTTACAATTGTTTTTTTTGCATGTGACATGCATAATAGTTGCAACTGGAATCGTTCATTTTACTGCACAAGTAAATTTTCTGCTACTTTTGTGTGAGCATGCTTGAAAATTAGCGGTGTTTCTCAGCTTAACTTAAACAAAATTGCCTAATGAAGTTTAAAGATTAAAGGTCATGAGCAACTATGAATGGACTCCTCCTGCTGCAATATCACAAGCTATGATTTGGTGAAACCAGAAACAAATGCATACAATTATGTTTCTTCAAATTGTTACAATCATTTTTCACTATTGCGGTAGAAAGTTTGGATATTGTACCATCTGCCCATCTAAATCTGATTCACTCAGAGAGGGTCTATTCATTTCTTTAGAGTTGGTGTGCTGCATATTGTCAGTTGTTCGTGCACACTCGTCGGAAACTCGTGCTATGCTAATGCCTGTATATACAGTTGAAGCGCTAATGAACTTGTTTATATCACTGAAAATATATGTGAAGTGCCTACCAGAGCTGGTAAGCTTGCATAGTACTTCCTATATACATTATTTAAAGTTTCTTTCTCCCAACCTAGTCAAAAGTAAAATTATAAGGAGGTTTACTTGATCATTGAAACAACTATTTTTAGTGGCTCAATATGCACAACAGGCGCTCATCACTAATTTTATTGCCCAACAAACAATTATAACATAGAGCTAACATTGAGAAGCTATTCTTTTCTATAAACTTGTATTGTGCAATTATCTTAACTGTATATTCAGTTAATAACTCTGCAATAGTTTTATTGTTGTTATATTTGATTCAAAATTACCATTTTCATTTTGGTATTTGCACAAGACTAGTTTTAATTGATAGGTTCAAGCAAAAATTGATAATGAAAACTTAAAAACTACCTGCGCACAACTATTTTTTATGAGATTTGATGAGACTAGATTTTAGGTTTTTAACAACATTACTGTTTATCATCTTGATAGAAGATATCAAACTATGGAATAAATGCGGGATTAACACAGAAGAAGTGAACTAGGCTGAAATACATAATTTGGAGAGGCCTGCTTCTAATAAATGATAAGCTGGTTAATGTGTTCTCGTGCCTACATGAAATAAAAATAAAAATTACTTAAATATCTATACATATAACACTTCATTAACATAAGCATCATTGCCGGTGTCCCTAATCAACTTACTGACCCATTTATTGTGAGCCACAATAAATTGATAAGGTCTAATATGTTGCTGATTTTCTCTCTAGTCCCTTCTTCCATGGTAAGCTCCTCAACTTCTACATAATTTTGTTATAAATGAAAAAGTTGAAAAAAAATATCGAGAAAGTCAGTGCTTGTATATGTAGTAGTGTAGCCGATTTTTACGTTGTACTACTTTCTGCTAGGTGCTTTCGTCGCACAAACTGCTTGTCCGAAGGCATAACTAGACAGTCAGCTCTCCTAGCCCTGGTTGGCTAGTAGTACAGCTTGCTATGTTGGTAGCAGAGCCCGCCGTGCCAATAGTGAACCCTGCTCCACTGGTAAACATCACACCAGACCTGCACCATACTGGCCAGCCATCATACCAAGCTTGCACAAGATGGCTGCATTAGTTTAAGAACTCAAAAGTATTATGGGGATCCTCACTATCTCTAATACCGCAAGTAACTTTCTATGGACTGGCATTATCATCGACCCCAAACCAAGTACAGCCTCAAGACCATTTGGAGACTCTCGATTGAACAATGGAGAAATGACTCCTACCTTTAGTGTCTTGGCACCTTAATACCTCCAACCTTTACATGTATTGGTTTTTTTTTTACTATTTATGCTCATGTTTGTATGGAAAGTTTACTTCCTGTCGGTGTTTTGTTATTTGTGTATGTAAATTACTTCCTGCCATCCAGCCTGTATAAAGTCTGGATTTGTCACTTCTCATTGCATTCAATGCTGTTCAGCCACCATGAGAACGATTGCCTTACTAAACTGGCGATTAACAAATAAACGCTTTTTACAGCTTGAAATGCTGTTTAGTTTGCCTGAGCCCAGGCTCTGTGTTTGCCCACTGCTCTGGTAGTAAAAGATCATAATCTTTCACTGTCAATACCAGTCGTCTCTCATCTGGAGAGAGGTGGAATACTCAAGATTTGTGGTGTATTGCAGAAATCACACCAAATTCTACTACAGTATGTTTGCACACCTTTTTAGTATTCTTAGTAAATTGTTTCGTAACAATTTTTGCTGGGATTATTTTCCATGGTGGCTGATCTAACTTCTGCTATGAACGGCATTTGCAATTAGGCATTAGAAATGGAAAAGAAAACAGTTTTGAAATTAGTTGACAATGTATGGTAATTGTGCAGCAAATAGCAAGGTGGCAGTTTGCAAAATAGTAATAATTGTATAATCTAATGACTGTATACTAATTTTTATTATCAATTATAATTAACAATAACTGTACTAACTGAAATAGCCATCATTACATTCGTTAGACCATTTTGCATAAAATCCATGAATGAAGAAATTGAATTAACAATAAAGTAATTTTCTAGATTAAAAACAAATCAATCTTCTGAAAAATACTAAATACCAATAACCTCTTCGTGAATACCTGTTTGCTCAAAAACTCCAACGATAGATTGTGATCTGGAATATAAACAGATAGAAAGGTCGTCGGTTGATTTGTTACCACATTCTGTCCAAGAAGGTCTAATCAAAGTAAAAATAATTTTGTCTTGAGAAAGATTGGCAGACTTATACCCCTATCATACAACTAGGTGGTACAATATGCTGTATTTATACCAGCTTCTTTTTCTCTCCGAACATTGGCTAATACATCTACAGAGTGTACAAAGAACCAGATGCTATTTGTCACATACGCATTCATCATGGTGGGAAATTTCATTGTCAAGTAATGAAACTGTACGTGGAAATGGAGATCAACTTAAACAGAGAAATCTGATGCTTGAATAGTGAATGTTCAACGAGTTACTGGTTTCTCAGAGTAAAACTGCAAAAAAAACTTAATTTGTTTGTAGTTTATCCTGAAGGCAAGTTTTCTTCGTCCTCAACTGCACCCCCAACAACCAAAAGCTCATTCAACAGCTTACCCACTGGCTTTGTGCATTTAGCCAACACAACAATCTTCAGTTCAACACCGAATGGTAACACCCTCTGTTTAACCAAGTTTGAACCTTAATTTGATACTTTTCAATGCTATTTTTTAGATAAACACAACTTTTGATAATATTACTGTTAAGAAACACTTTGATTAAACTGAATTGAGGTAAAAAAACTTGGTCCTTTGTCATTTCTAATGTTTCTTAAGTTGGTTAGATAAATTAAACTGGTAATTAATTTATAGAGTATAAAAATGTTTATGAGGTTTCTAAACAACTCCTTTTTTCACTCTATTTGTGGTTTTGCTATTTTCACTACTCGGCCTGTTGCTCAACACTAAGATAACTTTATGAACATTCTAGCAGTAATAACCAGATGTGAAAGTGTTTTGGTTTTTTGTGTGTTGCTTGTGCTTTGTCAAACGAAACTGTTAAATTTTAAAGTCTTTCCTGGTGCAAGGAGTTTCTTAGATTATCGTAAAAATCAACCATACTCTCAGTGCACTGCAAAGAAGCAGTTCTCACATTCCCTAAAAACTTTAGAGCTGCATTATCTCTGTATTTGGCGAAAAAGTATAGCTGAAAAATCTTTACGGCGTTGGTATTGCTGTAATGAAACTAAAAGTTTTATAGCTGTTAATACGTAGCGTAGTATGTATGTAGTCACAATGATATTTAACCAAAAACTGAATATTCAGATAAAATTTTTCGTTGAAAAAGTATTAGTGGTATAAAATTCAAGTTTGGCAACCCTCGCTATAAAATTTGTTTTCAAACTGTTGTATTTTTTTGCTGTCAGAGGAATAAAACTTTTTGTTACTCATAAAAGAGAGAATTGCATTAGCTCACTTCACTACTGTTTTTTGAAACAGCAATGTATTTCTACATAGTCAGTGATGGGAGGAAGTTGCTTTTAATAATGTCAACTAGATATATATATTTTAGGAGCAACAAAACATGAAGTAGCAAACAGTCAGGACCTGAATAGTGTCACTGTTTACATTTCCAGTGCTGTTGGAGCCGCTCTCGTGTCTCTTATCATTGTAGTAATAGTTAAACAAGTTGTGAAGAAATGGTGAGTCAATAACAACAGTTTTGATGTTTTACTAAAGCTACAGTAAGTTTCTGCCGTACTCAAGCCTAGGTGTGTTCACCTAAGCAAATAGATGAGTAAAATTTGCCCTAAAAAATTTAGACATCAGAGTAAGAAATCCGATATATTTGATGATAAGCATTAAGAGCCCAAAGGTTTTTCTTGTTACTATTCATTATGGGAAAAGAAACATTAGCAAGTTTTATTCTCATGAGAATATTCCAGCCATCCATCTTGGAGAAAAATTTTGAAGTTTATGAATGTAAAGATACAAAACCATTTGAGAGCAGCATTGAGATAGAAATAATTGTTTTGTTTGGCACCACACAATTTCAAACATTTGTTTCACATTAAAAAGGTTTTACATAACATAAAAAATCAGATCTTCAAGCGTTGAAAGTAAAGTTACATCACATGCGAGATCATTTCCATCAATATTTGTATGTCAAACCAGTAAGCCAAAAAAGCTTGTTCAAAAGCAGTTTTTTTGGTTGGTAAAACACAACTTGGGAAAAAATAATACGAGCTAGTAAAAGTATTCGCGACCTCTGTTTGCCAAACACATGGCAATAAAAATAATCAAACTGGCAATAAATTTATTCAATAAATAATATTTTTGTTTGGAACTCATGGGTCAACAAATAGTAGCTGACTGAATGGAAAAAAGAATCAACAAGTATACAGTTATATTGCGCGTAGGTGGCGAATGAAATTGAACACTAATTAAATTATAACGAGCTAGTTGATTTTTTATCCTTGAAAAACAATTTAAAATAGCTGCAAGCGCTCAAAATTTGATATATTGAAGGGCTGCTTTACAACCTATCCCAGTTCACAGTAGTTCGAATTTTATCATTTAGTTGGCCATTTTAAAAATTGGGAGTTATCTTCTTTATCAGTCGTTTGGTAAATTATACATTGCATCGAGTATTTATGTTGTTCTAAACCAAAGTTTCGTATTGAATTACGAACACCTACTACTTTGTGTATTTTGTTCGACAAACAAGTGACGAAAACTCTTATTGTGGCAAGTGATTAACATATTAATTAGGAGAATAGGATAGAAATAAGGGGAAGTTGAAGCAAAATAGATGTAATATTTTTTTATGAGATGATCAATCAAAAAATGTCAGAAAACTTGGGATGGGTTTGACATTATAAAAATGCAAATATTCGCGACCTGTTCATCAAATAAAGTACAACAAATAATAGGTGTTCGTGGTTCAATACGTCAACGGAATGGAACACCAGTTTAGAGCAACATATATATTCAATGAATTGTTGTAGTTTACCTAACCAATCATAAAGAAGATAACTCCAAATTTTCGAAATAAACAAGAAAGTAATAAAATTTGAGCTGCCATGAATTGAAATAGTTTGTACAGCTGCCCTTCAATTTAGTAAACTTTGTAGGCTTGCAATGATTTTGAATTATTATTCAAGGATATAAAACCAGTCTATGAAAATGAACAAAGCCATCTCAAATGATTTATTCAGTGTTCAGTTTCATTCGTGACCTACGAACAATATAAAAAAATACTGGTTGACCATTTTTATTTATTCAGTGAACTTCTTGTTTTTTGATCCACGAGTTCCGAAAAAATGATTATTTATTGATTAAGTTTATGACCGGTCTGATTATTTTTATTGCAATGTGTTCTGCTAACAGACGTCGCGAATACTCTTATTGTGAATAGCGACTGAGCTTAAAAGGATTAAAGACTTCCAGGTTATTGCTAGTACTCTTAGAAGGGACTTAATCCATTAACAAGGCTCATGATATCAGCATAAACTTATCATTTTTGACATATTGTAGCAATAACAGAAGGCCGAGGACGAATGCAGGCCCACATGTCCCACACTTGGGAGCTGATTCGCGGAACATTAGAGGAGTACTACCTACTCCTCAAATGCAAGACGGTACGTAATTATTTCAAGTTCTCAATTCTTTGATTTACTTATCGTGCAGTAACTTTTTCTTTCCCTTTAAAGCCCACGGCTACTGGCAAACAGTAAGATGTTGCCGAGTGAATGTTTGAATACCACAACGGGCTCAAAAATATTCCTGTGCCCATGTAAAACTGACAAAAGGCTTCAAGTTGAAAATCGAAAAAACACTATTCCGGTCAAATAATTTAGCTTTGGATATTTGGCCGAACCTCTGTTTAAAGTTTAGACTTGGTTTCCAATTTTTTAATATAAACATATAGATACTCTAGGGACCAAATTTTTTATGGTGATCGTAAAAACTCCTGTTTTTCCTTGCTGAAAAATCACAAAAATAAATGAGAGGCCCATTTAAACGTCTTGCACTTTTATTAGTTGTGAACTTAGAAAGAGAATTTTAAACTGTATTGTTTTCATTTCTATTTCATGTAAGCGTTTCATCATCAATATAGTGTAATTAAAACATTATTTTGGTCCAGGAGAAGTTCAAAGTGCAAGTGTTTTGAATGCTGTTTATGTCAAATGTCTATAACTTTTAATAAATCCCTTTGAAACTTCCAAACATGGCTAGAAATGTTTACCAGCTCTTAAGGTTCAGCTAAAAATGTAACAGTAAACTCCACAGAACAAAAAATGGTTGCTTCAGAGAATTTTTTTAGGATATTGTAATGGATTCCGGTCTGTTTACCATGGGCATCCACTAGTCTTGAGTATCATACCTCTCTCCAGAGGCATGGCTCAGACAAACAATACAGAGTAGTGCTCGTGTGAGTGGCTATATTCCCAAGACAAAGTCCTAAAGGGTGTTTAGTCCTCTATGGTGTTTGTGGCAAGACATGAGAATGAATGCAAAGAGTAAGGCAAAAGTCTCTCTTTTTATAGGAGAGCTCACAGGAACTAATTAGCATAAAGTATATAATATAATATATATTTCTTGCTATATATATAAAGAAATAGCAAAAATCTTTGCTATTTCCTGTGCAAAAATATCACAGGAAGTAATCAGTCAAATGCAATCAATTATATAAATAGTAATCCAATCAGGTAAGACAAATGAATTAAATGATAAAGGCGCCAAGTGGCTAAGGGCGGAGTCCTATCTCCTACTGTTCAATCAGCGGTCCTGCAGGGTTCCCAGGCTGTAGATATAGTATGGTCCACTAAGTCGGTAATCCACGGAAGGGTAGTTCCGGTTCCTGGCCTTGACTAAGTTCCTAGATGGTGTTGCAGTTCCTTGGCTATGTCGGCCATCTTATGCCGGCCCAGTATAGCTATACCTGGTTGGTAAGGGGTCCATACCGGCCCTTCAGGGGTCACTACCGGCCCTGCACACTATGCTACCGGCACAGTATGACTTTTCACCTGTACAGCAGTTGATTAAATGCTGTCAGTTAAAGTCTAGCGCATTATCTCATAAGGGTGGATAGTAAACTGCCTGTTTAACAGTAACCTCCACCAAAGTCTACCACAATATTAACATTAGCCATGGCTGGACAAACTACCAGCAAGATTGTGAAACTGGCGGCTTTCAGCTGATAATAAACTAAAATTGTTTCAAGAGTCTACTTCCTTAATAGAATTTTTTAAACTTATGCTTTGTCTGCTGGTTTTTAGTTACTTCAGCTACCAGAGAAGAGTAAACTGGCTGGTGGTAATTTTTCAGTTTAGGGATTATTTCCACACTGGGTTCTTGCATAACTAGGTAAAAATTGTTGGAAAATCTAAGTTTTCCTGGTCACATATCAAAATTGAACCTAAAATCAGGTCACGGGCATCAACTTAAGTGAAGATGTAAAAAAATTCAGGGTAAACTTTTTTTTTATAAGTTTTGAAGATCAAAAAATTACTAAGTGTTGCATAAAATATGACGTTGCTCAAAACATAATTTTATATTTCAAATTTTTGATATAATATCCATGCAGAATATGTTCTGGTAGGAATCAAAAGCAGCAATTTACAAAAACAGTTCGGTGAAGTCAAAAAGTTTGCTGCAAGAATATGTTCTATAATTTATTCAGTAACTTTTAAGTTTATTTATTTATTCTGGAAATAAACTAAAAGCAGCCTGGCATTGAGAATAGTTGTATAATTGTTGTCAATAACATCGATTTTATACACCTTGCTATGACCACTTTTTACAAACTAATAAATTAATTTGGGTGGTGCAAATAATTTAGAAACTATCCACTTATATTGTATTGTAAGCTACATAAATGAAAATCCCATTCTCAGTATGCCTTTCCTTACTGCCCATAATTGTCATATAAAGTTCAGTGAATTGGTCATAGGGATAGATGAGAAAGAAATGTATTTTACTTACAAGCATGGTAAACTATTAGTTAATAATGACAAAGTCCTCGGTGCTAGCATCCTACTTTTGGATGTGGAATCCACTATATAAAGTCAGTCCAGAAAGTTACTTGAACTTTAACATGAACTTGAATGCCCTTCATGAGATGGGATGCATCTTGGTGAGATGTGTAAACTCTACTGCCAACCTGTGTAGCTAAAGACAGGAAGTACCACTGGCCACTAATCAGAAGTGAATCCTGAAAAAGTCAAACAGGCTGAGGTCAATGCTAAAAAGATGACCCTACCCCCAGTCAAATCTCTTGTTCTCCACCCACATGTTGCTAAACTGTATGCAACCGCCTTTTCCCATTGTCCCAGTTTACAAGAGACAAGAGGTGCAACATGTAGCAATATTACCATAGCAATATTCTGCAGTGTTTAATTTTGGAGAATATAGCTTCAGCCAAACTACCCTGGTCACTCGTAGTAACTTTCTCCACCTTTAGAAAAGACTTACCTGTCAACCCTCTACTGGCTTTGGCACCAGAAGCAAGAGAAAGCGAAGAGGCAGGAAATGTAAAAGAGAATGCTAGAGAATGCTAGAGAGAAGACTCTGAGAATTAGCATTCGGTGCACTGAGCTCACCTGTGTTGTTTCTGGCCTTTGCAAGCTTGTCCGCTTTGGCCATATTTTTGTTCTGGTCACTTTCGGACTCTTTAAAGATAAAATTATCCAAGGCATTTTATTGGAAAACCCTCCACTTCTGCTTAAAAGACATGTTATCCTAGCTCCTCATTTCCCCATCAGCATCCAGTTCCTGGTTTAAGTCATTCGGCCGTTAGAGAAGCCTGGTTAAGAGCGAACCAGGAAAGTTTGATTTACTCCAACCCCACTTTCAGTAATTAGGAAATGATTTGAGTGGTAAAGGAGTAGCCACTTACCTTGAGTGGTCAGTACAATTGCCTAATGAAAATGCTCTGCCAATTTACGAAGGGTGCGATCCTTTCTGTGTATCATAGTAAACTACCAACAGTATATATTAGTAGTGAAGTGTAGTGGAGTTGCAGTGGAGACTACTTTTAGAAGGCTTAAATGAGCCATGACAGGGTGTTTGGCCACTTCAGGTCAAAATTTCAATGGACTCTGGACAATATGGGACTAGGAGCTACCCTGTCACTGGGTCAAAAAGGCAGAAAGAAGGTTAATGCTTGCGACGGTAAGTCACGGAGCCCTCAGGAGGAAGTTACCTTGTCATGCAGGGAGAGTTATTGGCATTGGTAAAGGCTTTTAAGAATTCCTGCCCTGCCTGTACGGTCACCACTTTTGTTTTCAGATTGACCGAGCCTTTTTACTGTGACTGTGTCATGACAAAGAGTCCACAAGCCAAGTTGCCTTGTTACTTGAAGTTCTATTAGAATTCAGGTACACCATCGAACATCGGAGTGGCTTTCGATAGGGAATTGGATAGGAGTTGAATCATTAACGACCCCAAAGTGCAGGCAATGTGATCACGTTAAACAGCAAGATGATGGACCAACAAACATAGAATAGCAATTTTAACTCATTTCCCCACCACTGCCTTGCACTCCGCTCTTGTCTTCCTTGTACTCAATCTCTTCCCATCTAGCCCAAACCCACACTCTGCCGCTCAAATTCTCCCTAGTGCTGTCAAACTCATTCAGCCTAAATGTGGATTTGGCTCAAATCCACGGAGTGGATAACCACCCTGCCGCTGTCATCTATGAGAAAGTTTCTTCACAGCATCTCCTGACAAAATAGTATTTAGATTTGGATAGTCAAGAGACATGACATTTGAATAATTTATTTTGGGCTATGCAGCTTTGACTTGATAGTGTGCTGAAACTTCACGTCTCGCTGAACCACTAATTCTGCTGGTGTGTGATCAATCAATTAGGTCTCTGTCATAACAAGGTCTTGCGGACCCATTCCCTTGCACACAAAGGAGCAGGCAGGACTCTCAAATGCCTCCAATTTACTAGTTTGTGCCTGGGATGACAGCAAATGTATGTTGGATGGTCAAGAGTTGTGAGGTGAAACAGAGAACCAAGAGTGGTGGCACCAACTTCAGTCCTGCTAGTTAGCAAATGTATGCTGGCTGCTCCTGGCAGAAACTGGAGGTAGATTTGATGTGCCTCCTTCCTAAGGCAGAGTGAAGTAGCGCTTGGAGTCTGGTTTTGATTTACCACTTCCCCAGTTCTCCTCAATAATAGCAAATACCTCTGGTGAGACGTCTTTTTCTGCTATTAAGTCACCAGGGAGCAAGTTCACACAGATCAGGGAGCTCAGTGTAAGTCAGTGTAAGTTCTTGTGAATAGAGAAGACCCAGTACTACCTACTATTCCCCACAGATAAACCTTTTTGTTTAAAGAACTAATCTAGTTATAGGTGACGCCATTTTTCTTCTGCTGCTGAGGTAAAGTCCCTGTGATTGAGACCTGCTACTCCCTCCAATTGATAAGGGCATAAAAGCTACCCTCATTCCATTATTGAAGATCAGTTCAACTGGGTGGTTCTGAGCAGATTGTTTAAACTACCAAGTCAGTTATCATACTATTCAAAGAAGACTGATTTTGTGCCCACACATGGGTAAGCACAGTCCTCAAGTCTCTGGCAAAAGTAGGTTCATAAGATGAGGATATAGCAGAAGTTTACAGTTTTTGGGCTGAGAAAGAAAAGAGATTGTTTATTTTGGTTGGAAACAACGTGTGCTCAGATAACAGGCCTAGATGGTGTGAATCAATCAAACTCCAAGCCTCAAGCCAATTTCCTTTTTTTCAAGTGAAAAAGGTGTATAACATCCATAGCAACCTCATCTGCAGGCATGGTCAAGATTAAGTACAGAAAACAGCCAGGATGAAACCATAAAATGCTTGTGTAAACCTTGGAGGACAAGTACTGGTGGCAGTTAAATCTAGAAAGAAACTCAACAAGTCAGGTACATGTGTTAAAACAGAGCCTTTACAGCTCACCCCAAAACTACTTCATCCAAAATTGACCATTATTTGGACAAAATTTCTTCTGCTCTTCTTGAAGAGTGTGCTTATAATGGAACGGTCTACAGGACAGAGGTATGCTACATCACCAGTCCCTCCCTCTTGGAAGTCCACTATGCCATCTAGTAACCAGTGTTGAAGTAAGTGGATAATTAGGCATAAAAGGTTGAAAATCACCAGCAAAATGCATGTTCTGGCTGACAAGCTACCCTCACCATTCCCGGTGTACAGATAAATTTCATCTTGTAATGCTGCTGCTCTCAAAGTTTTGCAATTTCCAATTGATCTTCATCAAGAGCCGAATCTTTAATAGGCTATCGTAAGTAAAAAGTTGGAGTGATCACTTTTGAGAATACTGTCTCACAGGATTGATAATAGATATTGGTTCTGATGCACAAGGTTCCCTCAGCCCTTCTAGACCTAGGTGTCAGAAAGAACAACCAATCCAGCAAAAACCCTCTGACAAAAAATCACCAATGAAATTTAGTTCTATAGCAAACCCCAGCCCTTATCTGCTTATGCACCCTTCAGTAGTGGTGAATTCAAATTGGATCCAACTCAATTGCACCATTCTACTGAACTCAAATCCACTCAAGATGTTGTACTAGCCAGGTGTTCTTCATACTCAGTTTTCCAGAGCAACCTGAAGCTGCTATCTTCTCAGTCAAGCGGCAAACGTGCAGAAGATAGCCTACACTACAAAAGACAGACAATGACTTTTTGTTGGAGTTCGACTAGGAAGCAAGCCATGCCACTTCCCCTCTACTAGAACCAACCCTTTCCATGATAATTACAGAGATGCAGATGCTCTGAATGAGAATCAAAGAGAAGAGGAGCTGTTAAGAGAGGTGGAAGTTGATAGAAAAGTGGATCTGCAAAAACTGCTTAGCAAGGAACCCCTTGGCCTATCCCAGCCCAACTCATTGTCAGTGGACTCCAGAAGAGTTACCGAACTTCATTTTCACACTATTTAGGCCTCAAAGTACGCAATGAATAAATAAAGGTACAGCCAATGTCCAAAGAAAGCTTCATCTACCCCTTCATCAATGCCCCCTGAATTCCTTCCCAACCCGGGGTGGAATTCGGACGGCCTAGGAACACCAACGCCAACTCGAAGTCCCGTAATCCAGCTGGCGGTGGCCAATAAGCTTTCCGACTGCCTGATATGCCCTAATGAGCTAGTATGCAGTCATTTAAACAGCTTCAGCACCAAAGAGGAGAGTTCTCTGTTTCACTAAAGAGACCGTATGAGCTAAGCGGTGTTTCCATGCCCTAATCTGTATCATTGATTTTTCAAACCCTCTACCTTTCTACCCTTTACCTTCTACCCCTTCCATTCTTCACCCCTCCTTTATAACAAACTGTATCAACAAAACATTTGTTTCAGAACATATTCTTAAGAGGAAGTCTTCGACAACCACACCTAGTACTTTTCTATTTCTTATTTGATTTCAAGGGTTACGTTGCCATACATGAAAATTTAACACATTCCAGTGGATCTTGCAAATTGTTGTTTCATAGATCAAAATATATGAATGCTTACAAATGATTTAACTACGAAAACACCCAAGGATATAGAAGATAACACAATTCCTATAACTTGCGTGAAAGTAAAATATGTGAAAGTATAAAATATTGCACCACGTTCTGTTGTCAAGATTAGTTTTCCATGACTCGCTATTACCTTATTGATAAACCTTCTTACTCCCTCTGTTCCTAAAGCTTCCCAATCAAAAAGGCATAAGATTTTGTAAAAAAAACTACAGAAACTGGAGTACAATTATTCAAACTTAACTTATTGTATGTTTTAGATGATGGTAATTACTCACCCATTAACCCGTCAGACATGATTGAATATGTATCTAAATGCTACAGCACAAGCAATTCAACTGAAGAAGGTAAACATACTGTAACACTTTGATGTTTAAAACATATGTAGGCAAGTGTTTTTAATGATGACATATCTCAGAGCAAATTTACAACTGCTCAAATCTTAGTGAAAGAGTCACTTACACGCAATTTATTAATTAAATGCCCATGTGTTTACTGATTTACGTCGACTAGGCAGTCACACAATGATTGCTTCACAGTCAAAGATTTCATCTCAAAAGTTTTGGAGCCATTGTTGGCCACTGAAAACGGACAAATCTTACCGAGATGTCATTGGAAGTTATTGCTAACAAGTTATAGCATGTTTTATTTGGTTCAATGTGAGATTTGTTGCTTTTTTGGCAAAGTTTGACCACATGTAAACAACCATAATGTCTACCCGAAGCACTGCATACTGCCGTATAGATTTTGGTTTTGTTACAGACAAAATGCTATTAGTATCAAGCAATGACTTGATTAATCAAATATAGTTTTTTTGCTAAGACATGTCAGCCCGTTCATTAAGCTTCAATAGCGTTTACGTATACTCTGCACCCTTGCTAACTACTAGAGAGCATAATGGCAAGAGCGCGTAGGCAATACAAGAAATAATATTATGAGCATTCAGACCTATATAGGCTGCATCACAGAAAATTTAAGCCATAGATAGCCATACAACCAACTACTATAGATCTAGGCAGTAAGTTGAACGAATACAATTCATGGTTAGATATAACGAAAAATACAATGGTGATACAAGTAATTAAAGTCTAAAAGTCACTGTTGGCAAATCGGCAGAGTTAATAGGCTGGTTGTCTATTTGAATGCTGTCCCATCTCCTGGTAAGTCTCGGAGGTTTTTGTACCTTATGGTCCACTTTTATTGAGGTGTGAGAATAAGTCCTGGATTAAGCTTAATGAAGTTCCACAGCTAATTTTGCAATCCTAGGTTAAGGCAGTCATTTTGTTGCAGCCTCATTGCCTGCAAGGGTCCTTATCAGCCCTGCATAGGTCTATGCAGGCCCAGTAATGGTCCGGAACCAGCCCAGTATTGGCCGTCAAAGGGTATTAGTTACACGGCTAATTGCTGTAGATAGGTCGCTACAGACTACTTATTCGCAGTCATTATGTAGTAGAATGTACTCTCAAAACTTCAGAGATTGCCTCTCCAGTGCTGACACGAGTGAACATTTATTCTGCACATTTATTCATACAATTCTATCACAATACTGAATGAGCAAAGTGGTTTTATTTTGTTTGCTGTGCAATTTGTTGGGTATAACTAGTTTTTATGCTACAGGTGGGACGGCTCCTTCAAGTTCTGTTGTTCAGAGTAACAACTCTATGCAATGCCAAAGACCGACATGTCATCTAATGGCAGAAGCAAAAAGACATGTTTCAGAAGAATCTGTCCATACAATGCATTCAGGTATCTATTTTTGCTCTCAGTCACCACTATTGCACTGCATTCATAGGCCTAGGTACTGTTTATGGTCGGACCCACACTAACTAGGTAATGTAATTGTGTACAATATTTCTTTGAACAACTTCTTGGCAGTAATTACACCTATACCAAAATTCAGAATGATACTCAGTTTCAGGATAGCTGTTTGTCTTGTGTGACTTCACGATTAGATTTACTCCATGCATGTACTAATACATAATTCACTGAAATCCTCTATAAAAGAGTCTATGGAGTGGCATTGGTTGCGTTAGGGTTGGGGTAGTGACTAAAACTTAAAAAATAACGAAAAAAATTTCACAATCAAAATGTTTTATGGGTTTCAGCTCTCAGTAAAACAGAAAAGCAATAAAAATTCAAATGCTCAAATTTAAATGAGACACTCATACTTCTATCTGTATTGAGACTCTGTATTGGCCATATATGGTGAAGCAAATGAAACAGACAATTGTTTGAGGGATTGATGCCATTTGGAACATAATCCCTAAGACTTGATCTCAACTCGCTATCTGAAGTTCACAGCAAATAATTTCCTTACAAATATTAAAACAGAGTATGAAAAATTGAGTTTCTAAACATTAAACATACAAAAATAAAAAAATAGGAAACTAATAAACGTGCTGTTTGACATGGAATGTCCCCGACAATGAACTGCTGTAAAATAATTTAATGTTTTTTGTTACTCACTTTGACAAGCAGAAAATCTGTTTCACAGTCAACTTTGTTAGAATTTCTGCCGTTTAAAAAAAACTATTTGGACAGTTAATGGCCAAAAATACAAATAGTTTCCAAAGTATATTGTTAGTCTGATATTTGGCACCTGAAACTGGCAATGTTATTTCCGGTCTTCCAGTTTGTAGTTGGATTAATTCTCTGCTGAAATCTTGCAAGGTTAGATTTAAAAGTTTCAAAATGACAAGGTTTTCACATTTTTTAGATGGTCGTAGTGAATCATACATCAATTTGGAGACATGCAGAGGCACGTATGTTGAACAGTGCTTTACTGCAGACACTTTGAACAGAAAAGGTAAGTTTAGAAATGACACTAACTATCCGCACTTATAATGTCAAGCTTGTTTGGCAAAGTTTTTAGCGCTGTTTTATCGTGTGTTTCAACTAATATCGCTTAGCAGTCAGGAATTACACAGTGATAATTGTCAACTCAGTTTATTACATGATGACGCTGACATAGACCAGTCTAATATAACAAACAATCTAATTTAATCTAATTACTGATACTGTTCCTGATACTCATACTCATACTCAATGGCACGAGCGGTATATTATATAGTAAGCTACGCATGGCAGCACCGCCCAGGACAGAGGTCAAAGGTTACATATACAGTTCAATGACCACTACACAACATCCCTCCTTTTCTCAATAAACAAAGGGTCAAATAGGTACATAATATTTACACACATTCAAGCTGAAAATAAAACATAATTATTGTTTAAAATACAATATGTATATACTCTATGAATATAAAATCTATCATAATAGTATTGATCTAAAACTGTATTCAATACAAAACTTTTCATAAACATTTCATGCCTAGCTCGTGTAACGTGAGTCTAAGCTAAGATTGGATGTCGTGAGCAGGCACCGTAAGCAAACCCTGTATCAACAAAAACATGTTCGCGAACATGAAACACTTGTACAGGCATCCACCGCAATTGGTGGGGGTGCGATTTCCTTGGCATGCACGACGGAAGTTTACTCTTCCCCCAATCTTGACAAACAACAATGCAGCGTGCAATGTTTCTGCCTCATTACGTCGTAATGTCCATATCTATTTGTTGGCACTCTATTACGGCTGGGTCGATTGTACGCTGTTGTCTCGGTTTCTGTATTGTCAGTTTCAGCATGCTGTATCTCGGTGTTCGTGTGGCTGTTATCTCCATTTGTTCTATACATACTGCCATTATCTCCCTCCTGTTCACCTACAAAAGATGGCAGAATGATTTCATGGGCTCTCTTGTATGCCTTCAGATGGGAGGAATTACGAGTGTATTCTCGTCCATCTGAAGATCTCACAGTCACCTGTGATCCTACCCTATCAACTACTGTGTATGGTGTTGGATAAAATGGAGTGTCCGTTTTATTAATTACGTGACTTCGCTTTAAAAGCACTTCATCACCAACAGCTATGTCGCATTCAAAAGCTCGCCTTTTGCTATCAGCATACTGCTTTGTTTTAGCTTTATATTCTAAGTCATGATCTCTAACATCAAGGTCAGTGTGCCCATGTGAACTTGACACAAACTGAGGAATCTTTGTACGCATTTTGCGTCCAAACAACAGCTCTGCTGGACTCTTGCCAGTAGCTGGGTGCGGTGTATTTCTGTAATTGAACAGGTAGCTTTTGAGTTCATGTCCCCAGTCAGCACCTGTAGCAGCAGCTATTTGTACACGCTTTTTTAACGACTTCATACATGACTCAGCAAGACCATTGTTCTGTGGCCACAATGGAGTTCCTCTGGAATGTTTAATTCCCAAATTATCGCAGAACAATTTGAACTCATTTGCCACAAATGCCGGACCTGAATCTGATTTCAGGGTCAAAGGTAAACCATGCATCTGAAAAATGTCATCTAATACAGCTATAGTGGCGGCAGCACTTGTTGATTTTACTGCTCTACACTCATAGTACCTGCTATAATAATCAATAACTACCAAAAGATAGTCTCTCCCATTGTTAAATGGACCAAAGTGGTCAACTGCCAGAGACTCCCACGGTGCATTTGGTAGCTGTGATGACCTTATGGGCTCCGGATATTGTTGTCTACCAACAATTTGACACCCATGACAACTCTTTATGTATGTTTCAACATCACTATCTAAATTGGGCCACCACACCTTTGTACGCAAATTTCTCTTAGTTGCTGCCATTCCTAAGTGTCCTTCATGAGCTAAACTCAACACCTGTTGCCGTAGTTTGGCGGGAATAACTATCCTAGTACCCCTAAGCAATAAGTTACCTATAACGCATAATTCTTCACTAATCAGCCGGTAACTACTGTGAATATTTGCACCTTTGAAATTTCCTGATCGAACACAACTTCTAACAGTTTCAAGTTCTCGATCATCTACTGACACAGATTCAATTTGTTTAGCAGTCATTGCTCTAGGCACAGAGTTCAATGCAACAAATCTGACATATTTCTCAGCATCTGAAGTGATTTTCTCAATAGAACTACTTGCAGTTTCATTTACAATTCCAAGTCTAGATAGAGGATCTGCTATATTCTTAGATCCAAGCCAATACACTACTCTATAGTCAAACTGCATTAGCCTAAGTACCCATCTTTCTATCCTAGCACATGGTTTAGATCTAGGGCTATAAATAGCTTTCAATGGTTCATGATCAGCTACCAAATCAAAGCAAATTCCAATTAGAAATGCGCGAAATCTTTCACATGCCCAAACCAATGCAAGAGCCTCTCGCTCAGTTTGACAATATCTACGTTCAACATCGGTTAGACTTCTACTTGCATAGCTAATAACCCTAGGTCCATCTTCCTGTTCCTGAACTAAAACTGCCCCTAAACCTACAGGGCTGGCATCAGCAATAACTTTAGTTGGATATCTCAAGTCAAAATAACCCAAAGTTTTACTGCTAGCCAATGACTTTTTCAAATCTTCAAATGCAGACTTTTGTTTTTCTCCAAATACAAACTTAGCATTCTTCCTCGTTAGCTGTCTCAGCGGCTCTGTTTTTGTAGAATAGTCAGCAATGAATTTGCTACAGTAAGTAACTAAACCTAAGAAACTTCTCAATTCACTAACATTCTGAGGCTGCTTTGCATTCACTATAGCCTCAACTTTGGCAACTGACGGATCTATTCCACGAGCAGACAACTTATGCCCAACGAACTCGAGTTCACAAACACCAAATTTACATTTGTCACCATTTAGTGTAAGACCAGCATTGCTCAACCTATCCATGACTTGAGTCAACCTATCATCATGTACTTCTCTATTTGGACCGTGTACTATGATGTCATCAGACAAATTAGCTACGCCTGGTATCCCTTGAACTAAGTGTTGAATTTCTGCCTGATATAGCTCAGGAGCACAAGATATGCCAAAATTCAAACGCTTGTATCTATAATTGCCTACATGTGTAGCAAACGTAGTAACACTTCTAGAACTGGGGTGCAATTCAAGCTGATGAAACCCCATACGCAAATCAAGCTTACTAAATATTCTACTCTGACTAACATCATGCAGCAAGTCTTCTAAAGTTGGAATAGGAAATCTTTCCCTAACTATAGCTTCATTAGCACGTCTCATATCTACGCACAATCGAATGTCTCCTGAGCTTTTTGGAACAACAACAAGAGGTGAAACCCACCTATTAGGCTCTGAAACAGGCTCAATGATATCTAAGTCGACAAGCTCTTTCAACTTAGCCTCTACTTTCTCACGTAACCCAAATGGAGTTCTCCTAAATGGTTGAACTATAGGTGTGACACTAGAATCTACAGCAATTTTGACCTGTAAACCTTTAAACTTTCCAATGCCAATAAACAAGTTTTTGTACTTATCTTTCATTTGCGAGTAATCACTATTTTCTACTCTATTGATATTGATGCCAATTCTAAGGACACCTAATCAACGAGCTGTCTCGAGGCCCAACAATGAAGGTTGACCTTTGTCCTCAATGATAATAAAATTAGCAGTCACTTGTGAACGACCTGCTTCAACAATTGCATCAAAACATCCATAAATAGGCAAAAACTTTACTGAAGCGTATGCAAACAATTTAATATCGCTCCCTCGAACAACTGCCTTTAAACCTTTAGACTTTAGGCTTTCCCATGTATCAAGCCCTATAACATTACACTCACTGCCTGAGTCAACAAGGAAATCTACCTTCTTGCCATCAATTTTGACTGGCAGTTTATCAAGTTTGTAATCAGCTTGTGTTTTACATGTAAAAGTATTTCTACTGAAGTCACTGCTAGGCTCATTACTATCAACCTCAACACAATGCACTTTCTTACTTCTACCTCCATCACTTATTGGCTTTGATTTACAAAACTTTGCAAAATGACCTACCAAGGAACATTTTCTACAAGTGGCTTTTCTTGCCGGACAATTAGGATCTCTCGACCAGTGGTTTATTTGACCACATCTGTAACAAACACCCTTTCTTTCTGGTCTGCTACTAGAATGAACACTATTCTCAGTTCTTGGCTTTACAACACTATTGCCACTACCCTGAGAATTCCTATGGTTAAATCTACGGCCTACCCTATTTACAGAACTTGCCCCTGCCTGGGCACCTAATTTCATTTCTGCAAACTGCTGCTCTACTGCCTCATGAGATGCAGCCAGTTTCAAAATCTCATTTAGATCAAGTGCGTCACCCTTTTCAAGGAATTTCCTGCGCAACTGGTCAGAACTACAACTGGACACTACTTGGTCCTTAATCATGTCATTCGAATCATGAAATTGACAGCCTATTGTAGCTTTTCTCAAACCCGCTACAAACTGCGCAACAGTTTCACCAACTTTTTGCGTCATTTTACGAAACAAATGCCTCTGGAACGGCATGTTTGGCTTTACCAAAAAATGACCATTTAACATCTCAAGCAAGCCATCAAAGTCGTCTATCGCAATTTGTTTATCAGTTTCCAAAGCACCATTTAAGCTTTTGAAAACTTCTCGGACTCGAGGTCCACCAGTGTATAAAAGGAATGCCCTACGCTGAGTTCTAGATTTAACTACCTGAGCCGTAGTCCCACTACCATTAAACACACCTCTACTATCAGCATAAGACTCAAATTCTTCTACCCATGCTGACCACGCAGCTGCTACAACACTAACCTCCCCTTCCACATTGAACTGAGCTGGACACCTTAAGTCAGCAAAAGCCATTTTCACTGTTTTGGCGATTCTACTAAACTGTCCCTAAGTAATAATGTACGAAGCAAAGAAAGTGCTGTGACTGCACACAATTGAAACAAATAAACTTCAACTTATCTTATTCTCCAAGGCTTTCTCTCCTCCATGCTGTCTCTCCCCAGCTTCAGCTCCACGCTGCAACGCGATTCCCGTATCCTCGTCGCCAGATGTTTTATCGTGTGTTTCAACTAATATCGCTTAGCAGTCAGGAATTACACAGTGATAATTGTCAACTCAGTTTATTACATGATGACGCTGACATAGACCAGTCTAATATAACAAACAATCTAATTTAATCTAATTACTGATACTGTTCCTGATACTCATACTCATACTCAATGGCACGAGCGGTATATTATATAGTAAGCTACGCATGGCAGCACCACCCAGGACAGAGGTCAAAGGTTACATATACAGTTCAATGACCACTACACAACAAGCGCGTGCTACAGTTTTTGATGTTTGATAAAATCTTATAGCTGTTTTGTGTGACTAAAGACTTGGTATTTTACTCCATGAGATAGATTAAACGAATCATTTTTCATGATTAACAGATGATGGCGTCGAGCACAGTAGTGACTCACAGGAACCTCTTATGCCTGCTGCAGATGAAACATCTTTGTCTGACAGTCTCGATCTACGCACTGACTAGAGGTACTCACAGTTATTTTTTCCTGTAAATTTACTTTTATATACGCGTCAAAAAATTTAGTATTAATTCAGCTGAACATAGTCCTGATTCAGAAGCATATATAAAATATTTGATGTTCTATTTTTAAGTGAAACTTAGTTGGCTGTTTGCAAAATTTAAAAAAAAAGATGATGAAAATCAGTTTTCTTTCTTCTCTTCTGAATATTAGTCTGTTTGAAAGCATACATATTTATATGTAGTGGATCAGTCTATAGATCATTTGGTCAAACCTTCTCGTTGAAAATTATACTCTGTATTTGAGCATACACTTTTGCATGAGCGTGTCTATGTAATATAATATATTTAAAAAACGCCACCCTCATGCAACCTACTTTTTGATAACAAAGTGTGGGAGATTTTGACAGTAATCAGTACTGTTATCTTAAGTGTATGAACCCGTGCTGTCCATGAGCCTTCCTTCAGTTACTCAAATGTTTGCTAACATTCCTCTACTACAACCTTATCAGATGACCCCCCACCCCCACCCCTTACATCCACTTGGTAAAATAGAGTTGCCAATTTATGAGTATCGTTATCAGCAACAAAAATAAACTCATCAATCATTGCTTTGGACCTTGTACCCATCATGGAGTCACTACAAAGAGTTGAATACACCAGCCCTATATAGTACTGGACAGCTCTTTGTAGTCCTTGATACCTCCATATAGTCATGGATAATCCTATATAGTCATGGAAAGCCCTATGTATTCCTGGATAGCTCTATGTAGTCTTGGATAGCTCTATATAATCGTGGATACCCCTATATAGTCCTGGAAGGCCATATGTAGTCCTGAATAGTTACACACTTAGAAAAGCTACAATGCATAAAATGACCAGTCGGGGAGCATACTTGTAACAGGTACGGAAGAAAACCTACATTAGCTGCGACTCAAAATAAGGAAGCAGAGGTGCCCAATTTAAAATCATGCTTCCTCTGACAGCGGATGAACAACATCTGGTAAAACAGAAGCCACACCATGTTCACATCTTGCCTTTGGTTAGATTTACTTATATCGCATTGCTGTATTTTGTGTTATTCGTGAGTTGTGTGCACTCTATTATGAAATTGGCTCAATTATTGGGTGGGGATGATTACTCCATTTTGTTCTGCAACAAACGTAATTTTGTGCAGGTTTTACTACAATATCGTACTGTTTACAATTTAATCTTGCTAAATATAGTTGTATGGTATTAAAAGTTTTTTTTATTAAACATCATGTGTACTGTGTCTGAGTTGAGGACTCAGTCTTTATTTGACTACCATCTCTGATGGAGTAGACGCATGACAAAGTGCAAGTCTGTGGCAGTTGTGGCCAAGTAGGCTCCAAATCAGTTTTCACAGAGGAGACCCTGTGAGATAAGGAGAGATAACAAACACAGGAAACATTTGTTGAAATTAGAGTACTGTTACACCTGTAGTGGTGAGCAAGTCTACTAGAGAATGCTTTCATCAACAATGGTAGACAGACAGATCTGAGCGACTTCGATTTAGATGATGAGTCAATAATCAAAATACTTAAAGATATGTTAAGTTTGTAAGACAATTCAAGGAAATAAAGACTTGTCGTGAGTTTTGGCAGGATTTTGTCTTTTACTGAAAAATGACTGTTTAATACTGCTACTACTTCCATTCCTTTCTACTCGTGTCACTCATTAAACTATACTGGTCATTGGAAACCTCATTTTACAGACAATAGTTGCTGCTTATGTGACATGGATGTGTTTTGCAGGTGAACAAATGTGCAGAAATGTCAAGCCCCACACCTGAGGAACCAGAGTAGAAGCAGATGTATATTACTCTTACATTTCAACCAAGTCCTGAGCGAGGCATTTAGTTTTACCAGAACAAGCGCCAGACTTTGAAAGAAATATATTCACATCTCAACATGCCAAATTGTTTTACTAAATAATATTTCTGAACTACATTAAACGCATTAGTTATTGATTAAATGAAATTGGTTTATCGATCCATTGAAAATTCTTTTTGCGCCGCCATTCGGAGTAGATTAAGTGTTCGCTTGAAAACTTCTGGTTAACATTTTGCTATAAACCTCATCTGAAAATTTATATTAACACAATTTGCATTAACCAAAAAAATATTATCTTTGCCCTCTTTTCAAAGATATTGACGATTGCGCTAATTTTTTTAACTTTAAATATATTTACATTTAAATTTATCATGCGTAATTTTTGGTTTCTTTTGGGTGCAGGCTATATAAAAATTAGGGTAAGTATTTACCCGATTGAGTATAATTCTTTAAAAAACCTTGCAGATTTTTTAGCTTCACGGCTTTTACACAATTTTATGGATCAACCAGGATGACATTTGGCGATAGTGAAACTTTGATCACCTAATCCCTAATGGCATTGCGGTGAATTTCACAAAATGTGGCCACTACGTTTCAGGAGCATGCAAGTGGTACTTGATGCTGCTAGCTTTTACATTAAGTTTTACCACGTATTGACTACTGAACGAGTCATTGAATGTACTAGCAAGTCTGGACTGATAGAACTGGCCGTAGCAAGCGGCTAAAGTGAAACAGATGAGATTTCCCGCCGCTGATTGGGCGTTCCAAATTATTGTGATTCGCTGGTTACAAATGTGCCTGTTTGCTTGTGTGCCAAATGCTATTTTCTAACTTCCATTGAGCTGATAATTTTAGCCGATTATGTAAACTTATTTTCAATTGCCCATTTACATATTCTACTGCAAAACTGTGTGGACATCAGCCCAGAGAGGGCAGAAGTGTTTGTGTACATGCGCTGATAAGTTGCTTGAGCAATAACATGTACTCTGACATTATTGGAATAAATTGGTTGATATCTCGGGTTGCTTGCAGCTAGTTTAGCAGGTTGACCCACTTGTTTCTCTTGTGCTCTCTCAAATTTCTGCAGAGCACTGTGTTACCCGGTAACATCCATTGGTTGATAGAGATGCAGACACTACCTGCAGTATTGATTCTGTGGAGAAAAAGTAAAACTCAGTAGAGCTTGGTATAGCCCGACATAAGCCAGCACAGCCTTCAATCTGTGTTGTGACACTGGTTAGAAATAAGATAAGTTCAATAACTGTCTCACACTGCCCCCCCCCCCCCCCCCCCCCCCCGTTCCTCTCTCTAGTACATGTTCGGTAGAGGTCGAGAGCAAATCCTTTAAAATATTTTACTGAAAGAAATAGCAAAGTCTTAAATAATTTTACTGGCTCAAAAGACTTGCTGAGCATCCAGTTCTTGGCTTCAGCTCCCATGTGTCTCACTGCTGGGACTACCTTCCATATCCTTTCTGCATGATTTCTGCGCATCAATTCCTTACTATTGACCCATTCATTGCCAAAGTTCATTCAAACTATTCTACTCATCCAGTTTTGGATACCAGCATGTAAAAATTTATTACCACAATTCTGTGCGCAAAATACAAAATTTCATTCAGTCAAAAAACATCTTAAGCAAATAGCTATCAATAACCAAAATGCAAGTTTGTGTAACAAATTGATAAATGTAAGAGGCTGACAGTTCAGCAAACTGTGACATTCATGGGATACTGGAGTAGATTTTGCCGTTCTTCTATCGCGCTTCCTACAGTGTTACTTTATTTCAATCTCCTATCATGTTAATTTCTCAGTAACATGAAACAAGTTAAAACTCCCTAACAACTTGGTTATAGATTCTCAGCCAAGGTGCATGATATAAAATTACATCGAACACCCTCTACTGTGTACAATATAAAAACAGGAAGACAGTCTACCAAACACTGGCTACCAAGCAACTTTTGGTGCAGAAGGAAATGAGCACAGCCCCTTATAAGCTTGTGGAAGAAAACAGTTTTAATGTATAAATAATTATGTAGACAATAAGAGTATCCGCGATCATTGTTCGCCAGACAAATTGCAATAAGAATAATCCGACAGGCGATAAAGTAGTCCACAAACATCTCGTTCCAAACTCATTAGTCAACAAAAAGTAGCTCACTGAATAAAAATACTATCAAGAAGCATTTATTTACATTTATCGAAGCTCACAAATAAAACTGAATACTAAATGTATTATAACAAGCTAGTTCATATTTTCCACTTTCATAGACCGGTTTTTTATCCTTAAAATTTAATTCAAAATCATTGCAACTGGTGAAAGTTTCCTAAATTTATTTGTAATCGAGTGATTATTCTGAAAACTGGGAGTTATCTTCTTTATTATTTGCTCAGTGAACATTAGGAGTTCACTAAATAGTTATGATGTTGTAAACTAATGTTCGGTTCCATTTGCTACGTATTGGATTTCGAACGCTCAATGTTTGTTGTACTTTGTTCGATGAACAGGTTGCAAATACTTCTAATAAAAATCACAAGAAAGTAAAATACCATTTAATATATCAAACAAAAATCAATTATCCTAATAAACTGTTTATCAACAATAGCACATGATACGGTGGGTGTGTTTCTCAAATATCGTCAACAATCAGTTTCATATGGGGCAATGTTCGTCCAACTTTGTCATCCATATTTTTTGTACTGTGGCTCTTTCAACATCTGTAGGCTATTCTTGGTCCTCTGTTCTTGTTGTGGTTGGTACCCTAGGTGCACCTCAGGCTAATTTAACTTTAATGCCTCTATTGCATCGCAAGTATTTGACTTGTGGTTCCACTGGGAGTTCTGCCCTGAGCCAAATTAGCTGTACCTCATATCAGTATATCCTTTATGCATTGAATATCTGATCATACAATGCACATACTTTTATGAGTTTTTGCAGAAAATGCGCGGGGTTGGCAGCCACAAAAATTCCTTTCTGGCCACCCTTCACCCACTGTGAGATAAGTTTCGTACATGTCCACATCCAATTCCATATCTGATTTATCAAATGGTAATGTAAGTTTTTCTCTATACCACCCCATGCAAATTGTGGTTTTTCCCTTTAGCAGAGCAGCCTGGTGTAAGCATCAAATGACGCTTTGTTGAGTGATTGTTAATCGCAATCCTGTCTACACTTTGCACTGATTTTCAGATTTACATAATGCTATGGAAGCACTTCACCTCAGATAGGTTACTAACAATGAAGGTATACAGAGAGTTTTTTAAAAGTGAACTATACATACATGAACTGTCCAAGGGTAATGATATAAGCTGTAATAAATCTGCTACAGTTATCCTCTGCAAAGCACCCAAATAGTTATAATGCATGCACTAAAAAAAGTGAAAATACCAACTTTTAGTTTTAAATATCAACACATAGGGTTTCAAATTGCAAATCTCGAAGAAAAATTGAAGCTTACAAATTTCATCAAACTGATTTTAAAAAAACGGCAGCGTTTTGGGTTGAAAAAATTATTTCAGGCGGGAGTTTTCAACTCTTGGTGTTTGACTAAGCTCATGAAAGATCAATGACAGAGATACATGAGAAAAGTGGGTTTCTTTTTTTGTCTATTTAAATCTGTGTAGCTGTGAGGTGATAGTGGCCTTGAGGTGTCTGATAGAATCAAAACTGGTACTGGATGAAAACTTTCAACTCCGGTTTCCAACCATTATTCAACTGTGTTTTCCGTTGAAAGAAACCCTAAAAATATAAAAAATGTAGTGGAATATAATAAATGATAAAAAGTAATTGGTATATAACCTTGGCAATATGCTCGTTTTAAAAGGACATAGTACATTTAGTTCGGTGTGACACAGTGACGTGCTTTCTACAAAGTGGTGTGACCAAGGAAGAGTTGTCCCTTCTATTACTATTTACTAGCCAACAAGGTTACATAATATATTTGGTTTTAAACCGCTTCCAGTTTCCTGTTTGTTCAAGCTGAATATTATTCCTTTGTTAGAATTTTTAATACCCATTTCATTTGACAGTTCACTGTTATAACCCCAATTAGAAGACAAAACTTGTTACTATTCAAGTATTAGTTGATAATTGCCAAGCTGTCCAGCAGAAAAAAAACAGACCCAATAGGGTTCTGGGTTCTTTCTATCAGTCAACAGGGCACCAGAAATAAGGCAATCACAAACTGATTTAAGAACTGTGAAATTTAAATGTCGCATACAGACACAAATGAAATTTGAGAATTAACTGTGACAACTTTGATTACTTACTCAATCTTATCAAAAATGAATAATAAAATAAAACACAGCTATACGGAAATCCATCGAGCAAGACCTCCGACTGGTGGTGACGTCACACCATCTGGGAAGACAGTTTTCATGACTAATTAGTAGCTAAACATTGGTGGCTTGGTTGGCTAACGGTTTCATAAATCATCCTTTGATTTATGACACTTGCAGAGCTATTTGTGAAGTTCTCCAGCCATTGTATTTAGTTGCACCAGCATATTCAGCTGACTGGCAATGTATGGCTGATGTAAATAACATATCAATACATAAAATATTGCTTGTTATACAGTGTCAAGTATTCATGAAAGTATAATTGTTAAATTATCAACAATTAGTTATTCATGAAATATTTGCGTCTTTGCATATTCTTGGTTTAGTTTTGAGCTATTCAGCTTTTCATGTGGCTTGGGCTCCACTGATAGCATGCACATTGTCATTCATAAATTCAAGCACACCGGCTCAGTCCATTTCAATTACAAATAAGAAAAGGCATCGTTGTAATGGCTGTGTTTTACTTACTCTTAAAGTTCACATTCATCAACGTCTGCCGACTGAGATATGCAGCAATGGTGGTGGTGCCTGGGAGGAATCAGAACTTTGGCGTGCATTTCTACCTGGTAAGAAAGTGGTTTGAGAACTTTGGTCTTCGTTTGTCATACAAGTTGTAAAAACATTTAGAAAAAAACCTTCTATGCTGACAGGGCAGACAAGTTTTACACTGATGCATTACTCTTCTTTATTTTCATGTCAAGTACATCTACCTCCTCCAAAAAAGTTGTCCGATAGCAGTGTAAAGCTACCCCAAATGGTTTTGTTGGTGATGAGGCTCTCTCTTCGAAACCTCACCTACTGATGCCTTATCCAGGAAAGGCGTAATCCAGATTTAGCGAACACTAATCCTAAAAAAACTTAACTAGTTTTAAATTAATCAGGTGTGGAAGATTTGTCAAAAATGCATTTGGTACGTAGTATTTTGGCAGTGCATTAATTTTTGTTAGGTGCTGTACACAAACAAAATGATAAAAATTTAGCAATAATGACATATCAACACAATGATAGCAAATTGTGGAATGATATTGATCATCTAAACTTCTCTATCTATATGGGAGCCACGTGTTGCTGATGGATTTTGCTGTTTAGACCAATCTAAGCTAAGCCACATAGGGTGAAGCAGCTAGCACAAAACATTTAAGTCTTTCACAGGTTCTTGTGCTCTGCAAGATAATCAATCTACACACCAAAAAGCTTTGTCAAACGGATTGCTGGAAGTGGTCAATTTATCAACGGATTTTGGTGACACAAAAGACGTACAGATAGCTGACTTAAAGGCTGCAGCTGAAAAAAATTAGTTTCTGCAATAATGCATGTGAGAGAGCTTTACTGTCATTAATTTATCTTAGAGACAGGTAGTGTGTCTTGACAACAAGAAAATATTCACCAACGCTAATGAGACACTTGACATTAGAGTGACACAATTAATGAAATTATAAATGTAATGTACTAGCTACTCCGAAGTAAAGTATTATCAGTATTATATAGAGCTGTAAGGTTATTCTCCCCATGCAAATTAGGTTCTCCAACAGGGAAAACCCAAAAAATCAATGAAAACCGTTTGCAGTAACACAGCACATTTACGGTGTTTTTCGGTGAGCCTTCATCTCAGTTATGTCGGTTAACCAGTAGATTTTTGGAGTTGCCCACCCTTGGTTCTGAAGCTGAATGGGAAGACAACTCCAACTAACCGACAGTGTTTTTCAAAAACGATCAAAAATTTTTTTCAATATTTAATAGGCTACAGCGTGATGTTCTGTATCGCAATGTAGTAACATAGTGCGGGCGGCGGAACTCCCCCTCTAATGATTGTATAAAACTTGTAGTTAGTTTGTCGTCAGTTAATTATCAATTATTATCACTTATTTATTATTACGAATTATGAACTTAATTAATGTTATTTGTATAGGAATTAAGTATTTATTATTATAAATAAACAACATCATTGATTTATAGTCACAAAATTTTCCATCCATTTTCTTTTTGTCTTTTTGTCTCAAAGAAATTTGAAACATAAGACAGTGGCTAATAATGGTAGTTGACAGTCTGCTTATAGTATTATTATTATAACTGATATTTGTGCAGAGGCTATTAATTACAAAACCAGAATACAACATAGCGACAAACTGTTTCCGGTTCTGGGACATTGGGGCCGGCTTCCAGTGCCCATACAGCATGTGAAGAACATTGAATCGATGGTCCAATTATAGTCGCAGCTGCACAACTCCGAATCGAACAGGGCAGAGCCTGTGAATAATCTATCACATAAAAAACAATCGTACAACAGTGCAGCCTTAGTATTACACGGGTTTACTGATAAAAAAATGTACAATGTGAGATCAATTACACAATTTTTTTTATACATGAACTCAAATTTTATGATTGTTGTTATCCTGCATGGAAAAAATAGACTGATTACCAGGTGGTAGATAAATTGTACAACAAGTTGTAGTAAGTTGCGCGGCAGGCTGTATGTAAGCAGTATTGTAAGGTGTGGTAGGCTAGGGGTCAGGTGATAGGTAAGTAGTAATCTGAGGGTGTTAAGCATAGGAGGAGCTGCATAGAATCGATATACTGAGTGAGAAAGTGTCTTAGCAGAGTGTAAATGTGAATATTCAAGATCAAAAAATTGTCTCCATTTTGTGGCCTCTGTAATGAATAATTATATTAAGACAGTTTTCTCAAATTAGTTGCTATACTTATAGCGTAGTGATACGCTTCAACTTCATCATTTTTACTAGGCAGTTCTTCGTGAATGGAATGTAGTAGCTGATCCTAGTCTTTATTTTGTATGTCAAAAGCTTTTTTAAATGCCATAGATACTGATGTGCTGGGTGGCGATACTTACACTTCAGAGGTTCACATATTGTCTTCTTGTATCAGTTTGTTCATTTGTGATTACACCGAGGAAAAAAACTTTGGCTGCAGATTTGATACATTGCCACAAGGTTTACTAACTGTACCAACAATCACCAATACATCCGTTAGTTTATTCCTGTATCACAAATTTATGTGTATCTAAATTTCACAAAAGAATCTTGCATTTAATGCTACATATATAGGTGGTTGACAAGAACTAAACTGTAATCGACCACATTGAAGTTGATTCATTGACAGCTCCAGCACAACTGGCCACCTTGCTATCATGTTTGTCTTGGTGACTCAATGAAACTGTGTTTGAAGTTTATCAACTCCCTTCTATTTGCATTGCCTACAGAATACATAAACAAACAATGGATATATTAACTGTATTGCTGTGGATTTTCATATAACACACATGTGCGCAGATGTGTTAGTACTTGCCTGGCATTACTACATAGCCATTGGATGGCCAGAACAAAACTAATTAATTACACCAGACTGACCGACCCTGCGTTGATCAGGCATCTACTTTCATTGCAGCCATACTGACCTTGCAAGATTCATTAGCGACCCTGTGGGTAGGATACCGGGCAGACAGGCAGCGAATCTTTATAGCCTGATACTCAAAAGTAGCCTTAGAGGGAGTAGAGGACCAGGTACCCATACTTTTGAGGACAGTCAAGGAACCAAGCTTACAAAGACGGAGAAACTTACCATAGGAGGTAGAAATGCTTGTGACTGGCTAAGGAGCCTATGACTCCTCCCACTACTTCCGAGCCCCATTTACGTTACCTTTAAGCCATTATATTTTAACTCAATTGCTGATCTATTCGTTGTGATAATGTTCTACTTTTGTGCTATTGGTTTTTGTCTCATTTTGCTTCCCTTGCTCTGCCTATAAAAATCAGAGCTTGTGCCATATCTAACCGGTTTTCCAAGCAGTCTTGTATTGTCACTTTAACCTACTCATATTTTGTGGATAAGAATAAACGCATATTACTCAAAAGCTTGGAGTTATGCGTCTGAGCCGAGGGCGCTGTACTAGTTGTGGAGGCAAGTATATTTCTCCATTTCTGACTCGGTGTATACCGACCTGTTGTTACCTCTGGGAGAAAGGTAACTGGTAGCAGCATACCGTCGGAACGCTACCGACTTCTCTGTGCCAGCGAACTCGGAGTTCATTAGATTACAGACCCTCAGCTAGTGGTTTTGAAGCCTCTAAAATCCAAAACAGAATTTTTTAAAATTCAATTAGTTATATATAGTGATGATAATCATAGTTAAGAATAACAGAAATCGATTATTATTTACTTATTGTTGTAAGGTACACAGCACTATTATGAATGATACACCACCGTTAAACTATTAGTAGTAAGTAATGAGCAGTTCAATCCACCGGATTTTTGATTGGGGGGGGGGGGGGGGGGTGGTGTGATCCGAGATGTTCAATCTACATCAGCATTTATTTTATGACTTATTAATTAGTGTAAATGAATGAAGACGGCTGCGCTATTTTTGCTCTTGTCATTTTTTGATCTTTTTTTTTAATTTTTGCATGTGAAATTTTTCCTCTCCTGAAATTGTTAGTTTAAAATGGGCAGAGCAAGTCACCTATGTGACTTGGTGATTCAATTTAGAATTACCCTCAGGAGCTTATCTCCAATTTACAGCCCCTGTTAACATGTTGTTCTTATGCATCTGTATTGCTCAGTTGCAAGTTTTGTTAAATTTTATTTGCAGTATAACATAATAGTTGAAATGTTTATACCAATTGCCACAAATTCCAAGTTTTGACACGTTAGCTCAATAAAATGTTTATAAAAGTGATTAAAAATAATAGCTGAACAACAAACACTCGAACTAGTCTAGTAGGTGCATTCAATTCTAATAACCCCTTTGATCTCTGCAAATTCATAATTCAAGATATCTGCTTATTCCTGGTTTGTAGACAACTTTGAAGGCGCTTCAGCGTATTTCGCTTGACGATGATTTTGCTCCCATTCACAACTACATTGTGATACGCATTTCCATCTGTTCCCTTGTTTTTTTTGGGGCTATACAAATGAGTGATTCAGAAACTTAATCCGTGACAGTCTAAAAAGTCAACAACAATGTTTGTACTAATATAAATAATTACGCAACCAGTTTAATTTCTTAGAACAAAAATATCAAATTTTACAAGAATATCCCTAGCAACAAATAAATAAAACCTGTTTGTTGTCTCTCTGACTAAAAAAGTCAATTTTGTCATGGCCAAAGACTTTGTTTTGATAGCAAATGAACTAGGTTTTACTAGCACATCTTTTTTAAAGTGCGAAGTATTTAGGTACAATTAATAATAAATAATCAAAACTCAAGTGTCAACTCCGTGTCACTCCACAGCACAACTAGTTGACTTTTACCTAATAGTGTTAAATAACCAGATCTTCACCATGGTGTCTAAGGACAATAAGGCTCACCTGGTTCAGAAGTGCTTTTTCTAGCACTAGGTGTCCATGAGAACTGCTTGGGTACCTGTTTGTTGCCCCAGGTGTGGATTTTGTCAATTGTTAGTGTTTGTAATATTATATGATTATATACGATCTACGTATTTATTGTGCAGGGGTTGTTTATGTTGTGGTTTGTATCACGGTTTAGATTTTTGGACCGACGGAAGTTGTTTGCTAACACTATCTTTGATTCACATCGCTGGCTGAATCTTTGTTTTGACATCCTGTTTTTATTGATGGTCATTTTATTGAAGTGTATGTTTCATTCCGGATATCCAATGTGTAAGATAAAGATTTCTTTTTCAAATTTTATGCAGAGACACCCTCCAGAGTTAACCTTCAAGTTATACCTCCTGTTAACACATCTTATTGGATACCATGTTTCCACCCTTGACACATGATTTTTCTTTCTTAGCAAAGTGATTGTTTTTAATAGTGTTTGTAACGCGGTTTCAATTTTTGTTTGAACACTAGCATCGATATCGCAATTGTCCTAGATTTTATTGCAAAAAGTACATGTATGTACTGTTTGTACATGCACGTACAAACTGTCCATGCATATAGAGACTGTATATTGTACTTGCATTTACAAGCTGTACAACATGGAGAGAACTAGATTCCCAAAATGCCATCCCAGCATTGAGTTCAATGTCAGAGCCAGTATTGATGACGCTGAGCCAGCATAACATCTCCCCCTTGAGTGAGAATCCTATTAATAGCTTCAACGCTTTGCAGGAGTTTATAATGAACTAATCTTGCCTCTGGCATCAATATCTGTTGACGCAAAGCTACTAAAGAGTAGGGAAATATATAGATAATATGCTGAACTTGCTCTCTGACACTTGGTGTCTGATTAGTTTTAAAAATTCCTTGAACTGCGTGATTTGCCAGTATTGGCATCAATGTATTAATCATAATTGGATAAAGTGACTTCCTGTGGACATTACTGGTTACATTCTCATTCCTCGTATACTCGATTTGTTCCACACCGATGTAAAAAGTTGGCCATGTGAGCGTGCCTTTATAAGGATAGGCCCTTTTGATGGGCATTGCTCTAGTTCTAAATCTTTACTAGTGCTCTCGTCGATGCTTTAGAAAGTTGCCTCCTTCGAATGGTACAAATTAATAATGCATTGTGCTGTATCACACAATACAGAATGATATATCAGAACCGAGACCTATATCACAGTTTAAATATGATATGGTGCATGTTTTCACTGGCCATACTAGTTATGTCCTTCTAGAGTATAGTGGTACAACATTAGAGTATGGTGGTACAAAGCAGCCAAAAGTACTGAAATCTTCTGCAATAAACATACATTGCATACAAGAGATGAAATATATGTATTTGATACACATTTTGGATACAAACAGGACTCGGTATGACACAAAAACAGCCAACGCTTTTGTCCGCTATAGAAATCTGACGTAAATTCCTGCCAACTAGCTGCAGGCAAGGCACTGTGCCCTTAGTATGCAATAGCTGCACACTTGAGTTTGGTTTCTATTTCACCGACTGCATCTTAATTCAGCATTTTTTGGTGCAAGCACCAATTTGTTTTCCCTTCATCTCAAATAGTTAAGTTGGAATGCAAAGATCGTCACAATACTATAATGGTCATATGTACACTCAAATGCAGTTTTTATTAAGCCGCGTGTGTTTTTCATGAAGCTGACACTGATCAGTCGATTCGTATTAACCCATAAACAAACACTTTGACTTACTCAGAATCGGCAGCAGGGCAACCTGAGATGAAATGTAAGCTAATAGACATAGTTTTGAATAGGTTTGTTTTTGAGGCTGTGACTATTATGATTCATCTCTTAGCTAGTTACATAATATTATATGGAATATCCTCAATGCTTTCTTCCTGCAGTGGGTCACCCAATCAAATACCAGTGCAATAAAACTTTAATTGAAGGGTAGAATTGACCAATAAGCATTGCTGATTTAGAACTTCCTTGTCTTAGAGGAACAATATTCAATTGTTTGCTCTATAGGCTCGTGGCATTTAGTTAGTGATACTTGGCTATAACATTATTGAATAAATGGCTACTCTAGCCAAACTAGCATTTTGAGCTGTCATCCCTAGAGGACTGACCCTTGATTACACAATTATACAGAAAATAGAAGTTGATCCACCTTATCTGCTTCGGTTTTTGCAAACTGTTTGGTTTTCTACTAAAGACTGCTGTCAATTACAACTACCAAGTATTTGCGCATTAATTTGATAAAATAAAGTTGCATGTAATTGAAAACTCGTTGCTGCTTCTTTGCTACTTGTGTGTTACCCAGGCTCGCTTGTGCAGTTTAAAATGAAAATTCCTCCAGATAACTGCAGCATAGTAACCAACATTGCAAATGAATAAGCATGTATTGTGTAAACTGGCAAATACAGTAAGTGATTGTTTGTCATTCCCAACATATTTACTTTTCTATGCATAAACATTCCGCATTGTGTACATATCTCAGTACCTTTGCAGTGCATGCCAGGTTCATCTGCTAAATACTTCAGATGACCTGCTCTACTGCCATAGGTTTCCATTTCACAACAATACATTTAAGCAGGATGTTAAATTTGAATGGGGACTCATAATTTGCTAGCTGTACAAGTTGTCAACAATTTTAGACAATATCTCAGACATTTAGATATACTGCTGAAAACTTACAAAGTTTTCTGTGGGTGGGATTAATCTTCCAGTAACATTCATGACTGATAGGCAATGGAATACAGCTGCTCACACAGACTTTTGAGTAAACACAGGAAACCAGTGTGATCTTCAAGTACAACTAATGCAAAATAAACATACATTGCTTACTTCCTTCTCAAATTGTTTGCGAATACTCAACCATACTGCTTACCTGTCGGTAAGCTACTTACCTGTAGGTATGACTTGCACAAAACTTTTTAGCGTATATGTAATGTAATACTTCAAGTATGATACATCATGATCATATTACGGTATCATGCAAGTTTGCTAGCCTTTGGCAGTCACAAGAAGTGAAAGTTTGAATAAGCATGGATGTGGAAACTAAAACCGTAAGCTGCTGATGATGGGCACAACTCCGGGAGTTTTTGCTGTTGTTTCCCTTGTTTTCTACACGCTCAATACTTTCGTAAAAGGTATTTTAAACCAATTTATATTCTTTATAGCACAAAATTTATGCGTATTATGCATACGTTACCAAACATATGAAGTGTTTATCCTAGAATTTACTTAAGGTTAAATAATCTATGGTTATAAATATGATACAGGATAAATTAATATAAGCAATGTTTTTGACGTTGTAGGTGAGTATTCATACGTCTATAGAGGATGTTTCAACGATAACTCTGATAGAGCTTTGTCAGGAACCAAATTTGAAAACGCTTTTTCTAATACAGTTAATCTTTGCGTCCGCCAATGTGCACAGCAAGGTGAACCTGGTAAAATTTTTATCAAATGTTGTTTACAGCGTGTTTTATGACAAATTACATATTATTTTGTTGATGCAAAACAGTTTCAACACTGTGAGATGGTAAATCTATTAATTTAACATTTAAAACTATTCAAACCAAACTTCAGAAGGCAGATTATTAACTTCTCAAACAACATACATGAGTAGAGTAAAGTTTCACAAAATAGCTTTCCAAAAATGTGTAAAAGAGTGTTTCATATTTATTCAAAGTTCTTTTTTTTCTTCTCTAGGGTACAGGTATGCAGGAGTACAGCAGTTTTGGGAATGTTACTGCGGGAATTCAGGCTATGATAGATATGGGTCTTCTGACAGTTGCTATACTGTATGCACGGGTGACATAAACCAGTTTTGCGGAGGTCCAAAACACAATTCCGTGTATGAAATAGGTACATACATATAGTTAATTTTTTGGACAGTTTTAAGTCTTTAGATATACGTTCCAAAAAGCACGATTGCATTTGTTGTCTTTATATTAAAATTTTCAGATTAAAATGCAGGAACATTTTGTATGTTTTACTTCAAATTTTGGTAACTCAAAAAGCTTTTAAATTTGAAAAAACTTTTGCAGTATCTCCCCCCCCACCCACTTATTTTTTTTTAACGAGGTTTGAGTAGATTTAAGAACTGTCTCATTTTACATCGGATCATGAAATCATTAATTTATTTAACAAGTGGTTCAGTTTTTGGCTTTAACTTTTATGCATTTGCAACAAATTTTTTTCAAACATACATTTTCTCCACATTGAACAGTAACCTGTTAGCAGACATCAACTTTTTAAGACTTGATTTTTGATGTCAAATAAAAAACTCATTCGGATTTTGTAGACCAGATTACAGCTGATGCAACCACAATCCCAACAACAAATTTCACTTTGGCAACCACCACAGCCACAAACATCAAACCTCCAGCTAATGACACCACAAGTGTGATTTCAAAAATGTCAACATCTGAAAACAAAACAACACTCACTCCTACACTTTTCTCCGCTGTCAATCAAAGTTGGTAAATCAGTTTTTGAATAAAGCGATGAATTTGCAATATTGCATGAACTTAAGGTGTTTAATACTTCAGTATCCAAGTTCATCCCCCATCTCTAAACGTTAGAAACAATAACTGCAAGATAAATTCCAAACATTGCTAATTATTTTCAGGTGGAGTACAAAAGACAATCCCTGCTATTGGAAATGAAAAAGTCATTATGTTCATCATTAGTTCTGTGGGAGCTGTACTTGCTTGCTCCATTATTGTACATTTACTAGTGCTGTTACATCGATGGTGAGTTCAAGGATTATTAAAGATGATTTACAGAACAATTGTAAGAAGTTTCATATTGAAACTGATCAAAGAAAGTTTCCAAAACTTTGATGATGTGTTTCAGTAAACACAGGGGCATTTCAGAAACAACAAGTTTCGATCGACCATATTCAATGATAGTTGAAAATGCTGACGGGTTTGTGCAACCTCCAGAAGTTCCTGTGAGACAAGGTTTTATTGGCTATTTCATATCTAGATGGTTACAAGTATCATTAACTATTGTTTGCATAGCAAGTTATTGTAATGACTTTTGGTTTTTAGGTGCTGCTGCATCAAGTCCAAATCCAAGTGTTCAAGCCTCTATTGCGGCTACAGACCATGGAATAATATCAGGTGAATGATCTTCTAGTCTTCTGGTTAGCTGTATTGACCTGCATATTATATTTGAACTAGGTCAAAGGTTTTGGAGTTGTAAATAACAAAAACATGCTTTGTTGTGATCAGCTGGGTCAAGTTTATTATTTGTGTAGCATTCACCGAAATACAGATTGACTACCATGGCACAATTAACACTCAAATAGAAGCTTCAAGCGTTGATACTTTGTAACAAAAGTTTAAAGCTGTTTTCTTATTGAAGGCTGCATAAAACTAATGTTGCCCGAAAGTCATTTCAATAAAGACATTGAGGTTTTGATTCACTTTGTAACTTTTTTTGATATATGATAAAATGAGTATTGTGGTAGTTTTTGGTGAATGTTCACAGTAAAATGGGAGTTTGCTCCACCATTTCTTCACTCAGTGCGCTGGCAATACCCCTACAGTCATCGGTGAGATGGAGTGCCGGTAGCAAAGCCATACTGTGTCTGTAGCACAGTATACAGGGCCAGTAAAGGGCCGGTAGTGACCTCTACAGGGTCTGTAGTGACCTCTACAGGGTCGGTAGTGACCTCTACAGGGCCGGGATGCTGACTCAGGGCCGGTATAAGATGGCTGTCATAGCTGAGGTCTTCCGAAACCAGCTAGGACTTTCCACCAAGCCAGGAACCTAAGCTACCTGCTTCAACATCTGTGGTAACAGGGACCACAAGGTAACCAGAGCCTTGGGACCCTGTAGAACAGCCTGGTTGGACAGTAGGGGACAGGACCCCTCCCCCCCCCCCTTAACCACTTGGCGCCTTATTTTTTTAACCCTTATTGATTGTATGATTGGTTAGTTATTTATATAATTCGCTGCATTGGCTAAATAACTTCATGTGCTCTTATTGTTATATAGAATATGCTAATCAGTTCCTGTGAGCTCTCCTATAAAATGAGAGAGTCTGTTATCATATTTGCATTCATTCTCATGTCTTGCCACAAACACCCTAGAGGAATAATTACCCTCTAGGACTTTGTCTTGAGAATATAACCACTTACGCAAACACTATGCTGTATTTTTTGTCTGAGTCATGGCTCTTGCTGTACCGGGTAATTCGGTTGCCTGAACACAGTTGTCACTGTCAAGCAGCACTGTGTCCCCTCTGGAGAGAGGTATAATACTCGAGACTAGTAGATGTCCGTGGTAACCAGACCGGAATCCATTACAGTATAATTCCAGAAATTGGCTTTTCAACTTTGACTTTAGCTAATTCCACTTACTTGCTGCATGTCTATTTTATTGAAATTTACTCTAGCACGGTTTACTAAGTATTTGTGTTGAGTATGGAGATTTTGGCAGTTTTCACAATTTTGTAAACAAATCAAAAACTCATTCAACAGTCTGTCTACTTGTGAAAAATTACTAGTCATTTATAATTCTGCAGGTTTAGTTCCAATCCTATTTGTTTTTTTTTTGTGTTTCAATCAGCTGTAAAAATGCATAAATAAATAGAGAAGGAAGGATATATGGAAAAACAAGAAAAAAAAGAAAACAGGCAATATTAAGCTAGAAAGTTCCATCAAAGAAGCTGTTGTTCATTGCTGCATTTTTTGATATCCCAAAAGTTTTGATTCGTGCAGTATAATATTGTATTGACATCTTGTTTATAATGAGTGCTTGGTAATACTGCTCCTAAACTGATTTTTTTCTAATCAGGAATAAAGTAAAGTACTTCTTGTGTGTCCCTTGCAGGCAGAGGGGGCACAGCACTAATAGACATGTATAGGATGAGTTGCTTCGATGATACAGACGAGAATAGCGACTCATACATAGACCCTGTACCAAATCACCATGAATATGTATTAGATTGTTGTGCTGCTAGTACTACAATCCATAGAAGGTATTCTACCTAATGACTAACCATAAAAAAAGCTTCGATTGTTACACTTGTTGCCTTTTTGTTTTTGTGTTTTTGTTTTATTTCTATAAGCACCAACACAGTTCACTTTGCATTTTTGATGACTTCGTCTAAATATGGGCTATTAACCTTTGCCCCTCTATTGTACATTACATACGCTATTGGTTGCAAACCTTATCTGAAGATGCTTATATCTTCCACCAACAAACTATCTACTCAGTCTGGAGGGTTCCCTTTCTAGAGTTTGCAGTAGAAAATTAGACCAGAGATTCTTTCAGCTCTATCAACCGGCATTGTTTTTAATCGAAAAATGGACACTTTTTCATAAATACTTCTCTGTTGTTTCCAGTAAAGGAAAAGCACTGACGTTTTTTAAACATTGTAGATGTGGCGTCATCTACTGGTTCCTCAGCACAACAAGACTGCATGGCACCAAGTAACAAAAAAGCAAATCCTTTGAAGACAAAAGCAAAAGAACTCCCTACACTGGACCCTACACTGGACCCTGTTCACACACTGACTGCAAGTACATATTTATACAGTTTTCTCAGTGATGTCATTATTGAATATCCAAGTGCATATAATAGATGTATCGCAAATATAACTAACAATCTTTCTTTAACAATGACTCAGGAGCCATTTGGCTGAGGCTTTTCTAAAAAAAATTATTAGCACATTAAAATATTACCTGCAAAAATGCTTTTTCTAACACAATTAGCAGCATGTTTAATCAGCATATGAAATTTTATCCAAATAAAACATAATCTTAGTATCATTCATAATTATTTGCAAAACAAATCGCAATGAGCGAAACCACTTCTCCTGTGACTTTAAACAAAAAAGTGACAAAAGTTTTATTGAAACACAATTCACATATTATGGAAACCTCTCTTAGGCTCACTGTTATGCGAATAAAACAATTTTTGGCATAGCACTAGTCGTGCCTCGGGAGAAAAATCTAGGTGTAAAACCTTGATGGCTGGTTGCTTTTAAAACTTTGTCTGTTGACCTTTTTCGTAACTGTAAACTTATCTATCAATGGAATTAAATGTCAGCTAACTTGGGAGTTTACTCATTCAGGGAGGTAATTTGATGTGGGTGTATGAGAGTTTTTTGAAATGGATTGTTTTATTTTTTATTAGTGAGAAAATTTACATACCACAAGATAAGTTGGGGAAAGCTTTAATCTTAGAAAACTATTCAACAAACGCTAACAAACTTCCCTTTTATTAAAACTTTTCAGTAGGGCGCTTTTCACAGTTTTACCGATTTTTGCGCTATAGAAATATATAATTAGGCAAAGTGTCAGACAAATATGACCATTTTTTAGTGCTTCCAAATTCAAAACTTATGTTGGCTGCTTATATTGTTATCTGTTGCTGTTAGAAAGCAGTTAACGCATTATACAATACAGGTATTATCTCCTGTCTGTTTCATGTATTTACAGATGGGAATATTCATAGAAATGTGCTGATAGAGGAGATCTACGCGATTGAACCGGATACAAGTACTGATGTTTTACCTGAAACTTAGCGGTCGTCGAGCTGTGAAAAAAACTTGATCCAGACCAAAATCATAAAAATTTGTTTTCATTGCAGAGTTAGGAACTATACGTATTTAAATGCTCATATTTATTATGATATTAGTTTAAAACAGACAATGCTTTACAAACGAGCCTGTGTTTTCATATTTTGTATGGTGGTGTAATGGACTTCCTTTGCGTGATACCCAAAATTAGTGCTACTTGGAAACAAAAATTGGCGATAAACTCTACATATATTATCCCAACAATAAATTTTGTAAAATTTCTCATAAAAAAGTTTAATGACATCATACTATACAGCATAGCAACATATGCCACGTACTATAGTACAAAATACCAAAAAATTGACTAGCAACATTTATAGACAATAGGAAGTTTTCATTGAAAAAATGGGGAGTGTATAAAATGCTAAACTTTATCAAAAAAATATTTAATTGAGTATTTGAGAAACTAATTGACAAATAAAAAGTAGCCAAAAACCCTCGCATAATCAAATAACCTTTGAAATCTGGTATCTAACCCAGTTAGTTCAATAATTTCATTACCCCACATTTAAAATCTCCAAAATCGAATAAAAATCTACTTTGTATACATATGTTGCTCTGATTTCATTTTAAATGACCAAATATCAATTAAATATTGGCTGAGAATTGAAAAATAAAAATTTCAAAGAGCTTTTGTAGTTATTGCCATTCTAGGAGACACTGTTTAAACATGAATGTGCAATTCTTTGCGCATACAAGTTTTTGTCTGATGCCTTTTTATCAGCATCTTCTGCAAACATAGGCGGCTTTAGTATATATATAAAGCAGTATTGCTGCGCATCATATTGTTAAGTAACCAATCACTGAAGACTAACTCTTCTGTTTACTGATGGACTGACGTCAACTTAACAAGGAAGTTGTACCTTTTCAATACCTTATGCGATCAAAGGTTTCCATAACAGGGAAATGTCAGCTGTCCCTACTTGAGCGGCTTATCCACAACAGATGTTTTAGTGAGTCATTACACAAATAATTAGGATCCAAAATCCTTCTTAAAAATGTCAACGGAACTAAGTGGGGGCATCTTACATGTTCTTGTTGTTGTTGTAGAAGGTGACACTAGCAGGTTGTGCTTTGCTTGAAAAATGAACCCACTCATGTGAGTGTCTATGCTAAAAAAAAATTAATGGAACAAGCTAAAACTAACTATAATCAAAGTTTATTTCGAGAAAGATATTTACAAGGGGGTGTTTGAAAAAAAAGACAAACAAGAAAGTGAAAAGTCTTTTTGTAAAAAGTGAAGCAAATAATAGTTAGCAAAAAACGTGAAACATGACTTTTGAGTATTCAGCAACATAAATAGACTAGATGTTATCTGTAGCAGGTAGTGAAGAAAGATTGTAGAGAGCAGATGGTTTTAGGACTGTAGATAATGTGTAGATATTTAGTTTCTTACCCTTCCTTTTGCCAGAACATTAATTATTTTACAGCCGGCAGTTATCTTAGTCAACAAGTCAGTTGGAGTGGAGAGGAGGAATAAACATGAGGCAGCTTTTTTGTTTATTGTACTTGACACAAACGCTTGCTTTGGCTGAAGGTATAGATGCCAGTACATTTCATCTCTTTTATACCATGTGTGTTCTCATGCATATCTAATTTTTTGTATACACTAGTTAACTAGTGAGTTGATGATGTGGAAATTTAATGATTTCCTTATGATGAATTATAAATGAATTATTTTTTTAACTGAGAGCAATTGAGACTCATCTATAGTACTTACAAAATATACTGTATTCCATAAAGGTTTGAAAGAGCAATTGCCTAACTCAACAAAGACACTCACTATAGCTGATAATCTTATCACAAATACAAGCTTAAGTACAACTACATCAAATACTACCAACTCAACTGCAGGCAGTAATAGTAAAGTATACAATTACAAAGGTGAGTTTTTCTTAGTAAAATCAATTTTATGTTTGTCTTTTAATGGTTGATCAATCTTACCATTTCTGTTTAAAAAGTCTCAAACGTGGTGTATAGGAAGAAATTAGGTTTGTTTAAGTGCTGAAAAGCGATGTAACTACTGCATGTAATTGGTGAGTAAGCACTATTTTTGACAGTCAGTGACTGTCAATGCCATAGCATGAAAAAAGTGATTGCAGTGCAATTGTAGTTAATTATAATATACAGTACTAGTATACCCCCCTGTGCTACCTTCACGTCATTAAAATTAATCCAAAGATTTTTACAACAACCACGCTTCCGCTCTAAAGCGTACATATGAAACATGAATTGTACCAGTGCAGGGTGACACAATCAGTAGACTATGTAGGTTCAGGTTAATCACAATAAGTAGGCTTGGCCTGCCCAGGTTAGCCACAATCAGTAGGCTTGGCCTGCCCATGGTAGCCACAATCAGTAGGCTTGGCCTGCCCTGGGAAGCCACAATAAGTAGGCTTGGCCTGCCCTGGGAAGCCACAATAAGTAGGCTTGGCCTGCCCAGGGAAGTCACAATAAGTAGGCTTGGCCTGCCCAGGGAAGCCACAATAAGTAGGCTTGGCCTGCCCAGGGAAGTCACAATAAGTAGGCTTGGCCTGCCCAGGGAAGCCACAATAAGTAGGCTTGGCCTGCCCTGGGAAGCCACAATAAGTAAGCTTTGATTGCCCAGGGTAGCCACAATAAGTAAAATTTGCTTGCCCAGGGTAGCCACAAATAGTAGGCTTTGCCTGACCAGGGTAGCCACAAAAACTGGGCTTTGCCTGCCCAGGGTAGCCACGAAAATTAGTCTTTGCCTAACCTGGGTAGCCACAAATAGTAGTATTTTCCTACCCAAGCTATCCAAAATAATTAAGCTTTGCCTTTCATCAATGGTAGGAAAGCTGTGTAAAATTTTATTAATTATTAAAAAATGTAGTCTTAGTAGGTGATTCTAAGATACAACAGATAATCTTGGTAGACATTCATATTTTGTTCAAATGCCTATCAAAAGGTCTTCTGCTATACCTTATTTCAAATTATGTGTTATTTAGGCTGTCTATCGTACATTGGTTATGGTGTGGAAATAGGTGCAGGATCTATTATACTGACGATGTTGATTGGTTTGCTGATAAACAGATGGTTAGTTGAAAAGTAAACAGCCCTACATGTGCACTTGTTATGGCCATTGTTTTAGATTTTGTATTATTATTTTTTTCTGAAACTGCAATAAAGTTTGGCCAGAATTAGCTGCAAATCTGTTATTCAGAAAGTTGTCAAACTTACTTGCCTATTGAGATTGTTGCAGTGTAATTGCATGTTGGTTTTACAGCCATAAAACTTTTGTGGCATAGCTGTTTGATTTTTGTCAGTTTAATCAAATTATCTTCTTATGCTCATTATCTGGATAAAAATTTGGCCACCAATTGTAAAAGCACTTCAGGATTATTGTTAACAGGTATGCCGAATCAGTGAGCATACACAAGCTTAGAGAGCTTTTAATACAAAAGTCGAAAGTTTAGAAAACAATGGCGACTCTCAATGATATTTGATATTCTTAGAAAAATATGAAGCTGGTGAAAGCTGGTGCATTAGTTGTGTTCTAATGTCAGGTTGGTAGATTTCTTCACATAGTTGTAGTGGTGCAAAGCTGCAACAATACAAAAAGATTAAATGGAGCTCTCAAGATTATTTGCCTCCCTATAACAATAACAATAGTAACAACAACAATAACAACAACAACAGCAACAAAAACAACAACAACAATGACAACAGCAACATAAACAGCAAAACAAAAGCAACAGCAAAAGCGGAAGCAACAGCATCAGCAGCAACAATAGCCATAGCAATAGCAATTAACCATAACAATAATAATAGTAATAATAATGTTACTAGTAACAATAACAAAAACAATGGCAATGGGGTTAGCAATGATGATGGTGTTGATGATGGTGATGATAATAATAATCATAATTAATAAGAATAATCATAACATTAATGATAATAATTATAATTAATGAAAATATCAATGGTAATGATTATGCTGATGTTAATGATGATGATAACAACTATGATAGTGATTATGATAATGATGATGACAATAATGATAATCATCGTGATAACGATAATAATAATATTCCTATCAGCAATAAGTTTAATCACCGAATGATCAATATCTTCAAACCTTGTGGATCAGCTAAAATTATCTCACTGGACAAAAATAAAAATCAATGAGGATTTACATTTACTGGTCATAAGTTGCAAATTTTACTGACAATAAACTTAAAAAAAGACTGGTGCCATTGCCCTAACGATGTTCCAAACAATTAGGATCACTGAAAATAGAATAAATAAAATGAGTGACTTTGCATATTATCTTTGTTTATAACAATGCAACTTTTACTTTTTTAGAATTATTTAGAAATTGGGAGTTATCCTCTTTATGATTTGTTCTGGATTGAACAGGAGCTTTGCAGAAAACTATGATGTTCTATAGTACACTAATGTTCTGTTTTTTACGCGTATTGAACTACAAATTCCTATTATTGTTTGTCCTCTGCCAAATTTAAACACTACAAACACTTTTATTATGTTAAACTCAACTGCAAGGTGTCGAAAAAACTTAAGCTTGTCTAGTTTTTTTAAGTGTCATTTTTTCAAGCAAAAATAGCAATGTTGAGGAGATAAAATGTGCATTTGCTGGCAGTGACATTTTCAAAAGACATTTGTATTGTTTCCATTCATAGAGACAAGCAACTAAGTGTGAGCAAAACTCTTTATGTAGTACAATAACTTCGGCCCCATTTTCAGAAAGCAGCCAAGTTTGCTTGCATGCTTAAAGCTAGCTGTAAAGCAGAGCTTAGACCAAAAAAAATTGTCTGCTAGTTTACCGACATTGCCTGTCTGCAGCAATACAACAAATTTTAATTCAAATTTCACACTTACCGCTATACTGTAGCCGATAGCTTGTGCTCCAGCCAGTGGGAGTTTGCCAATGATAAGTCGGACGATTTTGATTGGCCCGAGAAACAAAATAATTGCCCATTTGATTGAGCTCTATGACATGGTCACGTAATTCTGGCACTCAGTGACAATTACATTTTGATGGCATTTGATCATTCACACTGTTAATCTAACAGATTACATAAGCAAAGTCGCAAAGACATTCCCAGTGTGAACACAGCTTCAGAACTGCTTTTCTATCAGGTACTTACAGGGAAACTTCTCACAGATGCATTTTGCTTCATAGCTGTTGAATCATTGGCTTAAATTGAATGATTTTGTCCACACAGGACGACACGGCTGTAAATGTTGGTTTAGCAGCAAAGAAAATTGCTGTTTCCAATTAGAATCAGTAATTTTTTTTGATGCGAAACAGTTGTACTCTTGTTATTGATTTTGTACACTGTCCCTACCTACTCAGGTGCAAAACAGCTAAAGTTGTTCTGTGTATTATTTAGTGGAAAACACTATTGGAGATTGATTAAGTTGAAGAGGAGACAAATACCAACAACACCCATCAAGTTGTCTACGGTTAAAAGTAAGAATCATAAAACATTGATGAAAGTCGTGAAAAAAGAACAGCTGTACTTGAATAAATCATGTAGGGGGGCCAAAGGATATTATGTTTATTTCGGTACAAAAGTTAAGTTTTAATTGAGTGTTGCTGCCAATTTTTGAAACTATATGTTAGAAATAAATCGGTTTTGTGTAGTAAAACTCTCTTGAAAACATAGATAGACGGAAAATAGTTATAGGTTGTTGCAACTTTTCTTTTGTACTCCGTAAATCCTATACATTATTTAAATAAAATCATGTTTTGCTTGCGAAAAAGTTATAATTAGGGTTTAACTTCTGTTTGTATCACATAGTTAATGACACAAGTTGCCATTGAAGGATAAAACATCCAAGCAACCTTGTTATCTTGGTTTTTTTTATCAATTTGCACTAAATCAAGCCATAGCAGTAATCCTAAGCACATGAAAGTATATTTGTCCAACAGATTCTAATTAAAGTTTGTTTTCAGAGCTAAACCAAGTCAATTCTTAAGTTACTTTTTCATTAATATTCATAGAGTTATCCAACTTAGTGCAACCAGATGATGGTTTTTGTATAAAAAAGTAAAATATTGATTACCCATGTCAGTCTTACCTCCAGGCCTTTGTTGCTCTTTTTTTGTCCACTTTTATGGTTCTGGAGATTCTATACTACAGCATATTTTGGTTCTGGAGATTCTATACTGCAGCATATTTTGCCTGTTTTGCTTGCACTCTGCCGATGAGTAAAATTACACCATCATTTTTTTCCCACTTATTGTTTGCTGCGGAAATTTTATGCCAAAAGCTATAAATCACTTACTAAAGAAATTGATATGTGAAAATATTTTCAGACCCGAAGACAGTAACTGCTGAAGATGCTCACAGATACATCAACCTAAATTTGCCACAAAGAGTTGAGTCTGCTAATGATACACAGGTGGATTATGTCAACATTACCACCACTGCCCAGATTCGTTGTACCGCAGGTAACCATTGCAACTTAGGTTCATCAATGAAAAGTATACTTTACGTATATCATTATTTTCAAATCGTGTACACTGATGTAATTTTCTATAATTATCATTTATAAACAAATTTAAATGTAATATGTTGCATAGAGGAGGGTTTACCTGTAATGGAGCAACGAAATGACAGAAGTGATGTAAAAATGGTGAAGGCAGAGGGAGATAGCTCACCTCATCACTTAGTGGTAGCTACAAGAGTGCCAGTGTACATTACAGATTGCTCAGCTACCAGTGTAGTCTTTCCAACTATGAGTGCACTAGAACATGATGTACCCGAGCTGTAATCGCTTCCAACAATGTTCTATATTTCTAGCTAGTAAAAGTTTCTTTTGATTGTTTTCGGAATAACATTAAACCTTCTCTTTTTTCTGTCAGTTTATGTGGTTATTATATTTGGATGTAGATGAATATTATTGAGCACGGTGACTTGGGTTTTAATAAAGGTAAAGCCACCGTATCATTTATGCAGTTCATTCATCTAGACCACCAGTTGACCGGCCTCACCAGCATTACTAAAGTGTAAATAGACACAGTGGAGCTCACTTGCCAAAACAAGAACACGGTATTGTAAGAAAGAACACTTGGCATGTGAAGCAAAACTCGACTGGGTAGAAAAGATAACAGTGACAGTGAGATCAAAAATCTCAGCAGATATTGTCTGGATCAGTCATGAACAAAGAAACTAGTACATTTCTGAGTAATTGGTTTACTGGCACGACACCTATACATAAAAAACTCCTTGTTCTCAAACAGTTTGCCACAAAGTTTATGGAAACATCAAGTTGTTTTTATGTAAAAAGTAATTTAAGTCTGCAATCAAAAAATCATATCATTGAGTAAAACAAAACACAAAACAACCCATTGGTGTATGCATTTAGATTGTGTAATGGTCTTGCTTATTAAAATAAATTTCCCAGAATATAAGAGACACTATTTCTCTCTATCAGCACACAATATAAATACAAAAAAATTAGTTATCGTTCGCCAGCGAGAAAACTAAAGCAGTCAAAACACCAAGCGTCTCTATCACTGAGTATGTCTGCTAGGCCGTGTTTCTTTCCCTGGATGAACTTTAATTATAATATTGTACAGATTTAAAACGGCCTGTAACTTTTGTGTACTCTCTTAAGATGGGTATGGGTGTGTTGTACACTTTTACGATGGTTACGGATGTGCTGTGCTCTCTTAGGATGGGTATGGGTTTGTTGTCCTCTCTTAGGATGGGTATGGGTGTGTTGTACTCTCTTAGGGTGGGTATGGGTGTGTTGTACTCTCTTAGGATGGGTATGGGTGTGTTGTACTCTATTAGGATGGTTATGGGTGTGTTGTGCTCTCTTAGAATGGGTATGGGTGTGTTGTACTCTCTTAGGGTGGGTATGGGTGTGTTGTACTCTCTTAGGGTGGGTATGGGTGTGTTGTACTCTCTTAGGTGGGTATGAGCGTGTTGTACTCTCTTAGGGTGGGTATGGGTGTGTTGTTCTCTCTTAGGGTGGGTATGGGTGTGTTGTACTCTCTTAGGGTAGGTATGCGTGTGTTGTACAATGAATGAAATGAAAATACAGAGTTTAACTCTACACTTAATCAGCAGTAGACAGGTTTTTAGCACACTCGACCTGGACTCAACCAAGGCTCAACCTCAACTCAACCTAGACTTGACTATGACTCCACCTACAAACAAACTACCATATGCAACAGGGCAAGCCACCACATGAGAAGATATATTTTTTATACTTGGAAAAAAAACACATATATTGTGATATCCGAAAGTGAACACACTTCCGGTAATTGCCAGAGGAGACAGATATAGATTGTTCTGCTCAGTCTATTGTAGCTTGTTTTGTTCAGACAAATTCTGCTTTTTTTCTCAGAGGGAAACGTTTCATTCACAGGTAATTTATTCGTAAGGTCTGTTCAAAGTGTCACAGTATAACAAATGATTGAGTATTACAAGTAGAAGTACTCACTTTGGTTTCAATTCCATTTTACAACTTTGTTATGGGCGGTAACACTTCAATAAATAATTATAGCAAATAAGATAAGTTGCATAATATTTATATGTTTATCTGTCAGTTCCGTAATGTAACTAAACACGTTGGTCAAAGAAACTCTCACTTACATGTTTAATTGCTAAACTCAAGTGAGGTTGCAAAACGATTGCAACCATTTCCACACAGCAATGTAATTTCGACAGCGTTGATTTGTAACAAAATTTGGAAAAAGAAGCAACGTGATCTATTTTATGAAGTGGTGTATGCAGTTTCCAAGCTTGTAATTTTATTACATCACACACTCATAACTCGTTAAGACCATAAAACTATTACAAACTAGTTTAGTTTTGTAATAAGGGCTCTTAGATTATTGAAGAATATGGTTATGCAGCCTCATCCAAATACATTTAATTCCACATACAGAAAACTTTCCAACTTGGCGGAACAATAGATAACAAAACTGAATCGAATTGTATCAAATGTTACAACATCCAAATGTTCTGTATGTAGATGCCTGTGAGCATTTTGTTATCACAAAGAGATAATTCAGCTGGGACATTTGACATTGGGCACTTGTCTTCAATAAGGTTGGAGTGTTGTAGCAAGTTACTTAGAAGTATACCCATCAGCTGTACTGTTATCAACTTTTATGAATGCCAGCACCAAAATGTTTCTAGTCGTCTTTTTTCTCAGTTTTCAACAGCTATTTGTTTATGCCTGGGGTACGTACATTATCTATATATTTTCTCTTGCTTAAATGGTGGGTAAGTTATATATGCATGATTTTATTGCATACAAGATATGTAAATGTACCAAATACATTTTATAAGTTGGATTTGATGTATGATGATTTTGTAAACATACTTCATTTTTTTGTGAAGATGTTTTATAAAAAAAAGTTTACCTTTTTATATGAGGTTTGCAATCACTTAGTGTATACCTTCCGCACATACGTTATTTGTGTATGTATTTCACAATATTCCGTTGTTTGTGAGCCCCACATTTCTGTGATAGAAACTCAGTTTTATTATGATCGATAATGCTATGAAACTTGTACGATCTGCAGCTAACCAAAGTCAGTAAAACCATTAGGCAAACTACTCTTTTGTCTTCTGCAGAAGAGCAAGAAGGGGAGGAATTTTAAATTAACTTTCATACATATGTGTCAATGGTAGTGAGCATGGGTTTTATAATACTCTAACAGACTCTATATGCAACTGTATTCATACATATTATATCTGGTTACGTTAACTCAAGTTAAAAAGATTGACTGCCTACCAAGAAGAAAGTTTCCCTAATCTGATGGTCTACAAATTGCACATAAATCTCAAAATATAAGAATGAGCTCGTACAATTGCATATATTCATGTTAAAAAATAATAAAAATTTTATACAAGTATGGGAGGAATCTCCAACATTTGTTCCTAATAATTCTTCTTGGAGTAAACCTTCAACCAAAACTCTAAACTCAGATAGTATTCAATATGGCAGAAAAAAGTCCTATTATGTAGACATTAACGTAAATTTGGGCACCTGGTGCTCTAGAAACAAATATCTTCTTACTTTCCAGCAAAAAAGAGAGTAAGAAGTCTGAAAAAAGAGGCTAAACACTGCCAACCTAACTCTGAAGATAGGTATTAAGAGTATTCGTGACCTGTTTGTGGAAAAAAGTACAAAAAGTAATAGGTGTTCGTAATTCAATACGTAACGTATGCAACAGAAAATTAGTTTAGAACAGCATAAGTATTCAATGAAATGTTATAGTTTACCGTTTAAAGAAGATAACTCCCAATTTTTAAAATAATCTAGAAAATAATAAAATTTCCAACTGCTATAAACTGGACTAGTTTGTAAAGCTGCCCTCCAATTTAATCAATTTTGAACGCATGCAATTATTTTGAATTATTTTCAAGGATGTAAAACCGGTCAATGAAAATGAAAACAATCAGATTGCTCGTTATTATTTATTTATTGCTCAGTTTCATTCGCGACCTACGAACAATATAAACAAATACCCATTGATTATTTTTTCTATTCAGCGCGCTATTTTTGTTAACCCATGAGTTCCGAACAAAATGATTATTTATTGATTAAATTTATTACCCATGTATTTATTTCTATTGCATAGTGTTCGGCGAACAGGTGTCATGAATACTCTTAATGACTGCTGCGGGGTCGGCAATTTCCACTGCAGGGTCAGTAATGACTCCTATCATTCTGAAAGGTACTCTGCCGGATTTGTAGAAAATGGCCACTTTTGATGCCGATCATGAACATAGCTGAGGATAGTATCCAGGATTTATCCACCCAGGGCTGGGATGAAAGATTTTTTCTCAGGCTAAAGGAGCCTAAATCCCTTAGGAAAGAAATCAACCCAGCTATCGGATACCAGCTTATGACTCGACATTTTAGCCACTGGGCACCGTACTCCTTTTATCTTATGTGCTTTTACAGGCTGTCTATTTATATCCCTGATTGAATCGGTTATGCCTTATTTCCTGTACGAACAATTTGTTAAAATAACTACTAGATCAATTGTTTCCTGATTTTCAGCCTCTATACATGCTCACGGATAACTGGTAAAATTTCAATATTCATACCGACGCAGTGTCCCTCTGGAGAGATATAGATTATTCAAACATTGTAGTATTTCGCCAAAACCTGAGCAAAATCAACTACACATTTGTTAGCAATAAAATAACTGGAACTTTTCCATGTTGTGCCCCCTTTTCATGCCACCATTTCACCCTGCAAATGCACTGCAAACAAGTTTCCATTGAGCTAACATATATTGAGTGTAAACTTACAGACAATGCTTTGTACTTAAAATCACTGTGCACTGCCAAATCTCTCAGCTTTTTTTTATGCCGTCGGCCCGGCAGAAGCTAACCAGCTGGTGTGTGAGCAATTAAACTCTCTGTGTTAACTGTTAAACTCACTCTGCTTGCAGCAGTCACTGTACAGATTCATGTTGAATTTGTTATAAAATAGTAGAGTTTGCACTGACCTCTAGCAGCAATACCGGCGCTGTATGTTGGACAATTATTATTTTGCCTATAGTCTACAGACCCAGTTATCATTGATCTAGCTGCAGCCAGCGTAATGCAAATTACTACCGTTAGCTACATTTAGCTTAAAGCATTGCTCAACTTGGAGCATCAACTGTGGTTCTATACATAACCAAAAAAGTAGATATGGTAGTAGATTTTGCTCTACCTCGAGCAGAACTGATGAAAAGGTTTGCATCTGCCATACAGGCTCACTCGTTAATACGTATTTAACTTGGAGTTCTGCCTTTGAGCTTGTTACATTGACCCAGCCCCAGTATCATTATATATCTTCAAATTCCACTGGCTACAAGGTTGTAAAAATCACCCTGCCCTGCAGCAGTAAACCACAGCTCTTTAGTGGCTGAGTAACAGTTGCTGAAACTCTGGTTGCCGGACACCAACACAAACTCCCTAATGTTGGCCCTAGAGCTGCTAGGGCAACAGAAAAAAACTAATTCTGACCCTGGTTCAAGTTTCACTGAACAGCCACCAGATAGGAGTTGAGTTCTTTATGTATCTGATGTGAAGGGTCCACAAGAAAGCAGAAAGTGCTGGTAGGTAGAGCAAGTTTTTGTGACTCAGAGCTTGCAGAGTATTTCCTGTGGTAAAGAAAATTATGAGAGAAATGCGCCAAGCTGCGGAAAATATCAAGTAGCATGTCCTCAGCAAACTCAAACACTATCCGATGAGAGTTGTAGCTGCCAGTGGAAAAACGTTTTAGCTTCCTCACTGGCTACATCTCCGCAGAGAAAAAAAGAGTTCTCCCATTCCAGGAAAGAGGCAGAAACCCCTCAGTCATTTACCCTCAATAGCATAAGTTGAAATCGGTACACAGGAATCTTACAAAATATATTTTCATTGGAACACTCAAATGAGCCAAGACAAAAACCTCACAGCATCTTGGTTAGGAAGTCAAGGAAAATAATAAAAATTGCCAAAAGACCTACAAGGAATTGGGCTTCCGTGTCGTGTTTGGCCACTAAAAAGTCCCCAAGAGATGCTCTAGAACCTCTAAGTATGCTACCAAAACTATTCACTCCGAGTGGCAGCCAAAACATTGACAAAACACATAACAGCTGTACATTTTTGTGCTTGTTGTGAAGGTAGACAGAGCGCTTTAAGATTGTGGGCAACTTTGCAGCACAGATCAGCAACTTGCACCCATCAGTGATGGCTACAGAGTAACATCTCTTGTATTTGAGCTGCTAATTTCACCAGCTGTGCTGTTTGAAAAACCTACTAACAAGCTTTGTAGTAGTTGAAGAGGAAGAACCACCATTCCATTGAGATAATGCAAATGCGCAGCAGCCGCCAATGATGAATAAAGAAATCTCCTGTGAGATTGAAATATGATTGGTTGGTGAAGGGATATGTATGACCCAGCTGCTTAAGCAAAGGTCCTCAATCCAACTGAGTATGACTGCAATAAAAATTCAGGCTTCTGCAACCTTGCCCATGCGATCCGCTTCCTTACTCTCATTGCAAGCAAGATGATACCAGAATGCTTTTTTTTGATGGAAAAGGTATGTAATAGATTTTGGTATGAGTTAGGTGTAGAAGCAATTGTATATCCGTACTTAGCCTCAAAGGTGCCAGTGAAGTAGTTGTGCAAAGAATTTAGACACTGCCGTCTTAGCAAAAAACATGGTTCAGGAGTGGCCTTTGCAGAGTCAATAATGGTCTTTATCATGCTGGTAGGCAATCTGAAACTTGCCGACATTATTCACCAAACTGGATCCAGAAATTATCCACTCAGAGCTATGATGAAACATAATTTGAGGCTACATGCAACCCTAGAATCCACAAAATCCGAAAAGAGCCAGCTATCAGATGCCAGCTTATGACTCTAAATTTTAGCAACTTGTCACCCTACTTCATTTATATCATGTACTTTCATGTTATCAGTTTTCTATTTATATCCCACATTGATTTGGTTGTGTCTTTTTTCTATACACATGACTGTTAAGATCACTATGAGGTGAATTGTGTACCATTTTTTAACCTATATAAAACTGAAACTTACTTTACTCATTGCATTAGTTCACTTGGTGTAGCGCTATATACACTCACCATTTTCTAGGCAACTGCCTCCCTATAGCTGAGTAAACTCTGATCAATGGTTCTTCTAAGCTACGAACCTGCTTGTCTTGTCTGAGCCAGGGTCTCTGTTTATGTCATGAGATTTGGTAGTGAATGCCAAGTTGTCGCTATTCATACCAGCACCACGTCTCCTCCAGAGAGAGGTAGAACACTTAAGATTAGGGGTATATTGTTTAAACCAGAACCAAACCCATTAAAGTATCAGCTAGTAAATGCCTGCCATATAAACTGCTTTCTTTAATACACTGAAAACTTCAAACTCCCATTTCTTTTGGCCAGAACAACACAAAAAAATGTTTTGCTGATAGCTGACATGAATTCGGTAAACTTTTTTGTTCAAGCTTTAACAATTGTTGAGGATAAACTTAACAGCGTTGATATTACTAAAGTATCTATTTTCTATTTTTCGGGAGAAAGTATTTCAAAAAGGAAACCTGATGTAAATTTAGTTTTCAAGTTCAATTTTTTTTCAGGTGACTACCCATTTACGTATCTGGGATGTTACAAGGATTCACGAAGTGCAAAAGCATTGCCGGTGAGATGTTATGGAAATGCCAGGCAGAACACAGTGGACAAATGTGTAAATTGTTGTGGCCATAGAGGTAAGTTTCTCACTTGTGTTAAACTGCTTGAAGTCGGTATTTCATTTTTTATATCATTTAGAAACATAGAACATGCTTATTGCATAACAGAATACTCGAAACAATAAGTTGATTTTAGACAAAAATCAAGAGGCTTTCTACTATGAATTGGTATTTGGTATATGCTTCACTCACAAGTTTTTCAAAAAAGTTTAATACAAGTTAGTTTTGTTAAAAAAAAAATAATTTCGTGTTTTCAATAAAAATCAGCTGCATGTGAAAACATAATAATATGGTTTACTGTATGCTCCACCTTCCAGGGCTTTACCTAATACTTTTATAATAGGATTCAAGTATGCAGGCCTCCAATTCAGTACTGAATGTTGGTGTGGTAACTCTGAGTACAATAAATATGGCCAAGGGAATAGATGTGATTTTAGTTGTACTGGAAACAGCACTCAATTATGTGGTGGAGTCTTCCAAAACTCTGTGTATGCTATCGGTGAGTTGATAAACTTCAGCTTTAAAACATAGAGGCTTTTTTACATGTGATTACTGCAGTGAAAATTTTCGTTGTTTCCTCGGTAGTTTGATATAAAATGATATGAAAATGATAATGATGTTAATTTTTGTGCTACTTTACAAAATCTGGCTGTGTTCAGATAGAACGCATCAACATACTATTATGATGCTTTTTAAATTTGAATTATACCCTTTAGAAAGTTTGCACAATCCGCAACTTGATTCTGACAATGCTAAATGCACAGAGTACTAAAATATCAATAACATAAAAATGGTAAAATTATGATGCTTTGTGTTTGAGGTGAAGTAATCTACACAACTGCAAAAACAGCAACTGTTACTAAGCCTACGCAATGGAGCTTTTCAAATTCCACCATAGCAACAGAACCTGAATTAATAATTTCTACAACAAAAACTAGCTCTGGCACTTCGATATCCAAAGACACAAAGCTTGCAGGTGTGTATAGATAGCTGAATCAACTTTTTAACTTTGACAACATTAAAATTTTTTGGTGTGCTAAAAGTTTACATTTAATCCTAAGCGACATCTTTTTTGTCTGAAGATAATCAACTCCTTTGTGACCAGTTTGTTTCAAGGTGCATCAATGCTCATTTTTTGCATTCGTCAATGAGTTTACCTTGTACGTTGGCTAGCGAGTACCTATAAAATTCAGTGCATTGTTTTTTCGAAGGAGTCATCTTCTCACTAATTTGGGCACTGTACCTTTTTGTGGCATTACAATACCGACAAATTTTATTCCAAACATTATGATTGCTTCTTTTTTAGGCAATGTATTGTTAATTGTTATTAATTCCATAGATTATTTTTTTAATATTGTAGTTATTATCAATGCTAGCTGTAATTATTGCCAACAATAATATTATAATCCTTATTCATTCTATTATATTAATATCTTCATCTGGAATAATATGTTATTTTATAACAATGAATCAGCACACCATTAATATTATTAATTAATAGTTCATGCGATTTTTTGTTGTTTTCATTATGATTTATCACTTTCATTATTATTTTTAACATTGTCATTAGTATTATTATCATCATTATTGTCAACAATACTCTTTTATCTGCGCTTGGTGGTTCACATAAGTAGAAGATGGTGTAGTTGCTGTGAGAGTGACAAAAAATCTTGCAATGAATAGCTACTTTTTAGCCCGAGATTTTAAGCTGACAAGCCCATGATTACTGGCGATATTTATAATTAACTGCATAGAAGAAAAGAAGACAACTCCTGCAAAATTTTGTAAAAATGTACGCACCTGCCCACTCTTGTAAGTTGTTGTTCAAGGGATAAACAAATTGATCAAACTTTCTCAAATCAACCCGTTGAGACACAGAAAACACCTAATAACTACTAGCTTGTGCTACACATTAACTACTATTAGAAAACGCCTATTGTCCATTATAGGTTAAAAGAACTTCTGTAAGGACTGGGTAAAAAACTGCATCAATATCTGACGAGCTGTTACACATCAGTGTTTAAGTTTTAATTACTGTAATTTCACACTTACTATCAACTCAAGTTTATCTTATCTTTATCTTATCTTTATCTTTATCTTTATCTTTATCTTTATCTTATCTTTATCTTTATCTTTATCTTTATCTTTATCTTTATCTTTATCTTTATCTTTATCTTATCTTTATCTTATCTTTATCTTATCTTTATCTTATCTTTATCTTATCTTTATCTTATCTTTATCTTTATCTTTATCTTATCTTTATCTTATCTTTATCTTATCTTTATCTTATCTTTATCTTATCTTTATCTTATCTTTATCTTATCTTTATCTTATCTTTATCTTATCTTTATCTTATCTTTATCTTATCTTTATCTTATCTTTATCTTATCTTTATCTTATCTTTATCTTATCTTTATCTTATCTTTATCTTATCTTTATCTTATCTTTATCTTATCTTTATCTTATCTTTATCTTATCTTTATCTTATCTTTATCTTATCTTTATCTTATCTTTATCTTATCTTTATCTTATCTTTATCTTATCTTTATCTTATCTTTATCTTATCTTTATCTTATCTTTATCTTATCTTTATCTTATCTTTATCTTATCTTATCATTATTTTTATCTTTATCTTATCTCTATCTTATCTTTATCTTATCTTTATCTTATCTTTATCTTATCTTATATTTATCTTATCTTCATCTTATCTTTATCTTATCTTTATCTTATCTTCATCTTATCTTAACTTTTGCATCTATATCAAAAGAAATTTCAAAGGTGGACTATTTTACTTTTGAACATGATAAGATGTGTTGTAACGGTTTTCCCCATGTAATGAGAGGAATACTGCCACAGGTACTGCAAGATGCTTTGTGATTGTGCCCAACTCTGTGCTTTAGTGGTAGCCGTGGCTAGAGAGTGCAAGGCTTGAGTATCTCTCTGTATGAGACGAGACAGGATGCTATAATCAGCAGATACAACGGTAGTTGGCAACCAGCCATGCAGATCCTAGTAGGTTGAAAGTGTGAGCAAAGACTTTATTCTCCACTTCTTTAATACGCACAAAATTACTACATGGGGTAATTGCAAAAGTAATATTAATGTCTCTGTAATACTGTTATCCGTACTGGTAGGTAGGCGTCTTCTGGCGTAGTCTTTAACTGGGGATTTCTACGAGAGTCCAAGCGTCTTCTGTACGCTTGTTGGGACCTTCTCTGTTGTAGTCTGAACCTCTCTCAACTGTCTTGCTAACGCTAAGCACGCACAAGTCCTAGGCAATCTCTTACAATACAATGTCTGAGCACTACTACTAACTAATAACTGCCCGACTGGGCTACAAGCAAGTGCTTATAAATGAGCAAAAAAATCACAGAATTTTATAGATATATGATTGGCTAAATGATGAGTAAACAAAGCAGCATGGGACTCATGCCAAGATATAAATAACTAAAGAGCGGGAATGTCTTTCCTGCTGGCTCAAAGCTACAGCTGTAACGCAGCTGCACTACTGTGGGCGCTCAAGCGTAAAGAGTCTTGAATAACATAGTTGATTAAATAAGTTGATTAAATAGGTGTAGTACTGGCTGCAGATTGATGGCAATGCTGTGCATTTCCATTACACAGGCGGCATCAACGATCAGTCATCTCTGTACTGATGGTTAACAGGCACAGGATGGCCTTATAATAGAAGGCCGGGGATAGATAGGGAAGTATGTATAATTCTTGAGTATATATATAAGAGAGTCTCATATAGACCGGCGACTACAAAGCCCGTAGTCTAGAGGATATATACAGAGTATATACCGGTGCACAAGACCATGTGCAAGAAGTACAGCTTCAAGAGACACATACGGAGTATGGCCCGTAGCACAAAACCATGTGGGGAGTGTAAAGAGGAAGTATATAAGGATTACATACACAGGGGAGTCTCTGAGAGACTGTCAACTACACACCGGTAGTCAAGTGGGTACATGTGAAACATGTCCCGGAGCACAATGCCATGTGCAAGAAGGTACAACTCCCAGAGGCACATGCGGAGTATGGCCCATAACACAATACCATGTGTGGACTGTAAGGGGGGAAGCTGCCAACTGGCAGTGGAGGGAGTAGCTGGACGGTACAGGACACATTATTGTAGGTGTCCGGGGATGGGAAGAGGGTATGCCCTGCTCTAGAACAGGCAGCCACGTAGGGTTTGTTGGATCTCTTTCAATCGTCCGATCTCAATCTTGATCTTTTCTGCTCTGGGTTTCATTAACCCAATCTCTGCTTCAGTAAGAGTACCTGACAGAACTCTAGCTCGCATCCGTTCGAGTTCATCTTCCCAGTGCCGGACCTTTCCTCCGATGGATAGTGTCCAGCTGGCCCTGTCACGAAGAAACTGTGCCCTCAGACTTGGCTCAGGTGCAGGCTCTGTAGGTGGCATGGAAGCAAAGGTCACAGTGACGCTCCTCACTACACTAGAGGATGCAGGAACAGGAGGAGAAGGACGTGCAGCCTTGGCTTCTCTGGCAGCGGCTCTGGTGGCAACAGCTTCAGCTATGGAGTGAGTCTTTCGTCTCACCGCCCTCTTAGGTATCTTGTAACCGTCTAAAGGGATTGGCATCAATGGGGTGATAGTCGACTTTGAGGTGGACGGTTCTGCTTGAACGGGAACTGATGGCAAAGGTTCCGTCCCTACAGGGGTGTGGGGAACAGATGGGGTGATGGTACCGGTCTGTGTAGGCTTACACATGCCAAACTCCTCAGACTGTGTCCAGTTCTGGTAGCAACGGAATGCAGGGAAACTCTCCCCATCTACGACATAGATATATCCCATTCTCTGGTAGTGGTCCGTGTCTTCTGGTCCAGAACCTCTCTTTTTCTGGTGTCCGTACACGCTGTCGCCTGAACTGGAGGAGTACCTGCACTTACAAAAATACCGGACGAAGTGCTGGTGGACATGGACGGAGAGTTGTCGCATGTTTTTAGCTTGGAGGTGACACATGGGGAAAGTGCTTCGTCGAGCTTTCGTCAGTTGCTTGTTGATGGTTCTTTGGGTGGAGGGAGCTATCCACTGCAACAGCCGGCGAGCGATGGGTGGCTTCTTTCCAGAAGCGTGGGGGGAGTGCAGTGAATTCTTCAGACACCGTTCTAGTAGGGGGGTGGGGGGTGGCATGTCAACATCAACGAGTTGCACTACTGGCAAGACACAAGGTGAAGAAGTGCTGGCTTCTGTAGTAGTGGAAGCAACGGGTGATCTGGAGGCAGTTTAATGTGATGGCTCCACCTTACGCCTAGTAGGTATAAGCTCTAAGAGGGGGACTTGTTCCGTTGACGGAAGTGACTTTCCTAACTCTTGTGGGGGAATGGTCTGGCTTCTCCAGAGAAGAGCTGGTGGCCATAGCAGTGGAGAAGGCGTCTTTCCCAGAGGAATCGAGTGGTAGAGACGCTCTTCTCCTCTTGCTAGGAACAATTTTGCCCAATGACTGCATTCTTTCTCTCGTAACGGGGAAAGGCATACGGGTGGCACCATCTGTCTTAGCAGTAGCTGTCACTGCGCTATGGCTGGGCCTCATTATGGAGGCGGTGGTGGTAGGAAGAGGATCCCAGATAGGAAAATGAACCAAAAATACTTGCTGTAAAGTAGGTGTACCTCTAATGGGAGATCCGGTGGTAGAAGTAGGCAGCAACGGAAAGTATGTGTCCATCTTTTGCGGAAGCACAGGAGATTCCAATGCTAGAGGGTCCTTCATAGAGCTGTGACTGGCAATCCACGCATCCATCTGGTCAGCTGAAGGGAGAGGTGATAACTTACCCCTTGCTGAACGTTTGTACTGCACTGACGGGGAGACCTTCTGTGTAGGTGGTGATCTCCTAGCGGGGTTTCTGGGGGGGTAGCTGCTCTGCAGCATCATCTATCTCCATCAAGAACTTCTCCTCCTCCTCTAACTGGAGAATAGCATCCTTAGCAGGTGAGTTGTTCTGAATATGATCCATATTTGTAGAAAGGTTGACGGTAAAGTTAGCAGCGGTGAAAACCCGTCTTATAACTTTATCAAATGCGAAGCAATGGAGTTTCCCGCGCTCAAAAGGCGCCGTCCTTGACTCTTGCTTGGTTGAGTCACAAGCGGGGCGGATGCCTCACAATGTACTGGCTAACGGGTAAGGTATTCAAGCACCCATTTCTTTGGACTGGGAGTGGATAGGAACTTGGTCTTTTTTCACCATCCACTTCATACTGTTCTCTCTTTAACGGTGTCCGTTCTGGGGGGTTGGCTACGTCCCATCCAGGCTTGATGTATTTTCTTTTTGGTACCAATTGTCCTGGCAATTTTCTGTCAGCTGATAGTTGCTTGATTGTACACTGAGCTAACACATATACTTCATCTGCTGGATAACAAATTATCAATGGGTTTGCAACCTGTCCAGTGGTTGCAGAAAATTCTAAGCCTTCTATATGTGACCAATTGGTGAGTGTGGCAGCGACGACTGAGGTGTGTGCACTCTCTTTTATTTCACACAATTTATTTCTCGCTGCTGGTGGATCCACTCCTTTAGTCGTTATTGCAGCTGACTGGCTGTCATGTGTAGGCGGCTCAACGATTTGATCTGGATGCTTCTCTAGCTGCCCAGTGGACTGGTTTTCAACATTATTGGGCCCTGGATTTGTCTCCTCTTGTTGCTGGAACAACTCCCACAAACTTTGGCTGTTTCTGACCAAACCACTTGGCCAATCTTTCTCAAATTTGCTGTGAGGAGTGGGGGGACTGGTGGGCAGCGGTTCTCCTGGCCGCTCCAGCTTCAACTCTCCCTGGCACCTCTCGGCCACTCGCTTCTTTTTTACTGCCATCTCAGTTGCTTGTGCAGTTGCTTCAGGCGGCTTATCCAGCACGAACTCGATTTTCACTCCTTTCTCTTGTAGCCATCTGAGAGCCTCTGTCATACATAATGAAAGGTGTACAAGGTCAGATGCTGGAATGGTAATGTTCTGGAGGTGATGTAGTGGATAGCTTCTACCTGAAGACTGTTGAAGATGGCGTAGCTGGTCAGTAGGAAGTTAGTTTTGTCTGCCGACTTGACACATGTAGTGTGTATCTCAGTTGAGGGGTAACCGCTCAATGTGGGAGGTCATGTGGCTGTTCACAAGTCTGCTGCCTCTCCTATCTGTGCACTGCATCTCTCGTCCTGAGATTATTTTGGCATGTCCACCAAACTTCAGGCGACAGTTGTGATCAGTGAGAAAGGGCCTACCTAAAATAGCATCTTCACTAATCTGACTGACTACGAACGTGGCTGCTGTACTCAACTGCAAGGCTGCTTTCACCGTTCCGTAGTATGGAATTTGTGTTCCATCCGCCATGATTCCGTGTGACTCACTCATCATCTTCTTCTTCTTCACTGCTTCAGGCAGATGGTTGAATACATGCTTTGACATCAGATTTGTAGTGCAACCGGTATGTACGAGGAGTGTGACTGGCTGGGTTTCCAACTTGCCGGTGAGGAAGTAGTTTGTACTATACGGCCTCTCCACTTTCTGTTCCAGTGCGCGGGTTGGCTGTATTTCAGTAGCACGAGGAGGTGGAGGCAGCACTCTTACTGGCCAATGCGCGGCACACTCCATGGGTTGGCTAACTGGTACGGCTACCGGTTGCTGCTCTTGGACAGGCTGAAACTCCAGGGGGCCGGCAAACTGCACCGGTGGTAAGTCCAACAGCGACGGTATGTGCTGCTCTCTCTGGATTCGCTTCTCTCGCTCCCTGGTTTGCTTGTATTCTTTTATACCACTGGTGGGAAGTGGCTGTTCATCCGTAGGAGATGACTCACTTCTTGTATAGTTCCTCTCGCAACCGGCAGGAGAGGTACACAACTTGGCATGCCTCACTTCATTCTTCTTCTGCCCTCTCTGCAGGGGTGCCCTCTCTGAGGGGTGTGGAGGCACAGGGTTCCTTCTTTCCATCTGCCTTGATCCTCTATGCAGTGGTTCTTTGATGCAGTGGTTCTCTCGCCTTATCGCAGGTAGCCGGTGTGGTAACTACTGCGAGCGCTGCTCGTTTCCCGTCTTGGGGGTCTCTGTAGGTGTAGTGACAGTTGGCTGGCTGTATGGGACAAAATCTGCTTTAGTGTCTAATCAGTCCACAGCTCCAACATGGGGGAGATGTAGCACGGGCTGTCGAGAGAAGTGACCACGCATTACTAGGCGTGGCAGGTGACACAGGAGATTGGTGGTCCACTGTCTGTGGAGCCTGCATGGAAAGTTGATGAGCAGGCTGCACCACAAGAGTAGGTGTGGGCACCGTCTGTTGCCACTGTCTCATCTGACGCATCTCTGTTGTCATCTCTTGTACTGTCTGTAACACGCGGTTCAGAGTATCTTCACTTGTAGGTGGCTGCTGAGGAGCCGGATAGGGGTATCCCATCATTGGATAAGGATACTCCACTTCTTTAGTGGCCGGCGTAGCTACTACAGCTGTTGATGAATGATGGTAATGGGGCATGGAAGGTTTATGGTACTCTTCCTCATACCCGTACTCTTCTTCTATAACCCATACTCTGGATGGCTTGTTGTCGGTGTAAGCTCTTTATCTGCAAGAACTCTGCTCCTGCACGGACAGCTTTTTCTAGGCTTCTGGAATCCACCGCTAACAGGTGTCTCTGTAGATACGGGTGGCCCAAAGTGGTGGCAAACGTCTCTAGTACTAAACGCTCTACATGTCCTGCTGGCAAGTCTCCATATGAGACATGAACTAATTTTTCCACCTCATCAGCATGCTCCTGAAGCGAAGTTTTGAGAGCTTTCCTCAGCTGTGCAATGTTCTGCAGGACTTCACGGTGTGTCAGGCCAAAGCGGGTACGAAGTGCGGTGAACACGGCTCTAAGGTTGTTTGGCTTTCCACAATTCAAGGCATCTTCTCTCAGGGCTTGTCTCACATGCAGTAAGGAGGCATTGTCGTCCCATCCATTGGCTTCTGCTACTTCTAAGAAACGTCCGATGAAGTACTCCACGTCTCCTTGACCGCTGTACTTTGGCGGCTTGAAGGATGCTGCAGGAGCACGGGGGTGGAGCACTACTCTCAGTGTATCAGCTAGTCTATCCACAGCTGCTGCTTCTGGGGTGCCGGCTGGCAATCGCCCAGCACTCCCGGCTCTGTGTGCAGCCATACATGGAACTTCTTCTCCCCGTCTTCTTTCTTCGGTTATAGGGGACGTTAGGGGATAGGGGAAACAGTATCTGTGGAGTGGTAGGGGGTGGTCTACCAGACACTGCACGCAAAGGGGAAGCACCAATATTCAGGAAAAAAAGGAGGAAGGAGTATTCGGTGTGTTTGGGCTGTAGCTATTTCTTACAGTACCGGGGTGAGAACGTAAATAATCCCATTTCTGCCACCAATGTAACGGTTTTCCCCGTGTAATGAGAGGAATACCGCCACAGGTACTGCAAGATGCTTTGTGATTATGGCTAACTAGGTGCTTTTGTGGTAGCCATGACTACAGAGTGCAAGGCTTGAGTATCTCTCTGTATGAGACGAGACAAGACGCTATAATCAGCAGATACAACGGTATTTGGCAACCAGCCATGCAGATCCTAGTAGGTTGAAAGTGTGAGCAAAGACTTTATTCTCCACTTCTTTAATACGCACAAAATTACTACATGGGGTAATTGCAAAAGTAATATTAATGTCTCTGTAATACTGTTATCCGTACTGGTAGGTAGGCGTCTTCTGGCGTAGTCTTTAACTGGGGATTCATGCGTGAGTCCAAGCGTCTTCTGTACACTTGTTGGGGCCTTCTCTGTTGTAGTCTGAACCCCTCTCAGCTGTCTTGCTAACGCTAAGCACGCACAAGTCCTAGGCAGTCTCTTACAATACAATGTCTGAGCACTACTACTAACTAATAACTGCCCGACTGGGCTACAAGCAAGTGCTTATAAATGAGCAACAAAATCACAGAAGTGTATAAATATATGATTTGCCAAATGATGAGTGAACAAAGTAGCGTGGGACTCATGCCAAAATATAAATAACTAAAGGGCGGGAATGTCTTTCCTGCTGGCTCGAAGCTACAGCTGTAACGCAGCTGCACTACTGTGGGCGCTCAAGCGTATAGAGTCTTGAATAACATAGTTGATTAAATAAATTGATTAAATAGGTGTAGTACCGGCTGCGGATTGATGGCAACGCTGTGCATTTCCATTACAGTATTTCCCATGACTTACCCTTTCTTGTAGATGAAACAGGCCATAATGACACTGAGCACAGCAATGATATCATCATATACGTTTGTAGTTCAGTGGCAGCGGTCATTGTATGCATTATCATTGCACTTGGTGTTCTACTACTGATTTATAAAAAGAGGTGAGGTTTTAAACGATTACATCCCGTAGATTTGCAAAAATGTTGTGATTTGAAATCATGACAACCACTGAAAGTTTCATTTAATGTTTCCATTTATAAGAGTAGTCAGAATATCATCTTTGTCACAGGCAACAGTGTAAAAAGAGTGGAAGCGCCATAGAAATGATAACACTTGATAGAGCGTCAGAGTCTGATAAAGCACCCAACAATTACCACATTGAAAGCTGTCTGAAAAACTGTTACGGTGCTACTGACACTCAACATTACTCAATAAATGGAGATGTCTATGTGGTAGTACAGGCATCAAAGGAGAGCCAGTCAGCAGGCGTAAACTACCAACGTTCTTTTGGACTTGCTCAATCCGAGAGTGACGACTTAGTGCTTGTGGAGAATGAACTATATGAATAACTAACAACTGCTGGTTGTAGCTTCTAGAGATTTGATAAGCAAACTAAACTTAGACGCTAAGTTTTAGTTAGTTTCTTATCTCTTAACACTTCAAAAGTTTATTGCATCTCCAAAACGTTTACGGTCCACTTCTAAATTTAAAAAAAACTGCTCCAGCTTGTGTCAAGTATTCATCTTCAATCCATTGCACAATTACTCTTATACTTTTGAATCCTAAAATATTTCATACAATCTTGTAAACTAATCCTTTTTTGTGTAATTCGCCAAATATTAATGGCAAAAAAATCATCCTCGAAACAAGAGATGGGCTGATGCTCATGGTAAATCTTTGATCTCTAAGCATGTTTTATTGCGGTTATTTTGAAAAAATTTCCTCACATTTGTCCTTTGTTCCATTCGGGTTTTATATTTATCTTCTCGTAGTTGGTTGCTAGGGTACACTGAACAAGTTAGATTCTATACTCATGTTGCTCACTTGCAAACTTTTAGTTTTTCAAGTCTGCAGTTGTTTGTTCTATGGTCAGTGAGTATGATTTATTGTAGCCGATTGAAGCCTCTTCTGGAGAGACTGTTTGTTCTTGCAGTTTCATGTAGGGGACTTATTCTATCTGATTTTTGCTCTATCAAACCTAAGATTGAGTGATTATAGGCTGTTTTTCATTTGCTAATGGTACACGCAGATTCAGTGACTTCAGTTAATTAAAGAAAATTGGATAACATGCTTGTGTGCATGTCATCTGGCATGGTGGTTGATTTATTATGTAACCGGGAAAGCTTAGTTCTCCGGTTGTCCACCTCTAGATTTACCTAATCCTGTCCATTAATTTAAACTTTAGTTGATATCGACTTTCAGCGAGAGAAAAGGAACTGACCAGCACTTCTGGTTTCCACTGACAGAAAGGCATTGTTGTAACATGAACAGTGCTTTTCTGTTGTGCTAGATGCTATGTTCAATGAGTAATTAGTCGCTTTTGACTGATAACGCTATTTTAAAAGTCTACATGATTTCATTCCATTTAGATCGATGCATTCATAACTAAGATATATCTCATTTAGAATGGAACTCCATCCAATGCTTCTTCATTTTTTTACAGATGTAAACTACACGTAAAATTTTTCCCAATTAATTCTTACGACACTTCAGAAATGGTCAGCTTCCAAGTTTGGAGACGCCAACTTCAATGTGGGGAAATTTCTAAACACTAGTTGCCCTCAACACACATTTAATTTTGCAGTTTGTCATGAGAAAGAGAGAGTGTGGCATTTTTTCTGCATTTGGTGTGGTTTTAGGTATGACACTGCAAATAGTTGAATTTGCATTCCTTACGGTTATTATTTTTTAATGCGGTTAGCATTAAAAAATTATTGTTAGGATAACAAATAACAACAACTGGAACTGAATAACTTGCATTATAAAAAGTATTCAATCAACCATGTGTCCATAATTTTATGCATACCCTCAAATAACTTAAGACAGCATCCTCCATCCACAGAAATAGGCTGAGCTTCAAGAAAACAACCATTAAAAAAAGCATTTTGAGAACTTTTTTGAGGCTGTTTTTCACACTAACTACCAATCTTCTGATCGGTTGCGGATAGTTAAACAAAAGTCTATTTTTTTCAGCTCATCTCCAAGAGTTATTAATTATGCAAGCATTTGTACTTAGGAAAGAAGAAAAAGTGCAAAAATTGGAGTCGCCTTTACCTGCTCCTGTTTGAAGTAATTCTTGCTTGATGTGCAGCCACTTCCAGTGAGAAGCACTATGTTCCCATGGTGCGAGTTCATTCGGATCGGGCGTTCGTTCGAGTTGGTTAGCATTCATTCGGGTTGGCATTCCAATCCGTTCCTATGATAACTCGAATTGAAATAATTTGTGGGAGTTGTCCTTCCTTTACAGTGAGTAGCGAGCGCAATGATTACTTGATAGTAGCGAGATCGTAAGCAACCGCGCTCGTATTACTAAGTAGTAGTATGAGTCAAATTTGTGGAATGTTCACAGCATAAACTAGTAAGTAGATGAATAATAATAAAAGCAACAATTTTTAATACTTATAGATGATTATTAATAAACGTATTGTTGATAGCTATAAGAAATAAATAAATTATTTCCAAATAATAATAAAAAATGCTAGTTTTTTTGGCAAGTATAAAAACAATAATAATTTGCCTTGCCCATTTACGAAACAGAGCTATGATTCAGTTTTCGAACAAATAGTAAATAATTTATAACTAAGCTGCTGTTAAACTTGCAGAGGATTATTATTATTATTATTATTACTATGTGAATGTAAACACTGCAGTTGGAAAATATGCAAAAACTGATTTACTGCCAAATCGCCAGTTTAATGCCTTTTCCTCATAAGGGCAACCTGAACGAATTCGAATTCATCAACACGAACCATTCCTATGATCTTATTCAATTCTCAACCCGAACGACTTCGGTTTGAGGAACCGCACTGAGCCAACACGAACGAACCCGAACCATTGTCAAATAATGATGGATTTTTTGGTGGATTTAAACCAAATTTTCCACCGGTTAATTTATATACTCCGTCCAATACATATATATCACATGGTAGCTAGAGTTTTGTTGGGTCTGTTGGTATTTTGGAATATACGTCTCTTTTTTGTGAATTTTGTACATAATTGAAAAAACAAAATTAGTTTTTTCTCACAAAGTGTTGTTTGATTGTCTTGCATATGAACTTTTCAACATTATTTTAAAGTACCTAATCTGTTTGTTGGTGGCTTAATTAAAGTTTGGAGGGTTTTAGATGAGTCAGAGAAAAGAGAGTTGACCAGATGCCACTCAATGGCAAAGAGCTTTGTCCGCGGAGGTGCCACTCAATGGTACAGATTTTTGTCTGCAGAGGCTTGATTTGCAATTAGAGCACTGCGGCATTACTCAAAGAGATCTGGCTCAGAGCTAGCCATGATTGTAGAGTAGATGAGTGATGATTCAGCATTGTCACATGGTGTCAAAAAGAAATATTGGCAATAAGTATTTTTTATCAGCTCAAAGTTGATTTTTAACCTTTCACGTATGTGTTCAGCCAAGTGATGGCTCCGTTTTTTTCATATGCATTAGCTCTTCCTTCGGTATTTGTCAATGATTTTAGCGGGAACATTGATTACTGAAGCCAAATAGGAATCGACAGGTTGATTCAAGAGTTTTCTCTTTAGAATTATCCCAATTGTGGCAGATTTTTTTAAGGATAATACACTCCTCATTTTTTTTGTGAAAATATAGGTAGTAATATATGAGCAGATCTCCCTACCAAGTGCTTTTTGTGGATTATACTTCGGGGGTTATGCAATGGGTTACGGCGTTGAATGAATTCGCCGAGTTTATATTGTATTTCATTTGAGGGGCATTTGAGTGATATTTGAGTGGCATTTAAGTGGCATTTGAGTTTTGATTATTTTTTTACTTAATTTGAACTTATATGGCATCTAGATTTTGAATGTATGACGTTTGATTTTTTTGATAGTTTTTACATTGTATAAAAATGGAACGTGGTATGATTGTATGTTTATTGGAAGTTAAGATGTCAACAGAGGATGATGTTGAGATGAGACCGATGAATGAAGTTGATACTGTTGATGGTACTACACGTGATATGATAGATGTTTTACCGAGTATGAAGCGTAAAGCGTTGATAATTATGATGATTTTGGTATTTGTCGTAGGATTTTCCGCTTTTGGAGGTGTTACTGAGTTTAGTATGTATGAAGAAGCTATGGAAAAAATACAAAAAGCGAGAAACTCTCCTGTTGGAATCATAAATGAAACTACTGTTGGTTCATGAACATCTTTTTATGATGAATGGGAAACCTGAAGATTATGACCCAAGGATGCGATCTCCTTTTACAGCAATGATTGCAGGACCAACTGGATCGGGAAAGACACATGTGATTTTTCGAATGATTGAAGCTAGTCAGACGATAGCGCACTCCCCACCAACAGAAATTCACTACTGTTATGGAGCCTACCAAAAAGCCTTTGATGATGTACCAGGAGTGATTTTTCATGAAAGCATGATAGATAAAACAGTGAGTTTTCCCAGAGATGGTCTAAATCGATGGCTGATAATTGATGATCTCATGGATGAAGTTTCTGCTAAAGCCGATGGCAATGCTTTGTATACAAAACATAGTCATCGTTTGAACATAAGTGTGTTTTTTATTGTTCAGAATCTGTTTTTAAAAGGAAATCGTACAATTTCCTTGAATAGTCATTATTTTTTTCTTTTTAAAAACCCTAGAGATGCTTCTTCTATTTCCTATTTGGCCCGACAATGTTTTCCATCAAAAGTAAAATATGTACAAGAGGCTTTTGAAGATGCAACAAAAAAAACATACTCTTATTTACGAATAGATACGACTAAACAAACGAATGATCAACATAGACTATTGGGAAACTTTACATCAGATCTCCCTATGATTATATGTACCCAAGTAAATAGATATAAATACAATTACTATTCGTTTCACCTCAATCATATTTTGGTATTCAACGACGCAACACGAAAGCGTTATAATGACTAAAGCTTTGGAGAAAAAATTAACAAGAAATGCTTCTGTGTTGTTATCACTCAACAATGCAACCTTTGCTATTCAAAAGTCTGTTATAGCCAAAGCCAAAAAGGAGTTTATTATGACTCTAATGGATTGTGCTAAAGCTATTACAAATGGAACGATACCATTGACAACATCTCAGAATAATCAGTTGAAGCGGATCGCGAAGGATATTAGCGCTTTAGTAAGAAGATCAACGTTAGATGATAAGAAAGTTGTATTGCAAAAAGGAGGATTTTTATCCGCTCTACTAGGACCTATTATCAGCAATATAGTTCCTGGGTTATTTAAAAGTGTACTAGGAGGAGGGAGAAGATAAAGATGAAAGTCTCAACACGAATGATGCGAAATAGAATGGCGATTTTAGCTCTGGATGATCTGAGTAAGAAAGGAAAAATCGCTATAGTCGAAAAGGCCAACTCAGATTTGTTTCAATCATTGATAGAAAGTGTTAAAAATATTATATTAGGTAATGTTCCTCTTGATTCTGAGCAGTTTATTGAGTTGCAGCGTTACAAGAAGGAACTACATAAACTTAGTGGTAGAGGGACAGTTGATGATAAGCGTAAAATTTTGATTCAGACTGGTAGAGGGAATCTTTTGGACGCTATTATAACCCCTATTGTATCTGTTTTGTCATCAATAAAAAGATGAATCGTCAGCCTTTAACATTCTCCAGACATATTTTTATACTCACTGAAAATGAATACTATAGATTAACGGAAAAAAAGGAGAATAAAACAGTGGTAAAGGAAGAGAAGACCAGACCTCCATTGTATCATAATCCTATGGAAACTATAACAGTGAGAAATATGAAGAGAAAGCGAAATGATCTACTGGAAACGGCTTATGATTCTGACTTATCCTCACACGAAAAGTTAGATGAAAATGTTGAAAACCTACGTAGGTATTTGTCTGATGTCAAAAAGATTAAAAATAACCAAAATCAGGCACATTAAGAAAAAAAAGATAGAGTCTACTTCTCCTTTGGCCAATAGCATAGTTATTGATGATGAACATAATGCCTTTTCACCAAATGTTGATAAAGACATTGAGTTAGAATCAGTGAAAATGGATGATGATGATGACATCTGGATGGAATTAATAAAAGGGAGGTTGTTTGATACTGAAGACTCATCCCTACTTGTAAATACATTTCTTACTGATGGAGAAGATGAGCACGATAGTGAAAGCGAAGATTTAAAAGAGTTTGAAAAAAAAGCAACTGATTCAACAACAAAAAGGAGTGATCAAACGATTGCTGTCAGAATGTTGAATAATCTGAGTAAAATTGGTAGATTCGACTCGGAGAAGAACAGACTGAAAATTGGAGAACATTGGTTGAATCCTAAGACTTCCAAAACTTTACTACGAGACGTTCTAACCGAAGGAGGTAAAATACAATCGGGAAATACCAATTACAGTAGATTTAAAAGCTTGCTAACTGATGAAGGAATCACAACTGTCAGGAAATCCCCGCATCAAACACGCAGGAGTCAGAAGAAAAAGTTGGTCATTCCCGGTACTAATTCATGGATATCGACACGCTAAAAGAGTTGTATTACAATCCTGCATTACATACATCTCTACGAGGAGCTAGAGCTTTACTGAATGCTCGTAGAAAATGAGAGGGAGAAAAAAGAACCCGTGAATGGTTGAGTGGTGAGGATGCCTACACGTTACATAAAAGAGTTGTAACTAAGTTTAAACGTCGTCCTACAATTGTAGCTGGAATGGGGGAACAGTTACAGGTAGATTTGATGGATGCTCGATCTCGAAAAGAAGAAAATAATAATACAGCATTTTTACTGACTGCTGTTGATTCTCTATCTAGAAAAGGATGGGCTGTGCCGCTCATCTCCAAATCAGTGTAGGTTGTAGCCAGAGGATTGAGAAGAATGCTAGAAGGGGAAAACTATAAAGCTTTACAATCTGATAAAGGTAAAGAGTTTGACAACGTCAATGTCAAGACTCTCCTGGCGGAAAAAAATCAAGCGCTTTACAACCGAAAATGAGACGATAAAGGCATCAATGGTGGAGCGTTTTAACAGAACTTTAAAAGGGAAGATATATAGATATTTGACATATAAAGATGATGACAGATACATTGATGTTTTACCAGAAATGGTTAAGGCATACAACAACACAATTCATGGTGCTATAGGTATGAGACCGAATGATGTGAATTTTCAAAATCAGGAACTTGTATGGAATCGTGTGTATGAAGGAGGTGAACATAGTTTAACTCAAGAAGCAAAACTAAAGATTGGGGATTATGTGAGAATAAGTAAGGCAAGAGGAGCGTTTGAAAGAGGATACACCCCGAATTGGACGATTGAGATTTTTATAATCACTGATGTACTTATTGATGAAAAACCTGTTGTATATAGGGTAAAAGATTTTGGCTGAGGAGATGATTGATGGTACCTTTTACGAAAAAGAGTTGCAAAAGTAAGAAAACCCACGATTTTCAGAATTGAAAAGATATTGGGAAGAAGAACGAGAAGAGGTAAAAGACAGATTCTGGTTAAGTGGTTAGGTTACGGAGAAAAGTTCAACGAGTGGGTAGATGAATAGTTTATAAGGAAAGAACGCTCGATATAATCATCATACGTTGGGAAAAATTCGATGCTGATAACTTTACCCTCAAACTCTAGTGGTGAATAGTTTCCTGATAATAGCAATTCCGAAATTACAGTGAGACTGTATAAATATTTGGTTATCAATGGTGGTAAATGGGAGGTAGGTCTGCTAGATATGTCTTATTCTAATAATTGGAAGAATGTTACCGAAGGGAAAATATGTCTAGAAAAGACTAATGTCTCTGGTAAAAGCGAAAAGTCCTTCATCTTAATCGCTAATGGAAGATATGATAGTATGGAGGAGTTGGAGGAGATTATACGAAAGAGAATGAGTGAAATGGATTTAGACAAAAAATTCACCATCTCCTACAACAAGATCATCAACACCACTTTACTAACTAACAGCGATCCTGATACTACCATAAGCTTTTCCAAAGATATAGCATATATTTTTGGATTTGGACCAAAAACTATGTATCCTCATGGTAGATACAATAATATCTCACCCCTTGATATAAATTCCGGTTTAACATCTCTGTATGTTTATTCCAACATTGTTGATAATAGAATGGTAGGAGATACGAATGTACCTTTACTGAGAGTAGTTCCGGTTCAAGGAAAGAAGAATAGTGTTGTGTATCAAGAATTTAAAAATCCTCACTATGTCGACGCTTCATCACTAAATAGTGATCTGATTCAAGTACTTATAACGAGTGACGACGGCCAAGGAATACCATTTGATGGTGGAAAGGTTGTGTTGACGGTTCACTTTAGAGAGAAACAATTATAATGAGTTTGGTACGATACACCCCTGAGGACTCGAAAGCGTTTTTTGATGAGTACTACAAGATGCAAGCTGGAAATGGAATTGGAGTGTATAGCGGAGTGCGGGTGATGCCTAATATGAGAGGAAATGGGCGTGGGAGTATTTTTTCAAGTATACTTAAACCCGCAGCACTAATGCTGAAAAGAGGAGCAATTAGTTTGGGGAAAAGAGCACTGTCTGTAGGTGAAAATGTAGCACATGATGTCATCGATGGACAAAGCTTTGCAGCATCAGCAAAGAAGAGGGGGTTGGCAGAGTTGAATGATCTGGGGGGAGATGTGCTCAATGCAGTCCATCTAGATAGTATGAGAAGGAGAAAAACAAGAGGTGGAAAGAAGAAGAGAGGTGTTGGTAAACGTGGCATATTTTAATAGCGGCAGAATCCGGTATAAAGACAGCAGAGCTTGGCATCTATATTCATTAAGCGATAACGCTTCAAGCAATCATCACTCGCAAAAGATGGCTAGCCTAAATGGGACAACAGGTAATAAGTTGGAAGGTTCTTCCTACAACATAAATCCATCGTTGGATGTATTTGCTACGGAACCAACAAACATATCGGTAGAGAGATCGGAATATGTTGTCATCAGACCTGATAGGTTAGATCCTTATGGTAGTATTAAGTTAACCTTATCAGGGAGCACTGAACATTACACAGATCTCTACAACTCGTTTCTGCAAGTTGAAGCCACGGTTGTTCATGATGATGGAACCGATATTCAAGGTAATGATGATGATGCAGTTGTGTGGATGGGGGATTCAATGCATACATTATTCAGCAAGTTGAAAATGTCGCTAGAAGGAACCACTGTTGAATACGCTAACAACTACGGTTTACGCTCCTACTTTTCACAACTACTCGAAAACAGTGCAGACAGAAAGAAATATCAAGGTAAGATGGAAGGATGGGTGTATGATGATTCAACTAGCAAAGACGCCGCTGATCACAAAACTGCAGATAAGAAAAAGAGGAGAGCTCTAATCATAGGTGGAAAGACAATAGAATTAACTGGAAAACCTCATCTCGCACTATTTCAGCAAAAAAAACTAATAATTCCAGGTCCTAGTATGCAGCTGGAGTTTGAGCGTGCCTCCGGCAAACTAGCTTTGTTTGCTGCGAATGAGGTGCCTGCAGGAGGAGCAAAGATTAGAATTGATAAATTTGAACTTCATCTTTGTAAAGTTTAGGTGAATCCTACAATACAAAACTCCCAACTCAGTTTGGGGTTGGAAGGTCACAACTACATTTATCCAGTTGATCGAAAACAGATAAAACTATATGGAATTCGTGCTGGTGTTGCGCAGATTGACATCACTTTGGAAAAAAACAAACAAAAACCTAAACAAATTTATTTAGGTTTAGTTGATCACAAAGCAATGAACGGACGTTTTGCGTTGAATCCATATAGAATGAAACATGCTAATGTTGATAGTATTGTATTGAGAGTTGGTGATTGTCCAATTGGAAGGAGATTTGAGACAAATTATGCTAGAGGGATTTTTGGAAGAGAATATCATCAGTTTCTACACACTACCGGAACTTTGCTTGAAGGTAATAGTCTTGGTATTACGAAAGAACAATACCTTGATGGTGCTACACTTTATGGTTTTGATTTGACTGGCGATTTTCTTAAAGAAAGATTTCACTCTATGAAAAATGTCACAACAAGTGTGGAAATTCGTTTTAGCACTAACACGACTGATGGATTATCCCTGGTAGCATACTTTGTAAAAGACGGTGTGTTGGAGATGGACAGCATTCTTCAATTAACTATCGCGGGAGACGCAGTGCTTTAAACAGAAAGTTAGAGATGAATACCATGCAAATTCGTTCGATCTTATCTTCAGACATTTTATGTCAAAGCGTAGTGATTCACGTTGGAGCTAGAGAACAGTTCTGGAAGCAAATTTGCAATTTTCCAACAGGATGTTTCGTATTCAACACCCATTATTCTCACCAACCTGGAGAGCATTGGTTGGCTGTGTACGCTAATGATTCAGAGGTGGATTTTTTTTACTCGTTTGGACGTTCTGTTTCCTTTTACCCAGATGTCAATGAAATACTAAGTATTCATTGAGGATATGAAACAATACAAAGTAATGAAACACAACTACAAATTTTTTTGTCAACTGTATGTGGCGATTGTTGTGTATACTTTTGTTTACTGAGAAGTAGAGGGTGGAGTATGGATGAAATTGTTAGAAGTTTACGAGATATAGGAGATAATGAGATGAGAGATCACTCAATACGGAGATTTATCATACAGACTTGTCCTAACTTCGAGTTCATACAAGATAATACAGTAGAAGGAATAGATGGAGTGCATATACAAGGAACTAATTTACTAAGTAAATTGTTAAAATAAATTATTATAATTGATTTTTATCTGTTATAACAAAGAAAATGAATAAAATACAACTTATCTCATTATTTGTGCTAAGCACTACAGAACCTATAAAAACTATTATTTTGTAATGTTTCAAGCAAGAAGTAAATAAGATCTTCTCATTTTCTTCCGCAGGAGCGCTCTTTAGTTATATCTGAAAGACATAGTAACTAATGACTCTATCATACATAGTTATGTGAATTAATTTTACAAAAATACTTCGGAACCTACTTTAAATAGATATGAAACTTACCATCATAGAAGACGAGACATGTCATTTGTGTTATCGATTAAGGTTTTGATGTGCTGTTCTGGACAATTCTCTTTTTCATTTTCATCAAAGTAGGAGAGAAAGGTGTGTTGCAGCAAAGTATCAAACAGTTCTGAGGCTTGAATGAAAGCTTGAAGAGCCGAGAGTAGAATGACATCGTAGGAACTCATGTTGTTCGTATTTTGTCTTAGTCCTTTGAATACAATTACACCAATTTTTTCCGCCACCACAGATGAAGCTATTTGAGCAGGGATGTTAATATCTCCAATCAATAGCTCTCCATTCACCATACATCTGTAATTAGCCACTATAATATCGGCAGTCTTTTTCCAACGAGTATCACATTTTCTTACCATTCCAGGATTCTCATAAGCTATAACACTTCCTGTTGGAAAATCGTGTAGGTGAGCAACACTGAATTAAGCTTGTATTTGTCTAATACTCTTGCCGTACAATGAGTTGAATGGATCGTTGATCTTTCGATTACATCCTTGAGATTCAGCGGTACGAAAAATCGCATCTCCTGTCTTTCCTTCTCCCATATAAATTAAAACAATTGGACGTGTTTGCTTAGCTTTATTAACAAGCAGCCCTATTTCGGTTGAAACATCACTCTTCACTCGAGTTCTCTTTTTATCATTTCAATAGTTGTAAATGATGACACACTTTGATTCATCACGAAATTCAACAGACAACACCTCCATAACTGTTGGTACTGGTAGTTCGCAGATTTCCATGGACTCTTCAAGTTTTTCTAGACTATCTGGAGAGAGAGAGTTTATTACCCCGGCGCTCTTGTATGTGAGAGTGGTTAGTTCATTACTTCCGGCATCTTGAAAGGGTATTCTGGTGTGACGAAAAAGCGTTTCGTCTCCAACATCCGTCAAAACTAGTTTTTTGCACTTCGAGCCAGTTTCATTATCATCTTTTGTCATATCAATGAAAGGTCGTATCCTCATCGATGTTCTTTTTGAAGACAGCTTGTTAGTAGGAGATGTGAATGAAGTAAAATCTTGTTGGGATTCTGGTTCATCAACCACCAATTGACTTTCTGGCATATCAAAGATAGGAGAAGGTGATGGGGAAAGGGTTTGCTGGGGTCCTGCTTCTTCATTCATCGGTTGACTTCCTTCGTCTTGAGTATTCATTCTGAAAAAAAAACAAAGATTTTGTATAATTTTTTGTAATTAATTTTAAAAGATCATAAAGATCATAAGCCTTCAGCTAGTTGTGTTAGCTAACAGAAAGTGAATATTTTTACTCTTACCTTTATGAAAAAGTTGAGCTCCTAGTAGTTGCAATAAAAGGTTTAGTAGATGTTGCTTCTCTGCTAGCCGTTGTAGAACTGGATGCTTTCTGTGTGAAAACAGTGGCTCTTAAATAGGTGAAGTTGCAATGATTAAATCCTATGAAACAGCATTTTTTCACGCGAATACAACCCAATGCTTTCGCGGGAATAAATAACTTATTTTCTTGCGTATGGAAACCGTTGCTTTCGCGGGAATAAACATTTTATTTTCACGCGAATACAAACCAATGCTTTTGTGTGAATAACTAATCTATTTTCACGCGAATGGAAACCGTTGCTTTTGCGGGAATAAAATATTTATTTTTACGCGAATAAAACAGGAATATTTCACGTGAATAACACTATTATGATAGAGTTTTCGCGTGAGTGTTTTTAATGGTTATAAGCTAAATGAGTAGGAGTGGCTTATAGTATATAAGAACAGCTCTCTCGGCATAGAAATCATTCTCTCCAGCAATAACCTCAGGAGCATCAACTACTACAATAACCTCAGGAGCATCAACTACTACAGCTGATTTCTTGGTGATAAGGTAAGAATTAATAGAAAAACTATTTTAATAGAAGTTAAAATGTAATTATTTTACAACACTGTTTAATCATCCTATACTAACACATAACTTTTTTTATTTTAGTTCATTATGAGTTCAAAGTCATATACAATAACAGACTTCCTCCCGGAGATTTATCACAAGTATATTAAAGAAAATGTAGCCGTGCAGGAAAATGCGAAATATCCATTAATATTGCAAGCTGTGTTATTCTGTATAACGCAGCATTTGCTAACTTTAGCATCTTTATACGGAGAACTATCACCCATACAGTACCGACCACATACATTACACCAGAATGCTGACAATCAAGAAACATTATTACAACTAATAATTCAAAACAATCTTGAGACAGTTTTGAAAATGTCTAAAATCGTGAATATTAACCAATTTTTAAGAAAAATTAAAAGAAAGGTATGGGATCAAGATCTCACTCAAAGATTAGTTAAATCCCAATGGACTGAAGAATTAATGCTTGAGTTTAAGCCTAATGCTTTACGTTATGTTCAAACAGATGAATGTTTATATACATCTACTGTTTCGTTTGAAGTTATGTTATGGCTTTTTCAAGAATATAAACTTTAATATATACAATCATACAATGTTTAATTTCTATTCAATGTACATAAATATATGTAGCTATCAAAAAATTATCAAAACTTAAATGTCATACATTCAAAGTCTAGATGCCATATAAGTTCAAATTAAGTTCGAGTTATGTAAAAAAATTATCAAAACTTAAATGCCATACATTCAAAATCTAGATGTCATATAAATTCAAATTAAGTAAAAACATAATCAAAACTCATATGCCACTCAAATGCCACTCAAATGCCCCTCAAATGAAATACAATATAAACTCGGCGAATTCATTCAACGCCATAACCCATTGCCTCAACCCCGAGATCTAATCCACAAAAAAACACTTGGTAGGGAGATCTGCTCATATATTACTACTAATATAATACTTATGACTGTAGACACAAAGTAAAACCAAAATCAACTAAGACTAAATTTTAGCTCAAGCATTAGTTATACCATAACTAACAGTGAACTCATATTATTGATTTATCATATTGCAAGATTACTTATGCAGAGAAAAAATCAAGGATTCAATAAAATACTTAGTTAGGTGACTTTCACTTCTTTTTTTCATAGTTTAATCATTTCAAAACTGAAAATTTGCTCAGTGCTAACTTACCATTCACTTTGCCATGTCTAGCTAAATATGAAGCGTTTGATATAAATAACTCGAGCATGGGTTGGGCCATGCAGCAATTAAAGGCAATAGGAAACTATAGCTGTCATGATCAATCCTAGCTGCTATAGCTGCTTATTGCATGAAAGTGGTAGATCTGCTTCCAGTTTGGACAAAGTTATTCCCGAAGTGGTAGTTACCCAAAAATGTGCACAAAGCATCATAAGATAAAGGTGAGTATACAGAGCAAGCATGGCATAACTGAAAGGGCCATTAAACATTTCTTCCTAGCTATCAAATGAGATACCGTAAAAATGTACCGTACATTAGAGCAAAGGCTAGGACAGTTACGTGAGTTAGGGTGGTCTGATCTCCACCTATCACAGAGAGCTACAACCATTGTACCAAAGACCATGTGTGTAACAAAACATTCGTCAACTAGTTGAATGTTACACTAAAAATTAACTGTCACATAACTTGTTCTTAAAAGAGCCATTGACTTATTGTTTTGTACATTTGTACAGACCAGCATGGGCCGTATGAATTTCTGAACAATTACTAGCTGATCAACTATTATACTTTACCCAGTCTGCCATAAAATCCTTGGTTATATTCAAAGCAACAATGTTCTGCTGTGTTCAAGTTACTGACACGTTTTTGCAATTTTAATACTGCTGGAATTTAACTTGGATGCTAACCTCCAAATACAGACAACTATCTAAGCTAGAGATAGATGTGTCGTAGTGCGTGTAAGAAGTTGTGTCACGAGAGACTGGTGGAATTCTTCACAATACAGGAATAAAAAAAACTTTCCCAGCCATATTCCCTTGACAGTGCATACTGTAGTAGTTTTGCACTATCTACTCAGACACAACGGGGTCACTCCAACCCACTTCTCCAATATGCTTCGGAGTCACTCCGAACTGACTTTAATCACCTTCACGGGGTCCTAGACCCAGACACACAATGACAGAGTTTTGCTTTAATAATATTTATTTCATAATTTATTTAGCAAGGTACAAGTGTATTTAGCAAACTCCTCAAGACTTTTACTTCTAACACACAAACAAAGCTCCTTTTATAGGAGAAACAGAGGAAAGTTCACCCCCTAATTTGGGTCAGCCAATCGTATAACATAAGAGAAAAGTACTGCAATCATAATACATGATACAAGTTTAACCAATAATAGTCTTGAGCACATGGTACTTTGTGCTGGGCACCTTTTGCTGCTCTTTTCTGTAGCTTGGGTCTTTTCCACTTCTGATTAGGGAATGCAGCTTTTAGTCTGTCCTCCAAGCTATCGTACACCGCTCAGCTGTTTCTTGAGGTGGGCATCCAGCCCTATAACTAACTCTTTCATCTTTTTCTGACCCAGGCCTGGGGTAGCCGACCTGGGGTAGACCCGGAGTAGGTTCTATATGTTGTATAAGACCTATACAGGGTCTATACAGGGTCTGGGTCCTTAGTATTCATTTTCGGAGGATATTTTGCATCTAGGCGGAAGGGAAAGGGGTCGGGGGTTATGTATAGCTGGCCAGTGGGCACAAGGGTTGGAAGGGGGGGGGGGGGGGGTATGGGGGGAGAGGGGGAAATGGGGGGGAGGGAGGTAGCTATCTTATGTAAATCTCTCACAATACTCCTCTAACCCACGCTCAGAGGAAGATAAATACATGCAAACAAATGCTCAAATGGTCACATGCGACTTGGCTTGACAAAGATAAAAATGACATTAAGTGTTCCTAAAAACAAATACGTTGGTGTGCAATTTGCTCAAAAGTCTTCGCATATCAGCACAGAAGATAATTATTATACAACAGCAAACATGTGAACTTGTGTTGTACAGCAAACTACCAGTACAGTCTGAGCTTGTAATGCACTTGTAATACATCACTTTACACTAATTGTGGCTGTACTAACTGTACCCTTGACATAAGGTAACTTTAGTTCTAAATGTTTTCAATTCGTCAAATTCTATTGATTGTAAGATTAATTTAAGCCTTAAGAACTGAATGACACACAAACTATTTTTATTCATTATGATATATTACAGATCAATACATTCATGTGTCTAAGGAGATTTATTATGATGACAAGAGTTGAAATTGTATGGATGCTTACTGACTACAGTAGTATAGTACTGAAGAAAAATGGGCGTGTCTCTGCCTAGTACTTAAGAGTTACACACATATACAATTATACAGTCACAGAAGAATTCTTTGATGAACAGCACATGGAAATGACATTTAATGTCACTAAAGATTAAATACTTTGTTGTGTCTTTGCTCCAAAACTATTAGCATATCAGCACTTGGTATCACATCTCATAGTGTTCTATTTAAATACAGACTTCTTTCACCAGTAAACCTGCCCAGAATAGAACCATTGCACTCAAGCAAGCCTGTCAACGTAAATGTAAATTTGTACTACAGCAAGCTAGTGGTGAGCTTGTCAATCACTCCTAATACATCACTTTACACTGATTATGGCTCTCTACCAGCTGTACTCTTAGCATTAGGTAACCTTTGCACTAAATGTTTCAAATGTGTCAAACTTCATTGATTGTATTAGGTAGTGTTGGATTAATCTAATTGTTTGACATACACAAAGAAGCCATTAATATGCAATGCATTCATTTGTACAAAAATAAACGCTTGTTAGGTTATCAATAGCACAAGTTGGCCTACTGCTGTTAAGCTGCATTTGGTTAAAGAATCATGCTAAGAAGTAACTATTTCAAATGTCAGACAGGGAATCTGATAGTTTTCTATGCATTGATCGTGGTGCTGCCTACTGGTGAGTTAATGGTTGGCTTTATTACATTGTGTTAGTGGTTCTTCATTGAGCATCTATATGATGGCAAAAAGAAAGCAGTGTGTGTCTTTTTACAGTTAGCCTCTTGATTATCTGCAGTCCATGCACATTTTTAAAAATCACATTGGTATCCCCGTCAAGTCAACCAATACAGCTTTCTGCATCATTTTGCTGAAGTCTACATGTAAACTTATATTAGCCTCAGAGTTGCCTATAACAAATAAGTCCAACCTGTCTTGACCTGGAGGACCAAGCAATATTTGCTCAGCCATCCTTACACAGAATGACTTTTTCATCACAAATGTTGATCATAGTTTTGTAGGTTTTGTTAGTATCATCAATGGTTTTAACTTTTTACACTGGTAAACCAAGTTTTTATAATGGAGCTACAAAGATCACTAAGAAAGGAAGGAGCAGGTTTCTGGACAAACTAGTCATTTACTTTCAACTATGCTTTTAGCCGAAAGCTTAGAAAAAATTTATCAGTAGATTTTTTTAGTAATTCCAATAGAACTTATACTAACAATAAACACTGGAGAAAATGCAGGAAAGCGAATTGATTACAATCAGATGGGTTAAACTGAAGGAAATACGGAATGAGGTTCTTCAGATTGTCAATAAGTCCAGATAAGTTTTGCAAGAAACCTCTGGGTCTGATGTAATCTACAACTAAAAGTTATGTTTAGTTTACAAAACTCCAACTGTCTTTCATTATAGAGCTTTTAAACTGCTGTGCTCTCTACTATCACGACTTCAGTTCTTTTTTCTAAGCTCCCCTACCAGACAAATTTTCCAATTATAGCTACCACTACAAAAAACTTTTTTTGGAAACATCCATTGTCTGATGCATTCCTTAAGTCCTTTGTATGACCTTTGAACTTTGCTCTATGGGAGTTGAGTAAAAATATTCAGTCAAATAAAACATTAATCATTTCCACTATTGTAATAACAGAGAGCATTTGTTTACAGCTGGTAGACAGAATGTATGTCAACACTACAACTGACAGTTAAATCAGTGGGCATTTTCTGTGTCATCTTGAAGATTATATTATTTTATATTTTATCAAAAAATACAAAAATAATGTTGCATTTCTCAAAAATAATCTATGGGGTTTTCATAAATGTTTTTACAGAGAGTTCAAACATTCCATGTGTTTGGGACAGCGGCATTGGTAAGATATCACCAAAACCAAAAGTTAGTATCATCACAAGCGGACCTGCAAAGTGTAGAGAAGCATGCAGAGAGCAGAGTAAATTCGTCTGTGGCGCTGTCAATTATAAAGTTCAAGATGGCACTTGCCAGGAGTTTCCGGCAGACATGCAAGAAACTAAAGTTGTGGAACCAATTGATGATAATTGGCTACACTTCATAAAACTTACTTGTCCAGGTGAGCTTGGTTTTCATCATAACATTTCTACAAAAAACTTTTCATACTGTGGGAATTTTGCTAATAAAACTACGGTTTTTGCAAAACTTTACTTAGCCAGCAATTATATATGTGTTCAAAAATAGAGACTAGTGAATAATCATATACATGCCATTTTATTTTCTATTGATTTGCTCCCAGGCTTTGTTTTTGATCTTCTACTTGAAGATCCTTCTGTGAAGACAGACCTGTTTATTTTGCTTTAACTCTGTCATTTGTTTCTGGTCAAACCACTTGTATAAATGTAAATGTCTTTGAGCTTAACAGCTCGTCTATATCTGTAAAATGCAACAAAATGACCAGCTGCAGAAGTCTTTTTCATACTCAGTAAAAAAAAAATTGTTTCAAAATGGAAATGACACCCGAGAACCATTAGATACCTAAACTTATGACAAATATGCGCAGACAGTGATATACTCAAATTCACATATGCACTTGCTTCTTTTAGATACGGAGGCAAAAAACATAGATATTGGAGCAGTTATTGTCATCCCTCTGATGGTTTTAGCAGTGGTTATAGTACTACTTGCTGTTTTAAATGGACAGGGAGTGTTTGACAGGTCTGGACTATAATTGGTTTCAGAATTTTCAAATTCGAACCTTTAAAGCTTTTTCTATAAATTGAAAAGTGAAAATTAGGTGTGCATTAAAGGGCTGTCAAATTGCCATACTTTTATATATACAACGACGGCTAAACTGTAATGATAAAATAACACATCAAAAAAGCAAAAAAATCTGATCTCCATACACATTGAGCCACAATAATTAGAATATATTTCACACATTTGATTTTTTTTACGATTTGATTCATTGGTGAAAGGAATCACAGTTTATTTTTAGCAAGTGTAACTTTGAAAAAATTAGTCAGACCAAACAGACTATTGTCAGCATAAACTTTTTATCCAGTGCTATCAAGGATATAATTCTGTGTATCATTGCCTCTCTGCTTTGTTCATTATTTGGTATTGCATAAATATGGTTATTTATACTAAAAGATTTTGTCCGAAGATTGCGAAAGTAACAAATGTAAAATTCATCACTTAGGGGCAGTTATGACTAGCAGATGAAGATTCACTTCATGTAAAACATTAATAATGGTAGATACAGGGTATTGCTCTCCCTCACAAAACTATCAATCAACATTAGATTAATATAATTATCTTAAAATCTTTTCCAATAATCAATTTTTTTGATGAATTTTACTGGCATTAAATTTTTTTTCTCGCATGAAAATAAAATTGGGAAATTTTGGCAAACCGGGTATCTCAGTTGAGGAAGAATATTTTTTAATTAGAATTCATGTCTCTTTCAACAATTTTTTCCTTTCATACATTCCTCAAGAATTTTTCAATTTTTACTCAATAAACTTTCAGGTGTAAGAGATCACCCAAACTGGTGGAGCTTCCGGCGAGAGGAATAGACAGTGGTGAGTATTCATTCTCTAACTGCGAAGTTAAGCTGTTAACAACAAAAAACATTTCAGCTTAATTGGGAATTATTTTTACAGACATAAATTCATCATTTACAATTGGTCACTTATGAAAAAGTTATTGTTCTATTGACTCAAGTGAAAGAAGTTGTATCACCAGTAGGCCCTCTTTTCAATAATGCCTTTGCAAACAGAAGTCATTATATACATAGCATTCAATGCTTTGCTTTGCAATTCTACAGCTACAAAAAGAAATGACGCAATGACAACTTCTCATGGCGAGGCATCTGATGAGTATGAGGAGCTTTCGTATCCATCCCCACAAGATGCCCATGAGTATGAGGAAGTCCCCTTACAACGGCAGAGTAACTGCGATGACTATGAGACAGTTGGTGTGCCAGCCTCTCGTGATTATGAGCTGCTCGTCTTAAATTAATTAGATATGACAGCAAAAAATTTAGAGTGGCAATGGGGGAATAAAGTTTAAGTATGAAGCTCAATATACTACATAGCTTGATATACATGTATGTCAGTTGGTACAGTTACTTGCAGTTGCCTTTTGTTTTCTGAGGTACTCGGTATTCTATTGCTAAAACTTGGGAGGTATTCACTTCATATATATTTCAGGATGCCTAAGTATATTGTGAGGAATTTTATAGTAAAGTGCCACAAAGTGTTAAAATTCATTTATACTGCATTTAGACTGTTTGCAATCTTGGTGTTTGCTTCAGAGTCTTAGCAGAGCAAATGTACGGCAACAAATTTTTTGTAGAAGAATTTTATTAAATAGATATATGGGAAAATATACTGTAATTGATGATACTCATGAATACATTGAATGCATGAATGCAACAGTTTCATAAATAATATCATGCGCTCAGGTTGCAGTAGTAATGAACTTACTGCATCATATTGTTATTCAAGTTGTTTAATAAGCATTTTCATCGTTTTGATTTATATTTGGTTTACATCAATCTTAAATATAACTCAAATAGTTACCATTTTTAAAATATCATTAATAAACAGTCAGGGTAAACTGTTTTGTTAAATATAATTTTTTTACAACTTTTTTTCAAACCTGTTTTAAAATATGTTTTTAGTGCCATGGAATTAAGCAAAATACTATTTGAGAGACAATAAGACAAAATACCATTGAAAGCCTTTTGTATAAGGTACAAATCTTATCATAACATATTTGTGCTTGCTTAAGAATTCTCCAGCAATCTGCGATAAATACATTACTTTTCCCAGTACAAATTGCCTTTATACTTTGTTAGATGCACACATTATGTTGACTGGCTATGCAAGTCCAACAAATAAAGCACTTTTCATACTGCCCGTTACATTTACTCCCTCATTTTCATTAGATTAGTTTCATCTACAACTTGGACTCCAGAACGCAGGTATCGTACTTTAACTCCATTGAGGACTGCTGTGGTGAGGCTACAAAGTCTAAGAATTGCTACTAATACTAGTGACCAAACGACTCAATCAACATAGTTTTCAAGAAATATCAACAACTGATTAATAACAGAGTTGTTTCTTGTAGAAAAAACTACTCCATGAAAGTCGCTGCTGACTGTAACTGTTGGTGCGGTAAATTTCCTCTTGATACTACTGACATAACGACATCCACTCCAACTAGACATTAACGAATGTTTTGGGATCCGGAACCCAAACAAATCACACAGAGCTTACACAAATAAAATACTTTTTTACTCAAATCTAATTAGCAACGTTACCAAGGTGTAGCACAAAAATCCATTAACTTCTGCGTTCTCTCATGTACAACGGCTCATTTTATAGCGGAAGACAGAAAACCTCACCCCTTATTACAGGTTAGCCAATAGAATCACGGAAAATATACACAAATAAAATGAGATAAGACGAATCACAACAAGGGAAACCAATGAGAGAAGCGAGGACATGGTAGGGTGGCTTTGGGTATTTTTCCAGCTCCTTATGTGATGGTGGAACTCTTAAATTCATAATAAGGCATCCACACTTCCTAGTCTATGCTGCTATTGTTTACATTGCTCAAGTCTCCATGAGGTGAAGGGTTTCCAGCTCCTGAGGTCCCAGGCTACCTTTAGCAGCCATCGTTATTGGCTGCTCCGAGGTACTGACCCAGGGTGCTGACCTGGGGATGGGATGGGAAGGTGAAAAGAAGCTCATTCAAGGGTGTTAGCTTACAGCTGGCTAGGGTAGTTGAACTCTCATTCTTGGTCAGTTGGTGGCCACTTCTGGTAGGTAGGGATGCTGTAGGGGGGCTCTTCAGTCAGTGGCTATAGTTTGCCTTTGTAAGAGGGGGCGAGAAATGGGGGGGAACTTCAGCGTCACCTTTATTTGGTAGTGTTTAGGTAGGAGAAGGTTTGGAAACTCACTACAACTGCTCAAGGAGGGGGCTGGTTTGCGAGAAGCTGGCTTTGCAGGTTTTTTAAAGAGTGTCATCCTGCTGATCTCAACTGCAATCAATGAAGCTTGCTCCTTTTGGACTGAGACATGTAATAGTAGTCTCTGAGTCTTCAGTGGGGTTTGCTGATGGCACTGTTGTACCTGGAAGCCCTGACGACAAGTCTTCCGCACTGGTCTGCATTTGAAAGTTTTCCATTGAGGTGAAATTGGCAGGGTACAGTTGGCACTGTTTGTTTCGAATTGGATAACGAAAGCAGCTGTACTGGCTTCTGATAGTTGGCTTGGCATGGTTAAGATTAGTTATAGCAACTAAGCAGTTGGCATCATGTGATGAAATGGGCAAGCTTTGCACACACGCTGGTTGACTGTCCTGTTCAAGCACTGGTTCACTTTCTCTAGCAACTGCGGAAAATGGAGTCATTTATGAAATTATTGGGATGATTTGGGTAAAGTTGGGAAAAGAATGGAAGGCCTGAGATAGTCTCTCCTGCTAGGTCAAAGGGTTTACCACAATGGTTGGTGGGCTCGGTAGGTTCGCTAACTAGTGCACTCACATCCTCCAGCAATCACACTTTGTCTAGGTATTGTTCATTTTCTTTAACTATCTCCACTGGGCTGCAGACTTCAGCTACTTGATAGCATCAAGCTTGGGCATACCATTGGGGTGGTCCCACACTGCGCCTAGGGCGGCCTGGAGGTGCTGGGGCTACAGCATGCAGGAGTGTTGCTGCCGGGAAGACAACTCTAGTATTCAATGTTCAGTCTCCAGTTCCACCAGTTTTTGTCCGATTTGGACGAAAATTGCTCGAGATGCTAATGTGGGCCTCCTCTACAGCCCTCTGTTGAATGGGTGATGATCTCTTTCTACGCTGCTGTAAGCAGGGTGTTGCTTCCTCTTCAGGCTGCTGTAAGCCGGGTGTTGCTTTCTATTCAGCCAAGAAGAATTGGTAGGAAGGCAGTGTCATTAGAAAGTATAGGGGCAAAGGAACATCTAGGAGGCGGAAAGGAATGTATAGAAGAGGAAGGAGAGACTTCTTCATCTGCAGGGGGTAGCATCACGCATGTTGGGGCGGGAGCTGGCTTCATAGCTCCACCAGCCTGGCCAAAGGGTTTTATACAGGCTTTGTACAGTTTGAGGTGGGTGCCATTTTAGACATATCACTGACCATGTCAGCAAATTAGGTAGGTATGGCTACTGCGAGCCTCTGCTATTAGGTAGGGCGAGATGAATTTGAGTTGAAGTTTAGTGTACTCACCTTTCCTTCTTCTCTTGATTTCTAGCCACACCTCATCTCCTGTCTCAAAGAGTGATGGTTCCTCTCAATCGCCTGTTCTCACTTGTCTCTGTTTCATTCTTAGGGCCACACGGACCTCTTTGAGGCTCTCCTGCAGGGCCTGAGCGTACTCATGTACCGGCTATTTAACTTGAGTTTAAGCGGGTTTTCATCAAACTGTCTTTGTTTGCCGCTGATAAGTCACTAACCGGATGAGCAAAGATCAGAACGGAAAAGTTTGAATTGCATCTTCTCTAGGTCAAAGTAAATGCCGAGATACAAAACTCTCAATTCAGTCTGGCATTGGAAGGACAAAACTACAATTATCCAATTGAGCAGAAGCGATTGAAGTTGTACGGGATTTGCAGCAGAGTGGCACAGATTGATATAACATTGGAAACAAACAAACGGTAACCCAAGCAGATCTGTTTAGGGTTGGTCAATTACAATGCTCTGAGCGGATGCTTCCCATGAATCCATTTAAGATGCAACATGCAAATGTCAAGAGTATCATATTGAGAGTTGGCAATTGCCCAGTTTGAACAAAATATAAGCCAAACTATGCCAAAGAACCTTTTCGAAGGGAACATCATCAACTTCTACACACTAGTGGATATTTGCTCAATGGTGAAAGTATAGGTATCACAAAAGAAAAATATTTAGACGGCATTACAGTTTATGGATTCGACTTGACAGTTGATTTGGCCAAAAGAGGTTTTCTGTTATGATTTCACCTGGACATTCATGTAAAGCCAGATAATTATTATAAGCTAAAGGTTTTCTATTTGTTTTTTTCCCTTAGCTATGTAACTGTTTGTGTTTCTGTTTTTTTATCTGAAGCTAGACATAGCTAAGCATGTCCTATAAAATTACAAACAAACCATAATTCATCTACTGGAACTGACCCATTGAATTCAGATACAAATCGAAGTCATGTAAATTTAGTTTTACAGAAAAAAACAGAGGTACATTGGCGACGATGATGGGATCACGCACAGCTAAAAGTAGTAACAATGAAAAATGTGCTTGTGAAAAATATGTATTATGTTTTTAAATTTTTTAATGCAGAAGGAGTAGCATATGACCGAAAGTTGCATCAATTTATCGTCCACTATATTATTTATTTACAACTATATTATTACTTACAACAATAGTTCGTAAAGAGCATCGATGAAAGCAATTGTCAAATGTTTATGGGTAACTAAGAGATTCAACAAGGAAAACCAATTGGAAAACTTCAGAGTGCCCGCTAATCAAACTTACGATGTTTTGTTTTATCAACTAGGACATTTAACTGGAAAACTTGAGAATGTCTTCTGAACCAATTTACGATATTTTGTAGATGACTTAAAGCTACCATTACGTCTTTAGCCGGATCAAATTTCACGCGAGCCACTTTCAGGTATTATCGTAGGCGTCATAATGTCCGCATCTCGTTTTCAAACCAACCAAGTTTATGCGTTCCCTTTTTGATTAGGTTTGTACGCGAGCAATTAATCATCGCTAACAACACTGCTTTAGAGGAGTAATTAATCATACGCCAACATTCATTCAATGATACAGTTGTCTGTTTGCTAATTTTCATACGTGTTCCAGAACGAACAGATGTCTATGCATTCCGGATTACAAAATCAACTTTATAATTCCAGTTGAACACGCGAGTGCCAATACATGTGTGCAATGGGGGAGTTTTGAAGACTTGTTCGTTAAACAATATAGGATCAATTACAACGAATGTCTAGATAAACTTTTAAGTGTAAATCAGGTATTAAGATAAATTAAGCAAATAACAGAGCAGTTTATGAGTTTTGTAGAATCAGCGCTTTTTTGGTTGTTTTATGATTTACAAAATACAAATACAAGCAATAAGAGTATTCGCGACCTGTTCGTTGAACAAAATACAAAAAATGATAGGTGTTCATAGTTCAATATGTCGCGTAAGCAACGGAACATTAGTTTAGAACGACATAATATTCAATGAAATGTTATAGTTTACCGAACAAATCATAAAGAAGATAACTCCCAATTTTCAAAATAATCATGAAAATAATAAAATTTGAACTGCTACATACTGGAATAGTTTGTCAAGCTGCCCTTTAATTTAGTAAATCTTCAACGCTTACATTATTTTGATTTATTTTTCAAGGATATAAAGCCGGTCTATGAAAATGAAAAAAATCAACTCGCTCATTATTATTTATTTAGTGTTCAGTTTCATTCGCGACCTACAAACAATATAAATGAATAATCGTTGATTATTTTTTTTATTCAGTGAGCTACTTTTTGTTGACCCACGAGTTCCGAACAAAATGATTATTTATTGATTAAATTTACTGCCGGTCTGATTATTTTTATTGCAATGTGTTCGGCGAACAGAGGTCGCTAATACTCTAATTGTTATGAATGTACGATGGGAATACACTACATTTTTTGTTCAATAATTTATGTACTGAAAGCTGTGAACTTAAAATTACAAAAAAACTAAGAATTAATACATCCGACTGTTTTATTATTGATGAGTGTACATTTCCTATTTTTTGTAGTTTGTGTTTTTAAAATGCCCGCATAAATGATTCATTTTGTTATGCACTAAGGAAATCGTTAGTGAATACACCCTCAGACAGTTGCTTCCTTTAAAACCTAATAATTGGTTTTCGTTTTACCTTCTAAATAACCTCTGAGTGTCATTTTGTTAGTAACTTTTTTTAATTTTTATAGAACATATGTTTGTCTCTAGTTTTAAAACAAATAGTAATTCTAGAGCTGATAGACTTTCAAATACATCTATCGAACTAAAGTAATGTTAACAAAGTGCAATATTGACCACTTGCTTGTCAGTCTGACTTATGGTTGTTTGACAGTCTGACTTACAAGCTTGAAAGTACTTGATGGCTTACAAGCTACTGCTTGGTGTTGGTATGAATTGACACTACAATAATGACTTCATATACTTCTGTTCAATTATTCAGTTTTCAATATGAAGCTTCAAGCTAATTTATTATCTACCCAGGAATCAAGAAAACTTTAGAGCAGAGGGATGTAATACATGTGTAACATATGATTCATTGGATAATATGTCAACTGTTTTAATATAAACCTATAGGTTAACGCCCAACCTGAAATTGAAAACTGAGCAACAATCCAACAAGACTAAAAACGTATTCTTATCTATCTACATATCCATCTGTTTTTTTGTATATAAAGTTGCATGGTAATTTAGTATGCATCCTGGAATCGAAAAAACTTTTATATCAGTATACTGTAACATGCAACTTGTATGATTATTTAAGTAAGATTTTGCCTGTTTTAATACAGTTCTATACAGTAATGCTTATTCTTAACTCAATAGGTAAATCATTGGTTTAATGCAGTAATTCCAGTATGTATAAAATTTGCACAAAAAAACAGTTTTGATATTTTATTGAGTAAACTAAGTAGAGGATTTGTGAATAAAAAGACTACACGGAGATATCAACAGCAAATTCAAGCCTATTTAATCCCTATTTAAATTTCCACGCCTAATACCACCCAGTCAGCATGCCTAAAAGCACTCAATTAGTATGGATTAGTACTTTGATTAATGGTTCTAGATTTTTGTATATAAGTGAAATTTGTTGTACCAAATACCAACAGTTTTCTTCTCAACAATACCAAACATAATCAGTATTTAACAGAAAAAGATGGCTAGCAACTACTCCGCAACCACAAATTAGTAAGTTATTTTATACTATTTTTTACAAAGTTTTATCTATCACGTGCATAGGTTTATATATATATTATTTGCAGATGTACAACCTCGAATAAATTCAATTTATTTGACGTCGGTGAATTAGATTTCGACAATATGTAAGTATAATGTTGAAACTCTTACTATTATTTTATTTTTCAACTGTTTTATATGAAGCTTATAATTAAATTCCATTTTGCTTTAATATTTCATCGAGATCTACGGATGAAGAAGCAGTAAAGACTGTGGAGACTTGCAGTAAGGGCAACATCAAAAAAAAGGAGAGCCAAAAGTAAGTTTGCTTTGTATACAGAAATTGTGAACAAATTTTTACTTTAATAAGTGAATAATAGTTATAGGTTAATAATTTGTATTATTTTGCAAAAACAGAAATCAAACAGTACATAGCTATGAGTGAGTATCTCGAGAATGCTCTTACTTTTTTGTTTTATGAAGAACGTAAATTTGTCTGTTGGTAAAAAAACAAGGAACCTATTGTATATGCGATGAATAAAAGATTTATAGCTGTTTGACAGTTCTTAGAGACAGATGAGGACTTTATTTTTAATGAAAGGCATAGATTTGAATGTAAGTAAAATAAAAAAGTTTTTACTACATACTTGAATAGTTTAATAAATTTATAATAGACATCACTACTTGTATTTCTGTTTAGTCCAGCCGCAAAACCAGGAACTAAAAGCATACAATGGTGTGAGAATCCAACAGGGGATGATGAATGAAAGCAGTGAGTGCTTTAAATGTAAGTCCTATGTGTAGGTGTATACAAAAAATAATTTTAAAATTGTTTTCAAGAATGCTGTCTGTCTGCATGTAAAGCATGAATTTTTATTTTTTGTAGATATAAATAACAAAGAACTTGGGTGCTGCTTTTCAGTGCTTACCATCGTGCTTATAGGTTACTGCACAAAACTTGTGACTAAAGCTCTGAGAGGAAGCACTACTACTATATCGTGTATATTTTGTGGTAACAAATTTAAAACTGGAGGTGTAAACAAACCTGGTAGAGCCTCATCCAGATATTTTTTTGCTCATTTGTTCATTTTTCATTGTTTATGCGGAAAATCAGACACAGCTCCAAGAGGTATCCGACGACATATATTTATTTTTGAACCAAAAAAAATTTCCGTTGTTGATCTTGCTAGTTATAATAATTTTATTTGTTTATAAATAAAAAAGTATTTTGAGTCAGTCAAGAAGATAACTTTTCTAAAAAAATTTCCTCAGTTCATCTTTATCCAATAGAAGGTTGTTTTCCAGAAAATGTTATTTTAGATTTTGAATTCAGGAATAAATGGTTGACATTAGCTAAAAAACCTGTCGTCGGAGATATAAGAATTTCACTTAAAAACCAGTATAAGAAACAAATGGAAAATTTAGATAAATTAAAAGCACTTCTATCTTCAGAATCTGAAGAAGAAGATGATTCAAAATCCAATACCGATAGTCAGTGTAGTAAAAATACTGATGGTTTAAATTCCAGTACCGATAATCAACATAGTCAGCATAGTCAAATTCAAAGAATTGATTTAAGCTCAGCCACAGTAATTTTAGATGTACAAGCAGGAATCAAAAAATAAAGGCTTTAATGAGTCTATTAAATCGAAACTATTTTATATTAAAAAAAAAATGAGAGAAAATCCAAAGTTTTTTCAGGAAGAAAGTTTATTTTAACTGCTCTATTAGGACATTTTTAAATTGTTTATTTATCTATATTTATTTCTATTATCATTGTTCTTGAATAGGCTTTATATATATCCCCAGTTTCAAAATATCTTACCACAAAACTTTTTATGTGTCTATATATCTTGTACAATCAATGCAGTGTTTTTAATTAATAGTGTAAATATAAACGTTATATGCAGCGTACCCACCTATTTATTTTGCTTGTTTGTATTGTTTTATCTATGAATCTGTTAGGTGTGCACACTGAGAACGTTTTGTTACTATCTATACCTATATATCAATGTATTTATTTTATTATTGACGGTTCTTATACATTTGATTCTTACTGTAAACATTTATGCTATATGCAACGTTATAAATAAATATGCTGTTGTCTAAACTCATAGTACAACCAAGCTATGAAAAAAAAAAAATTGTACCTACATTGCCTTAGCTATGTAATTGATATGAATATGTTATAACTACTTGTTTTACACACTATCCCACAAAATAAATATCAGTAACTGACTCACAAAACTGTAAAACTTGAAGTTGATTTTTTACAGCTGTAAGTATAGTACAACCAGGCTATGAAACAAAACAAGTTTTGTATCTACGATGCCTTAGCTATGTAATTGATATGAATATATTCTACCTACTTGTTTTACAAACTATCCAACAAAAAACTACCAGTAACTGACTCACAAAACTGTAAAAACTTGAAGTTGATTGCTTACAACTGTAAAAACGCAACTTTTCAAAGCTTTGCATTAACTTTGTTTCTGACAAATTGCAAAAAAAAAATTGCAATTCATGATGCGAAGTTGCCTGGACAAAAAGTGACGACAACTTCTGTCATTTATTTTGTCGGTTCAAGGGAGCGCAACTTTTAAAATTCTGTGAATTATGGAAAGTTGTAAAATTTGAGGAGTTGTAAGCCCGTAACTTGTACAATTTTACTTTTTTTTAATGTACGGAGTTGTCTTTTCCTAGTTTTGATAAGCGCTCGTTTTTATTTTTTGTACTTAAAATGTTGAAAATTAGGTTTTCAATAATAACACTAATATAAATAAAATATTTTATTACAGTAAATATATAAAAATTAGTGTGCAATACAAATAACGAGTTCAAATGTTGATAATTTAGTAATTGTGAGCTCTTGTTGACAACTCTAGTAACTCATCAATCATCCGCCTGTATACGCATTCTGTCTAAAAGCATACATAGAAGTCGATATGGTAACTACAACGTACTATGATAAAAAATAGCATTAATATTATACACTTACTAACTAGTTGAGAAATGCTATTAAAGCTAGTAAACGAAAACAAGATTCACATACATTAATCAGACCTCAGATATCAGTATTCCACTCCTTATATTAGAATCACTCGTAAAGTCAACAGCATTGTCTTCAGAGCTATTCTCAGCAACAACATCTTCATCTTCAGAACTTTTATCTTCAGAGCTATCATCCAGCTCACTATCATCGTCATCGTCATCGTCATCGTCATCACCATCATCATCATCATCAACATCAGCATCATCAACATCATCATCCACGCTATTCTTCTCATCAGCATCATCAAATAGAGAAAACCTGAAACTTCTCCCCTTTTTCACAGCCGCGTCACTCAATAGCAGTAAGGCTTCTTCAAATGTTAGGATCGTAAGAATATGTTTTTTTACTCCATTTTTACTCATCATCATGTTCTTGTAGTGGATAATACCTCGCCCATAGTTTTCGATCATTGAAGCGTTTTCAGGAGGGATGTTAATCTTTCAACTCATCAAACCTCAATCATTTGACATAAATCTGTAGATGAGTGTGAGCATTACGTAGAGGTGATGTCTGTTGTTTTAGCTTCAAATTTGTCTGTTGTCTTAACTTCAAATTTTTCCAAGCGGAGGGTCTGCTAAATGTCAGAAGTGTGCTGTCAGGAACATTGTCAAAAGAGCTGATTTCAAAGTATGCATTCAATTGTTTCAACAATTTTCTTTCTCAGAGTCTTGGCTAAAACTCGCTGCTGTTTCAGACTTTGGGTATGAAGGTTGCCTTCGATGTGAAGATTAAGTTGAATTTGCTCACGCCTTCCCATGTAGACTACTGTATGCAGTTTACAGCAATCGAGATCTGCAAACTTCATCGTAAGTTCTTTATCGATCAGTGACTTTGCTCGAATCCAATTTCCATTTGTTAAAATGTATTCGTAATCCAAGATACCGTAATCTTCGTCGAAGATAGTACCAAAAACCTCCAATACTGTAGGAATTGGTAAATCTAGCAAGCTCACAAACTTTCCAACTTCCAAGAAACCTTTTATTATAGCGCCTGTCATTATTCTGGTTATTTGATTCAACTGCAACTCTTCACGTTTACTCGAGCTAATCTTTTCATTTTCATCTCTAGCCATAAAAAGGAAATTGGATCCCTTGATGATGTCATTGATGCGCTTTTGTTATCAGCGCGTCGTTAGACTTTGCTATTGTTGTGCAGGTAGGTATAATCCAGTGTAGGGCTTAAAGGAGAGGCGGTCAAGGCAACTCATGAAGTCGACAATGCATTGGAGAATGTGTTGCTACTACTGCTGTTTGAGCAGGAGGAGGATAAAGCAACGGAGGGGGTGTTAGTGTTGGCTCCTCTATCAGTATCGTTGATGCTGGTGATGGTGTTGATGCTGGAAGAGGTGGAGGTAGTAGATGTAGTGATGGTGTTGATGTTAGTCTTAGTGGGGAGGTCTGGTTTAATGCAAAGTTTTGAAAGTGTTTTGGAGTTTGAAATCACTGTACCTACAAAACAAGAAACAAAATATCCGATTTATTTCAAACCTACAATAAATGGTAGAAATATACAAAAATAATTAAATACGATGCAATTATTAGCGTTTATCAAAAGCTTTAGTTTTGAAAAAACTAGATGAGTTATTTAACTACAACCAAATGACTATTTAGTATTTCTTACCTTAATAGTAGTAATATATGAGCAGATCTCCCTACCAAGTGTTTTTTTGTGGATGAGTGCTCGGGGTTGAGGCAATGGGTTACGGCGTTGAATGAATTCGCCGAGTTTATATTGTATTTCATTTGAGGGGCATTTGAAAGGCATTTGAGTGGCATTTGAGTTTTGATTATTTTTTTACTTAATTTGAACTTATATAGCATATAGATTTTGAATGTATGGTATTTGAGTTTTGATAATTCTTTTACATAACTCAAACTCATATAGCATCTTGAGAGAGAGAGAGGAGAAAGGAGTTACATCTAGCTTGAATAAATACATTGATTAAAAATGAATCAATATATAACTATATACATTTATTACATAATAAGTAGGGGTAAATCTTCCCATATAATACAGCTAGAGTCAGTGAAGACTAAGTAATACAAAGCACTAGGACTTGTAATGATAATCAATGCAAAGTCTTTTCCTTTACAACACATCTTAAAAAAAAATCATCAAATTAGTCTTCTATATGGTTAAAATTTACAGTATTTGGGAAATAATTGTAATAGAAAACATTATATCTATTAAAATTTACTGTAAATTTTATGTAGTACAGAGTACTATAACCTTCATTTATTCAGTTGAGACTACATATCATCAGCATTCGAGATCAAGTCTATGTATATATATATAAACAGATATATTTGTATATATCTACAATTGTCAATATCTCAGTGAGCGGTGTCTACTCTTTATTGTATATGAATAAGTAATACAAATTACTACAACTTGTAATGTCAACCAATACATTATCTTCACCTTTACAATAAAAAGTTATGTATTAGTATAGAATGATTAAACAGAAATGTAAAACAACTACAAACTCTAACTAAATAGTATTTTTTTATTAATTATTACCTTATCATCAAAAATTGACTGTTAATCGGATGTTTTTGTAGCTCGTCGTGCCTTACGTTGTTGAGTCCTTGCTCTTCTAGCTTGTCTTTGAGCGGACTGTCGCTGTACGTTTCTTCATTTTAGAGCAAGCTCTTTACGAGCATGCTCGATAGAAACTGGTGTGTTTACCTGATCTAGTTGATGTTGTCGCTGTTGTAATAGATAATGTAACCTCTGAATGTCTGATGTAACATCATTCCCTAAGAGCTTTAATGTTAGAAAAGCTTCAGTTCGAAAACTATTTAGCTGTTCTATCAAGTCTTTCAGTACCAATTTACAATTGTTTGAGATAATTCGCACTCTCTCTTCAATTTTTTCCTTGCATATGTTTTGTAGAAGTATCAAATCCTCCTGAGTCAAAGGTTTAGGCTGAGTTTCTGATTCTGTGTTGTTAACTATTTCCATTTTTTGTGGCTGAATCTAAAAAAAACACAGATGATTGATTTTTTTCACTTGTTTTAGTATAAAAAATAATATATGAGTAAAAACTGTAATTTATCAAGTTTTCACCTTGATGCTCTCCTAGTAGCTGTAGTAGATGTTGCTTCTCCGTTAGCTGTTGTAGAACTGGATGCTTTCTGTGTGAAAACGGAGGTTCTTATATAGCTGAAGTTGCACTGATTAAACCCTATGAACACCATCTCGTGTCAATCTCTATGAATCAGCATTTTCTCACGCGAAGGAAATTCAATGCTTTCGCGGGAATAAATACTTTATTTTCACGCAAATACAAACCGTTGCTTTCGCGGGAATAAAACTTTTATTTTCACGCAAATACAAACCAATGCTTTCGCGGGGATAAATACTTTATTTTCACGCAAATACAAACCGTTACTTTCGCGGGAATAAAACTTTTATTTTCACGCGAATACAAACCAATGCTTTCGCGGGAACAAAACTTTTATTTTTACGCGAATAAAAACCAATGCTATCGCGGGAATAACTAATTTATTTTCACACGAATGGAAACTGTTGCTTTCGCGGGAATAAATAATTTATTTTCACGCAAATAGAAATCGTTGCCTTCGCGGGAATAAATAATTTAATTTCACGCAAATAGAAACCGTTGCTTTCGCGGGAATAAAAAACTTTATTTTCACGCGAATACAAACCAATGCTTTTGCGGGAATAAATGATTTAGTTTCCCACGAATAAAAGTCAATGTTTTCGCGTGAAAATTAAATTTTTATTCCCGCGAAAGCAACGGTTTCCATTCGCGTGAAAATAAATTATTTATTCTCGCGAAAGCATTGCTTTCTATTCGCGTGAAAAAAAAGTATTTATTGCAGCGAAAGCATTGGTTTGTATTTGCGTGAAAATAAAATTTTTATTCCCGCGAAAGCAACGGTTTCTATTCGCGTGAACATAAATTATTTATTCCCGCGAAAGCAACGGTTTCCATTCGCGTGAAAATAAAAATTTTATTCCCACGAAAGCAACGGTTTGTTTTCGCGTGAAAATAAATTATTTATTCCCGCGAAAGCAACGGTTTCCATTCGCAAGAAAATAAATTATTTATTCCCGCGAAAGCATTAGTTTGTATTCGCGTGAAAATAAAAGTTTTATTCCCGCGAAAGCATTGGTTTGTATTCGCGTGAAAATAAAAGTTACATATATTCCCGCGAGAGCAACGGTTTGTATTCGCGTGAAAATAAAGTATTTATTCCCGCAAAAGCATTGGTCTGTATTCGTGTGAAAATAATTATTTATTCCCGCGAAAGCATTGAATTTCATTCGCGTGAAAAAATTCTGATTCATAGGGATTGACACGAGATGGTGTTCATAGGGTTTAATCAGTGCAACTTTAGCTATATAAGAGCCATCGTTTTCACACAGAAAGCATCCAGTTCTACAACAGCTAACGGAGAAGCGACATCTACTACAGCTATTAGGAGAGCATCAAGGTAAGAAGTGCTAAAATAATTATTTGTCTTTAGTTAATTGAATCATCTATTTTTATTGAAGCCTAGTTTTTTTTCAAAAAAAACAATCTTTTAATAAAACAATAATAATTTCAGTATACAGGTACATCATTAAACTAAGTTCTTTTACTTTTTGCAGGTATGATGACGTCACACTCCAAAGCACTTCCTAAGCTCCATATTGAACCAACTACAGCTACCAACAACACCGACACTATCTCCACTACAACCACCAATTCCACCACCAACGGCATTCACATTGATGATAGAAGACCCAATCCTAACACCTTCAATGATACATCTTCCTGCTCAAACATCAACACTCCTGCCGATATAGCAATGAAACCTCATGTAGTTTCAGCTGACTCTCCTTTGAGTCCCACACCGGACTACACATATCTGCATGAGAACAATGGAGTCAAACGAACAGAGGATAGCAAAAAACCAACAGCAACATTATCTCGAGCTTCAATTTCCTTTTTATTCAGCAATACCAAAAATAATACCATAAACAAACTTAGAGACTTTGAATTGCTCGAGATGGCTGAAATAATGACAGGAGCTATGCAGAAAGGGATGTTGGAAATCGGAAATTTTGTGAGTCTGATGGATTTACCAATTCCTACGATATTGGAGGTTTTCGATGTCAATTACGTTGAAGATTATGGTATATTGGATTATGAATACGTTTTAACAAACGATCATCGAATTCGAGTCAAGTCACTGATTGACAAAGAACTTATGGTGGAGCTACAGGAACTCGATCCCCGCTCTTCACATACCCTAGTGTACATGGGAAAGCTAGAAGAAAATCAACCCGATCTTCGTATTGCAGGAGGTAATCATCACCAAGGGCTAGAACAACGAGTTATAGCCAAAATCTTGAGAAAGAAATCATTGAAACAATTGCATGCGTACTTTGATATCATCACTTTCGATAATATTCCTGTCAACACTCTTCTGACATTCACTAGACTCTCAGTTTGGAAAAATTTGAAGTTGAAGCAGCAAAAACGAAAACAAGACACATCACCTCTACGTATCACTCACACTGTCACTTACAGATACATGACGAATGATGGATCTTTGATGACTGGGAAGATTGTTGTCCCTCCTGAGAACGTTTTGAAGATCAAAAATCATGAATGTGGTATGATTCACTATAAAAGTACGATGTCGACTCAGAGTGGTACAAAAAAATACATTCTCACGATTCTGGGTGTTGAAGAAGTTTTAATGCTCCTATATACTTCGAGTGAAAAAGAAGGAATAGCTTTCAGATTTTCCCTATTTGATGATGCTGAGCGGATGAAAAGTCATGATGATGATGATGATGATAACATTGATCCTTATACTGATGACGAAGAAGATGATAATATGACGGATGATGACTCTGAAAACAAAAACTTTGAGGAAAAAGATGAAGTTGTCAACAATGATAGTGAGAAAAGCGATGAAGATAACAATCACATTTCAAGCGAAGCTAACAGGATTTTGATATCGGAAATTTAATTAAGGTATGTAAATCTTCACTAGTAATAAGTAACTACTAATAACCGTATTTTTCACCATAGTACGATGTAGTTGTTATATTGACGTCTATGTATGCTTTTAGATGGAATACGTGTACAAGTGAGTGACTGACGACTCGCCAAATCTATCAGCAACAACTCATGAACATTAAATTATATATTATTTGTATTGTGCAATAATTTGTATATATTTAGCGTAATAAAGTATTTTTATTTACATTTAACATTGGTAATTTAGTCAATTTGTAAAACTTCTGGGGTTACAACTCTAAAAATATTACAAAGTTTCAATATTCCGACACAAAAATAAATATTTAAAGTTATCGTAACTTTTTCAAAAAATGTTAAGAAAACTCCCACTTATAACTTCTAGGGTTCGTTTTTGAAAAATATTTAAAAGTTGTCGGCACATTTTGCCGAAATGGTAAGACAACTCCGCTTTTACACAAAAAATTGTGAAAATGTTTTATAATTTGTTTGAAAACCAAGACAGTAGAAGACTTTTTTACAACCACAAGCATTATACTTTAGGATTTACAGTTTTGTGAATTGGGTGCTGATAGTTTGTCATGATATGACACGATAATTAAGTAATTATAGTCTTTTTCATAACAATGTTATAGATTCAGTAATACAGATGTGAAACTTGCTCTGTTTCATAACTTGGATGCTTTATGAAGGTGGAGAATGCAATATTTATTTTGTAATATTATGCAAAGTAATACCGTAAGAATGAAGTGTATGGAGTTCTCAACAACAACACAAATAAAATAATGCATTAGGTAAACTAATGACAGAACATTTTTTACATGAAATGTATACAAACATGTGATAATACAAATGAATAAAGTATTCATAAAAACACAGTCTATAGTCTGTATATATAATATATATATAGAGTATTTATAAAAAAACAACCTATTAACTATATATTTTGTGGTAACAAATTATAAAATAGGACAGTTGCATAAAACCTATTCCAGAGCCATGATAATACTAAAAATTATAGTGAAATAAAAAATTTAAAATTCTCCTAAGAGTGCAGTTAATACAACAATTTGTTCTTGAGAAAAATCTGAATTTTTTTGCATTTTCTGTCTAATAGACGCTAATTTCAATTTAACACAATCATTAAAACCTTTTTTTTTCAATCCATTTTTTATATTCAAAATTAATTTAACTGAACTTAAATCAATTCTCTTATTATCAATCTTTTGGTTTTCTTGTAAATCTACTTGAGTTTGAGGATTATCTGTTACAGTATTAGATTCTAAAACTCTGGTTTTTGGACTGCACTGTGAACTAGCAACAGACATTAAGGCATTATTACTTTCTTCAGTTTCTGAAAGATCTGAATCTGAAGATATAAGAGCTCTCATTTTTTTACACTGGTTTTTAAGCAAAAGCTTTAGATCTCCAACAGCCAGTTTTTTAGCTATTGCCAACCATTTACTCCCTAATTCAAAATCTAAATCAATGTTTCAGAAAAATGACGTTCTATTGGATAGAGATATACTAACGCAAAATTTTTGGAAAAGTAACATCCATAACTAATTTAGAATACTTTTTATTAATAAGTAAAACAAAATTATTATAATTAGCGATATCAACAATAAAAAATATTTTAGTTTTCAACATACAACTATGTTGCTGGAGATCTCTCAAAGTTGTATGGGATTTTCCGCATAAACAATAAAAAATGAACAAGTGAGCAAAAAAATGTCTTGAAAGAACTCGGCCAGGCTCTGCAACTCTCCTAATTTAAACTTCTTACCACAAAATATGCACGAAATGTTGTTTTCTTTTCCTTCCAGTGCTTTGCTCAGCGACTTTATACAATACGCTACCAATATCATCGAAAGCACTGAAAGGAAATATTTTGGCCTTTTTTTATCAATATCTACAAGCAAAATAAACAAATTTTCATTATATATAGACAACCTTCTTGACTATGGTATATGTATATAAAGATAGTGCATATCACTTACACTTACAACACTTTCTATCTTTTTTACATCTCCATCTAAGAGACTCACTTGTCTGTACTTATTTAGTTCCGGATTCTCTGATTGAACTAAAATAGAAAATACGAGTGTAGTTATGTTATTTTGAAAATTTTTTATTAAATTGAATGAGTATGTAGTAAATAATATTTTCATCATACTCACATTCAAATGTGTGGCGGTCGTAGGAGAGAAAGGATTCATCCTTCCCGATGCATTGACCGCTTGCAATGAAGCGTGTAGATGTTTTTTCTACAAAAATAACGTAGTAAATGTAGAGTCATTATTATTTTACCTACAGAAAAATTTACATTTTTCACAAAACAGAAAAAAATACTTACTCATAGCAATATGTGTGGTAGCACTGGTCTTTTTTACTTTCTCCTCTGCTTCCCCAAAGCATTCCTCAATCCATCTCAATGTTTCATCATCCGTAGAACTTAATAAAACAGTATATCAAGATTGTGATAATTAAAAGCTCTATATAATACAGTTAAATAATAAAGTCTCAATAATATACTTACATAGCGCTGAAATCTATTTCATCTATATTCAGTTGTACTCCCTCATTTGAGGTTGTAGACCTACAAGTAATATATATATATATATATATATATATATATATATATATATATATATATATATATATATATATATATATATATATATATATATATATATATATATATATATATATATATATATATATATATATATAATATATAGTCAGGTATAAGAAGCGTTTTACTAAAGTGCTCTAATATTGTGAAATATGAGCTATTGGGTAGATAAAATCACTTGGAAAAGTGTAGTGCTGACTAAAAAGTGACTTGTATTATACTACAAAATTGTTTCATGGTACTAAACTAAAATGTGTGTACCAATCTTCAGGTATAAAATACAAGTGTATTTTATACCTGAAGATTGGTACACACATTTTAGTTTAGTACCATGAAACAATTTTGTAGTATAATACAAGTCACTTTTTAGTCAGCACTACACTTTTCCAAGTGATTTTATCTATATATATATATATATATATATATATATATATATATATATATATATATATATGTTTGTATAAATTTATAAATGTAACTGCAACAAAATTGTAAAAGATAGTATAAAATAACTTACTCATTTGTTGTAGAAAGATTGCTAGCCATTTTTTGTTGTTGTTTTGCAGACTAATGCTTGAAATGAAGTAAAAATGAAAACTGATACTGCTTAGAAAAAATACTGTCTCTTATATACAAAACGTTGAAGTCATTTATCAAATATTAATTCGTAGACTGATTTTCTGATCATTACTATGATAAATGATATTGTTTTTAGAAAAAGTGGAAGTTGAATGGGAAGTTGGTTAAAAAATAGGAAGATAGAGATTAGATAGACTAATAAGCTTAAGCTCTACACATACTCCTGTAAACTTCCTTTCTACCTAGCTAAAATTTTTGGTACATACACTCCTGTAAACTTTCTTTCTACCTTGCTGAAATTTTTGAATGTATAGCATTGGATAAACAAATTTTACAAGTCCTAGATAGATATTCCTTTAAATATAGCTAGCTAGGACAAAACTTACAATTCATTTGAATGTCAACTCACATCCTTTAAACATATTTTATAGCAAAAATATGATATGTGATTTACTAGTTCAATTGCAGTTTATTGATATGCTCTACTACAACACACACTACTTCGAACTATGTAGTCAACTGAACATATCCACGAACAATCATATAGACACATCAACAGCAAAACATCGATGCAGTGTAGTTCCATCTTTATATCATCAGACAGTAAATTAAAATGTGAGAGCTTCAATTATAGTTTACAACATTAAGTATGAGTTAGGAATGTAATAAATACTTTACAGGTATCTGATAGCATTTAAATATGTATATGTAACATATAACTCTTGATTTATTAGACAAAACAGCTTCCTAAAAATAGAAAATACACTATGCATGTTGATACATTGTTTGTATTTCACACAAAAAAACACCTTCTAAAACTGAATTTATGAGGTATTTTAAGAAAAGTAACAGTCTTGGATTTTCAAGCTTGTAAGTCTAACTAACAAAACAAGTGGATAAAGTCATATTTTGTTCATGTTTTTTTAAATGATACCGGAGATAACTAAAATTAGAGATATAACCATAATCCGTTTTAAAATTAAGTTTTGTTGGAAGTGATTGGTTTTCTAATTAAGTTTTTGGTGAAAGTTTGTACCCGCATTAACTAATATGTAATCAAACACGATAAAAACAGGAGATAAATGCAATCAAGTTCTCTTCCTTTTTAGGTTGAATTGATAAGCCTATAATTCCGAAGTCTATGGATGTTTGTTGTTTGTTTTAAATAGAAATAGCATGATAATAAATAGGGCTTAGGCGTAATTAATGACTTTTCTTGAGCGACTTTATAAAGCATAACATTAAAAAGGTCAAAACATATAGGATTAGGCGAGAGATGGTGATTAATGACTTTTCTGGAGTGAGTTTATTAGTGAAGTGACACTTGCGTTATATTATAATTAATTACTTTTTAAAAACTTGTGAAAATGAACTGGTAACATTATGTCGACTGAAATAATGCCTAGAACGTCTCGCATAAATTTTGGTCTGACCGAAAATGGACTGAAAACCTTTAAGGCGAGTACAAAATTATCGTAACTCGCTATAACGGATATTCTAAGAAATATTTATTTTTCGTTGCTAACTTAACATAAATATTTGTAACGAATGTCACATGATCTCAATCGGTTTTTGCCAACTGAATCACTTAGTTACTCGTAAACATTTGATACTCGCTTGATTTTTTTGTTGATAACAGCAATGTCGCAATTGTGTTTATCGTAAATATTTCAAAAACGGATATCGCGTGATTCCAGTTGGTCTTTCCTACTGAATCGCTTAGTTACTCGTAAACATTTGAAAATTGCTTGATTTTTTCGTTGATAAAACATGTCGCAAGTATCTTTTAACAAATATTACCGTGATTTCAATCAGTTTTCCTTACTAGATTACTGAGTTACTCATCAAAATTTCATAATTGCTTTCATTAATAGTCGTTGCAAAGCAATGTTGTATTTAAAAAATTTTACTACGATTCCAACCAATTTCGTTACTGAATTACTTAATTACTCGCCGGTATTTCATAATTTCTTTCACTAATAATTACAAAGTAATATTGTAAATATATAATGCAGTGGATACTAAATTGACACAAATTTCATTCATATGATTTTAAAACTTGACTAATGTAGTTTTTTACCAGAAATAATAATAATTTTTAAACAAAATCAAGAATTAACGCTGATTACATGTATGGTAAACATAATAACTGTAAATATATATAACTAAAAGAAATATTTATGCTCAAGTCTCCTCTCTCTCTCCTCTAACCTCTGTCCTCTAAACTCTCTCTAGATATATACAAATACAGCTATTTTTATATGTAGACTCGATCTCGAATGCTGATGATATGTAGTCTCAAGTGGATAAATGAAGTTAAAGTACTTGGTATTACACAAAACTTACTGTAAATTTTAATCATCTAGAGGACTAATGGTGTCCTTTCTCCTCTCTCATCTTTCCCTCTCTCCTCTCTCTCAAGATATCTCCTCTCTCTCCTCTAACTTCTCTCCTCTAACCTCTCTCCTCTCTCCTCTCTCCCATCTCTAGATGTATACAAATACAACTATTATTATATGTAAACTCGATCTCGAATGCTGATGATAAGTAGTCTCAAGTGAATAAATGAAGTTAAAGTACTTTGTATTACACAAAATTTACTGTAAATTTCAATCATCTAGAGGGCTAATGCTCCCTTTTCTCCTCTCTCCTCTTTGCCTCCCTCCTCTCTCTCAAGATATCATATGAGTCGGAATTACAAAAAATTATCAAAACTTAAATGCCATACATTCAAAATCTAGATGCCCTATGAGTTAGAATTATGTATATAATTATGAAAAAAAATTATCAAAACTTGAATGCCATAAATTCAAAATCTATATGCCATATAAGTTCAAACCAAGTAAAAAAAATAATCAAAACTCAAATGCCACTTAAATGCCACTCAAATGCCACTCAAACGCCCCTCAAATGAAATACAATATTAACTCGGCGAATCCATTCAACGCCGTAACCCATTGCATAACCCCCGAGGTCTAATCCACAAAAAAAACACTTGGTAGGGAGATCTGCTCATATATTACTACTCTTAATGCTGAATGCTCTCCTAGTAGTTGTATTAGATGTTACTTCTTCGATAACTGTTGTTGAACTGGATGCTTTCTGTGTGAAAACAGTGGATCTTAAATAGCTAAAGTTACACCAATTGACCCTACAAAAAGCCTTTGCGCGAAAACCCCTTTATAATGCATACAGGTTTCTCTAGTGACAAAAAATCTATTCGCCCAGAAAACTTAGATGTATAAATAATATAAAAAGATTTTTTCGCGAAGTTTTGCATTTTTACAGAAAAGATTTGATGTTATATCCGGTTGAAAAAATGTTTGCTTTCGAGCAAAAATCCCTCTATGATAACAGGTTTTTTGCGAGAATAAACCTTTTTTTACAGCAAAAAACACTGTTTCTTTCACGGGCAAAAAAATCATAAAACAAAATGAATCTGTGACTTGCGCAAAAAAAATGTCGTTCCTAATGCACAGAAAATTTTTTGTTTCTTTGCGCGAAATGTGTAGTTAATCTTCACACAAAGAATAATGTTTTTTCACGCGAAAGATGAAGTTATTTTTCTCGCGCGAAAGTCTAGTTTTTCTCACTAAAAAATGTCTTTTTACATGAGAAAAAAAAAAATTTTTCTCGCTCGAAAAAAAATTTTTCTCTAGCGAAAATGGTGTTTTCTTTATGCGAAGAATGTTGTTTTTCTCGCAGGGAAAAGTGACGGCTTTTGTGAAAAAAAAAGAAATTTTTTGCTCAAAAACTTCATGTTTTTTTGGTGCAAAAAAAATTTATTGTTTCACACAACATTGACATTTTATTCGCACGAAATGGGGTGTTTTTTCATAAAACGCCTTATGATATATATGATTTTTTTGCGCAAAAATTATTGTTTTTTTCGAAAAAATTGTTGTTTTTTTGCAACGAGAAATGTTGTTTTTTTGTGCAAAAAACGTTTTTTTCAGCGCAAATAAATTTTATTTCTTGCGCGAGAAAACACTTTTCTTTGTGTGACAACTGTTGTTTTATCTCAGACCCTTTTTTTGTTTACTTTGCGCGAAGAAAACGCATACTCTTTGATGTTTATTTGCGTGAACAGTGTATTTTTCTCAGACAAAATTAAATGTTTTGTCACACAAAAAAATGTCTTTTTTTGCGCGAATAAAGTATCTTATTTCGGTGTGATAACTGGTGTTCTATAAAAACTAATGTGCGCTTTTGCCAAGCGAATATAATATATAATCTTTCTGCATAAAAAATATGCTTTTTACCTAAAGAATGCAGTTTTTTCGCGCAAAAGAAACACTTCAATCGCCCCAAAACCTCTTTACAATATATATGTGCAGAGTTTTTTGCACAAAAAAGAGGTTTGTCACGCAAAAAGTCTTATCTATCACGAAGGGATTTTTCTCGCGAAGAATATTGTTTTTGGTGTGTTGATTGTTAGTTTAGGTCATTCAATACAACGTTAACTATTTAAACAGCTCTGATTCACGCAAAGATCATTCATTTCAGCCAAAGCATCTGGAAGATCAACATATGGATTTGGTTCTATTGCAGCAACTACAGGACTCTGAGCAAAAAGGTAAAAGTTAGTAAATAATTTATTAAGACTGACTGCGAAACTTAGTAAGCTGTAGTTCTTTAATCATGTATTATTTATTGTACTCAGACACAAAAATCTTTCATTTCAGGCGAAACCTCTAAGGAATCAGCGTATGCTTCTGGATTTACTGCAATAACTAGAAGTGCTCTCAGCATCGAGGTAATATTTATTACAACAATTGTTTAAGACTAATTGTGAAACTTAGTTATGGCTTTAAACATGTATTATTTATTGTACTCAGACAATAATTACTCACAAAAGTTTGCTAATGTTGTACGCTAACCGTTTACACTGTATTTCAATAGTAATTAACAGGTTTTTTATGTTTTTTTTTCTCGAACTACTCATAAAAATGCACACAGCTGATGCAAACAAAGCAGAAACTGAACCTAAACCTAGGAATGAAGAAGAATTGTTGCTTCTACAAAGCTTTTGTAATAAAAAAATGGAAGAAACAAAACTTGGTACAGCAGCTAAAGAGTTTTCGACATGAAACTCTTCTAACGCTAAAGCTCCTGAGGAATGATACCACAACGGGGATTCAGAAAGTTTGTTCTCAATTACAACGACAACAAAAATGGCAAAATGCACCTATTTCTATTGAACATGGGGGGAGAAGAGCTTCGTTTAAAAAGAAGAACTACATGACCGAGGACTCATTTCAGGGTAAAAAGGTCTACAAAAACAAACTGTAATACTATTTACACTCAGTTCACCAAACTATTTTATCTTTATCAGATAAATACTTCTGTACATTCTTTCAACATTATAACAGAGCTATTCAATACCGCTTCAATAAATACGTATCTATGAACACGATTATGTATGAAGAACTCAGCTTGAATTTACCTGTAATAAAACTATACCAATAACTATACAATGTTAATTCAACAATCACAATCACAATACAAAACTCAGTATAAACCTACACGTTTATAAGCCAATCAACCTCATTATCTAACGACGTCGAAAATCACAATATAAACCTCCTGCACAACTAATACAACACAAAAAATTAAAACACCTGGTGCACACAAAAAGGTACCTCACCCAACACAAATAATTACAAGCACCTGGTGCACACAAAAAGGCACCTCAGGCACCCAAACAATGCACCAGGAGAACCTCCAAGACATCCAACTAGTACACACAATATACAAACCATCGTCAAAATCGACAATCAACACCAAAGAGTTACATACATTCTAAACAAATGGTGCACACAAAAAGGTACCTCACAGGTTCGCATGGTAACAGGGGCGTACTTCAAGTACCTGGAACCCGGAGAACCTTCTCCTCCTTAGACTCCATGACAGAGATCTGCTCCCTTATTACTACTGACGAAGACCGGGTTCTGCTGTGACCAAACAGATTGCTCTGTTTGAGCAATATGCAGTGATAATTAATCATACCGGCACTGGTTATTTACTACCCCAACCCTGGGTAGCTGTTCCGGGCTGGTACCAAGATGATTTCCATAAGTAGTAATATATGAGCAGATCTCCCTACCAAGTGTTTTTTTGTGGATCTGGCCTTGGGGGTTATGCAATGAGTTACGACGTTGGGTGAATTCGCCGAGTTTATATTGTATTTTATTTGAGAGGTATTTGAGTGGCATTTGAGTGGCATTTAAGTGGCATTGGAGTTTTGATTAATTTTTTACTTGATTTGAACTCATATGGCAGCTAGATTTTGAATGTATGGCATTTAAGTTTTGATACTTTTTTCACATAATTTGAAATCATATGGCATCTTGAGAGAGAGGAGAGAGAAGACAGAGAGGAGAGAGGAGAGAGAAAGGAGAGAGGAGTTTTATCTACATTGAATAACTATATTGATCAAAAATGAAACATTATATGATTATATACATTGATTACATAATAAGTAGGAAAAATCTTCCTATATAATATAGCTAGAGTCAGTAAATACTAAGTAATACAAAGCACTACAACTTGTAATGACAAAAAATCAATGTATACATACATACATATGGTATCTTGAGAGAAAGAAAGGGAGAGAGGAGAGAGGGAGAGAGAGAGGAGAGAGGAAGAGAGAGAGAGGAGAGAGGAGAGAAGAGATATATCTACATTGAATAAATATATTGATCAAAAATGAATCATTATATGATTATATACATTTATTACATAATAAGTATGGAAAATCTTCCTATATAATATAGCTAGAGTCAGTAAATACTAAGTAATACAAAGCACTACAACTTGTGATGACAATCAATGCATTCATACATACATACATATGGTATCTTGAGAGAGAGAAAAAGAGAGATGAGAGAGATCTTTTAGTTTTCTATACATTCATGTACATATGGTTGATTATGTACATATTTATGGGTATATTTATATCTACATAGAGAGAGGAGATATATCTAAATTGAATAAATACATTGATTAAAAATGAATCATTATATGATTATATACATTTATTACATAATAAGTAAAGAAAATCTCTCCATATAATATAGCTAGAGTTAGTAAATACTAAGTAATACAAAGCACTACAACTTGTAATAAATACAAAGTAATAACAGTTATTGCATAGTTTGTTCCTTTACAATGATGTTTTTGATGTACTGATGTTTGGTAAAAAAAACTACATTAGTTAAGTTTTAAATTCATATGAAAAAAATTTGTGTCAATTTAGTATCTACTCCATTATATATTTACAATATTACTTTGTAATTATTAGTGAAAGAAATTATGAAATACTGGGGAGTAATTAAGTAATTCAGTAAGGAAATTGGTTGGAATTGAAGTAATATTATTTAAATACAACATTGCTTTGCAACAACTATTAATAAAAGCAATTATGAATGTTGATGAGTTACTAAGTAATCTAGTAAAGAAAACTGATTGAAATTACGGTAATATTTGTTAAAAGATACTTGCGACATGTTTTATCAACGAAAAAATCAAACAATTTTCAAAATAATTACGATTAACTAAGTGATTCAGTAGGAAAAACCAACAGAAAACACACAATATCCGTTTTGAAATATTTACAATAAACACAATTGGGTAATATTTGTTAAAAGATACTTGCAACATGTTTTATCAACGAAAAATTCAAACAATTTTCAAATGTTTACGAGTAACTAAGTGATTCAGTAGGAAAAACCAACTGAAACACGCAATATCCGTTTTTGAAATATTTACGATAAACACAATTGGGATATTGCTGTTATCAAAGAAATCAAGCGAGTATCAAATTTTTACGAATAACTGTAAGTGATTCAGTTGAAAAAAATCAATTGAGATCGTGTGACATCCGTTACAAAATATTTTACGTCAAGTTACCAACGAGAAAATAAATATTTCTTAGAATATCCGCTATAGCGAGTTACGATAATTTTTACTCACCTTGAAGGTTTTCAGTCCATTTTCAGTCAGATCAAAATTTATGCGAGACATTTTAGGTATCATTTCAGTCGACGTAATGTTACCAGTTCATTTTTAAAAAGTAAATAATTATAATATAACGCAAGTGTCATTTTACTAATAAACTCATTCCAGAAAAGACATTAATCATCATCTCGCTTAATCCTATATGTTTTGATCTTTTTAATATCAAGTGTTATAAAGCCGCTCGAGAAAAGTCATTAATTACACCTAAGCACTATTTATTATCATGCTATTTCTATTTAAAACAAAACAACAAACGTCCATAGATGATGGAATTATAGGTCGAATTCAACCTAAAAAGGAAGAGAACTTGATTGCATCTATCTCCTGTTTTTTATTGTTTCATTACATATTAGTTAATACAGATACAGCCTTCCACCAAAACGGATTTGTGGTTTTACTTTTAATCCTAGTTATCTCCGCTATTGTCTAAAAAACATGAGCAAAGCATGACTTTATCCACTTGTTTTATTAGTTAGACTGTTACTTTTTTTAAAATATCTCATTGTTTTTTGTGTGAAATACAAATAATGTATCAACATACATAGTATATTTTCTATTTTTAGGAAGCTGTTTTGTCTAATAAATCAAGAGTTATATGTTACATATACATATTTAAATGCTATCAGATATCTTTAAAGTGTGTATTACATTCCTAACTCATACTTAATGTTGTAAACTATAATTGAAGCTCTCACATTTTAATTTACTTTCTGATGATATAAAGATGGAGCTACACTACATAATTGTTTTGCTGATGATGTGTCTATATGATTGTTTGTGGTAGTGTGTGTTATAGTAGAGTATATCAATAAACTGCAATTGAACTAGTTATTAAATGCTATCAATACCTGTAAAGTATTTTATTACATTCCGAACTCATACTTAATGTTGTAAACTATAATTGAAGCTCTCACATATTAATTTACTGTCTGATGATATAAAGATGGAACTACACCGCATCAATGTTTTGCTGTTGATGTGTCTATATGATTGTTTGTGAATATCTTCAGTTGACTGCATAGTTCGAAGTAGTGTGTGTTGTAGTAGAGCATATCAATGAATTGCAATTGAACTAGTTAATCACACATCAAATTGTTGCTATAAAAATATGTTTGAAGGATGTGAGTTGTCATTCAAATGAAATGTAAGTTTCATCCTAGCTAGTTATATTTAAAAGAGTATCAACCTAGAGGTTGTAAAATTTGTTTATCCAACGCTCTACATTCAAAAATTTTAGCTAGATGGAAAGACAGTTTACAGGGGTGTATGTGGTGGTTAAGCTTATTAATCTATCTAATCTCTATCTTCCTATTTTTTTAACCAACTTCCTAATTGTCTTCCACTTTTTTAAAAAACAATATCATTTATCATAGTAATAATCAGAAAATCAGTCTACAAATTAATCTTGATAAATGACTTCAATGTTTTGTATATAAGAGAAACTATTTTTTTAAACAGTATCAGTTTTCATTTGTACTTCATTTCATGTATTAGTCTGCGAAACTACAAAAAATGGCTAGCAATCTTCCTACAACAAATGAGTAAGTTATTTATACTATCTTTTACAATTTTGTTGCAGTTACATTTATAAATTTATACAAATGTATATATATATATTACTTGTAGGTCTACAACCTCAAATGATGCATTAGAACTAAATATAGATGAAATAGATTTCAGTGCCATGTAAGTATATTATTGAAACTTTATTATTCAACTGTATTATATAGAGTTTTTAATTAATCACAATCTTGATTTAATGTTTTATTAAGCTCTACGGATGATGAAACGTTGAGATGGATTGAGGAATGCTTTGGAGGAGAACAGAAGGTGAAAAAGACCAAGGCTACCACGCACATTGCTATGAGTAAGTATTTTTCTGTATTATGAAAAATGTAAATTTTTCTGTAGGTAAAATAATAACGACTCTACATTTACTACGTTATTTTTGTAGAGAAAACATCTACACGCTTTATTGCAAGCGCATGCTATATAGGGAAAGATGAATCCTTTCTCTCCTATGATCGCCACACATTTGAATGTAAGTATGATAAAAATATTATTTACTACATACTCATTCAATTTTAATAAATTTTTTTCAAAAACTAACATAATTACATTCGTATTTTCTATTTTAGTTCCAGCAGAGAACCTGCAGCTAGAACAGTACAGAAGCAGAAGTGTTATAGATGGGGAAATAAAAGATGATAAGGAGTGCTTCAAGTGTAAGTGATATGCATTATCTTTATATACATATACCATACTCAAGACAGTTATCTATATATATATATATATAATGAGAATTTGTTTATTTTGCTTGTAGATATCGATAACAAAAACACAAGGTATTTTCTTTCAGTGCTTACGTTATTATTGATAGCATGGTGTACAAAGACGCTGAGCGAAGCACTGAAAGAAAAAAAAGACAGTATTTCGTGTATATTTTGTGGTAAGAAGTTTAAATTAGGGAAGATGCATGAGCCTGGCCGAGTTCTTTCAAGACATTTTTTTGCTCACTTGTTTATTTTTTATTGTTTATGCGGAAAATCACATACAACTTTGAGAGAACTCCAGCAACATACTTGTATTTTGAAAACTAAAATGTTTTTTGTTGTTGATATTGCTAGTTATAATAATTTTGTTTTATTTATTAATAAAAAATATTCTGAGTTAGTTATGGACATTACTTTTCCAAAAAATTTTATGTTAGTATATCTCTATCCAATAGAAGGTTATTTTTCTGGAAACATCGATTTAGATTTTGAATTAGGGTGTAAATGGTTGGCAATAGCTAAAAAACCGGTTGCTGGAGATCGAAAGCTTTTACTTAAAAACCAGCGTAAAAAAATGAGAGCACTTTTATCTTCAGATTCTGATTTTTCAGAAACTGAAGAAAGTAATAATGACTTAATTTCTGTTGCTAGTTCACAGTGCAGTCCAAAAACCAGTGTTTTAGAATCTAATACTGTAACAGATATCCCACAAACTCAAGTAGATTTAAAACAAAGCCAAAAGATTGATATAACTTCACTTAAATTAATTTTGAATATAAAAGTTGGACTGAAAAAAAAGGGTTTTAATGATTGTGTTAAATTGAAATTAGCGTCTATTAGACAGAAAATGCAAAAAAATTCAGATTTTTCTCAAGAAGAAATTTTTGTATTAACTGCACTCTTAGGTGAGTTTTAAAATTTTTATTTCACTATATTTTTTAATATTATCATGGCTCTGGAATAGGCTTTATGCAACTATCCTATTTTATAATTTCTTACCACAAAATATATAGTTAATAGGATGTTTTTTATAAATACTCTCTATATATATATTATATATACAGACAATAGTCTGTGTTTTTATGAATACTTTATTCATATGTATACACTTCATGTAAAATTGTTCTGTCATTAGTTTACCTAATGCATTATTTTTATTTGTTTTGTGGTTGAGAGCTCCATACGCTTCATTCTTACTGTATTACTTTGCATAATATTACAAAATAAATATTACATCAACTACCTTCATACTGCATCCAAGTGATGAAACAGTAAATTTCACATCTGTATTACTGAATCTATAGCATTGTTATGAAAAAGACTATAATTACTTAATTATTATGTCATATCGTGACAAACTATCAACACCCAATTCACAAAACTGTAAAACCTAAAGTATAATGCTTGTGGTTGTAAAAAGTCTTCTACTGTTTTGGTTTCTCAAACAAATTATAAAACATTTTTCACAATTTTTTGTGTAAAAGCGGAGTTGTCTTACCATTTTGACACAATGTGCCGACAACTTTTACATATTTTTCAAAAACGAAGTTTAGAAATTATAAATGGGAGTTGTCTTAACATTTTTGAAAAATGAGACGATAACTTGAAATATTTATTTTTGTGTCGGAACATTGAAATTTTGTAACATTTTAGAGTTGTAACCCCGAAAGTTTTACAAATTGACTGAATTACTAATGTTAAATATGAATAAAATACTTTATTACACTAAATATATACAAATTATTGCACAATACAAATAATATATAATTTAATGTTCATGAGATGTTGCTGATAGATTTGGCGAGCCGACGGTCATTCACTTGTACACGTATTCTATCTAAAAGCATACATAGATGTCGTTATAACAACTACATTATACTATGGTGAAAAATACGGCTATTAGTAGTCACTTATTACTAGTGAAGATTAACATACCTTAATTAAATTTCCGATATCGAAATCCTGCTAGCTTCGCTTGAAATGTGATTGTTATCTTCATTGCTTTTCTCACTATCATTGTCAACAACTTCATCTTTTTCCTCAAATTTTTTGTTTTCAGAGTCATCATCCGTCATATTATCATCTTCTTCATCAGTATAAGCATCAATGTTATCATCGTCATCATCATCATCATCAGCAGCAACATCATCATCATAACTTTTCATCAGCTCAGCATCATCAAATAGAGAAAGTCTGAAAGCTATTCCTTCTTTTTCACTTGAAGTAGATAGAAGCATCAAAGCTTCTTCAACACTCAGAATCGTGAGAATGTGTTCCTTTGTGCCGCTTTCAGTTGTCATCGTACTTTTATAGCGGATCATACCACATTCATGATTTTTGATCTTCAAAACGTTCTCAGGAGGGATAACAATCTTCCCAGTCATCAAAGATCCATCATTCATCATGTATCTGTAAGTGACAGTGTGAGTGATACGTAGAGGCGATGTATCTTGTTTTCGTTTTCGCTGCTTCGACTTCAAATTTTTCCAAACTGAAAGTCTAGTGAATGTCAGAAGAGTGTTGACAGGAATATTATCGAAAGTGATGATATCAAAGTATGCTTGCAACTGTTTCAATGATTTTTTTCTCAAGATTTTGGCTATAACTCGTTGTTTTAGCCCTTGATGATGATTATCTCCTACAATACGCAGATTGGGTTGATTTTCTTCTAGCTTTCCCATGTACACTAAGATTTGTGAAGAGCCGGGATCAAGTTCCTGTAGCTCCACCGTAAGTTCTTTGTCAATCAGTGACTTGACTCGAATTCGATGATTGTTTTTTAAAACATATTCATAGTCCAATATACCATAATCTTCAACGTAATTAACATCGAAAACCTCCAATATCGTAGGAATTGGTAAATCCAACAAACTCACAAAATTTCCGATTTCCAACATTTCTTTCTGCATAGCTCCTGTCATTATTCCACCCATCTCGAGCAATTCAAACTCTCTAAGTTTGTTTACGGTATTATTCTTGCTGTTGCTGAATAAAAAGGAAATTGAAGCTCGAGATAATGTCACTGTCGGTTTTTTGCTATCCTCCGTTCGTTTGACTTCACTGTTCTCATGCAGATATGTGTAGTCCGGTGTGGGACTTAAAGGAGAGTCAGCTGAAACTACATGATGTTTCATTGCTATATCAGCAGGAGTATTGGTGTTTGAGCGAGAAGATGTATCATTAAAGGTGTTAGGATTGGATCTTCTATCATCAATGTGAATGTCGTTGGTGGTGGAAATGATGGTTGTAGTGGAAATAGCGTTAGTGTTGTTGGTAGCTGTGGTTGGTTCAATATGGAGCTTAGGAAGTGCTTTGGAGTGTGATGTCATCATACCTGCAAAAAGTAAAAGAACTTAGTTTAATGATGTAAATATACTGAAATTATTGTTTTATTAAAAGATTGTTTTTAAAAACTAAGATTCAAAAACCTAGATGTTTCAATTAATTGAAAACAAATAATTATTTTAGCGCTTCTTACCTTGTTGCTCTCCTAATAGCTGTAGTAGATGTTGCTCCTCTGTTAGCCGCTGTAGAACTGGATGCTTTCTGTGTGAAAACGATGGCTCTTATATAGCTAAAGTTGTACTGATTAAAGCCTATGAACCCCATCTCGTGTCAATCTCTATGAATCAGCATCTTTTCACGCGAAGGAAAGTCAATGTTTTCGCGGGAATAAATGAATTATTTTCACGCGAATAGAAACCAATGCTTTCGCGGGAATAAATGATTTTATTTCCCGCAAATGAAAGTCAATGTTGTCGCGGGAATAAATACTTTATTTTCACGCGAATACAAACCGTTGCTTTCGCGGGAATAAATAATTTATTTTCACGCGAATGGAAACCGTTGCTTTTCGCGGGAGTAAATAGTTTATTTTCACGCGAATAGAAACCAATGCTTTCGCGGGAATAAATAATTTATTTTCACGCGAATGGAAACCATTGTTTTCGCGGGAGTAACTGATTTATTTTCACGCGAATAGAAACCAATGCTTTCGCGGGAATAAATGATTTCATTTCCCGCGAATGAAAGTCAATGTTGTCGCGGGAATAAATACTTTATTTTCACGCGAATACAAACCGTTGCTTTCGCGGGAATAAATACTTTATTTTCATGTGAATGGAAACCGTTGCTTTCGCGGGAGTAATTAAATTATTTACTCCCGCGAAAGCAACATTCCATTCGCGTGAAAATAAAACTTGTTTTCCCGCGAAAGCAACGGTTTGTATTCGCGTGAAAATAAAGTATTTATTCCCGCGACAACATTGACTTTCATTCGCGGGAAGTTAAATCATTTATTCCCGCGAAAGCATTGGTTTCTATTCGCGTGAAAATAAATCAGTTACTCCCGCGAAAGCAATGGTTTCCATTCGCGTGAAAATAAATTATTTATTCCCGCGAAAGCATTGGTTTCTATTCGCGTGAAAATAAACTATTTACTCCCGCGGAAGCAACGGTTTCCATTCGCGTGAAAATAAGTTATTTATTCCCGCGACAACATTGACTTTCATTCGCGGGAAATTAAATCATTTATTCCCGCGAAAGCATTGGTTTCTATTCGCGTGAAAATAAAGTATTTATTCCTGCGACAACATTGACTTTCATTCGCGTGAAAATAAATTATTTATTCCCGCGAAAGCAGTGGTTTGTATTCGCGTGAAAATAATTCATTTATTCCCGCGAAAACATTGACTTTCATTCGCGTGAAAAGATGCTGATTCATAGAGATTGACACGAGATGAGGTTCATAGGGTTTAATCAGTACAACTTTAGCTATATAAGAGCCATCGTTTTCACACAGAAAGCATCCAGTTCTACAACAGCTAACTGAGAAGCAACATCTACTATAGCTATTAGGAGAGCATCAAGGTAAAAACTTAATAAATTACAGTTTTTACTCATGCATTACTTATTATACTAAAACAACTGAAAAAAATTAATTGTCTGTATTATTTTAGATTCAACCACAAAAAATGGAAATAGTTAACAACACAGAATCAGAAACTCAGCCTAAACCTTTGACTCAAGAGGACTTGATACTTTTACAAAACCTATGCAATAAAAAAATTGAAGAGAGAGTGCGAATTATCTCAAACAATTGTAAATTCATCCAGAAAGACTTGATAAAACAGCTAAATAATTTTCGAACTGAATCTTTTCTAACATTAAAGCTCTTAGGGAATGAAGTTACATCAGACATTCAGAGGTTACATTATGTATTACAACAACGACAATATCAACTAGAACAGGTAAGCACACCAATTTCTATCGAGTGTGCTCGTAAAGATCTTGCTCTAAAAAAAAGAAACATGCAACGACAGTCCGCTCAAAGACAAGCTAGAAGGGTAAGGACTCAACAACGTAAGGCACGACAAGCTACAAAAACATCTGATTAACAGTCAATTTTTGATGATAAGGTAATAATTAATAAAAAAAACACTATTTAGTAAAAGTTTGTAGTTGTTTTAAATTTTCTGTTTAACCATTCTATACAAATACATAACTTTCATTTTTGTTTAATCATCCTATGCTAATACATAACTTTTTATTTTAGTTCATTATGGAATCAAAAGTACATAGAACAGAAGTCTTCTTTCCTAAGATATATCATCAGTACATCAAGTAGATCAATGATGACATTGTAAAAAAGATTATGTATTGATTATCATTACAAGTTGTAGTGCTTTGTATTACTTAGTATTTACTAACTCTAGGTATATTATACAAGGATATTTTCCTACTTATTATGTAATAAATGTATATAATCATATATTGGTTTAATGTAGTTATATCTCCTTGTTCTTCTCTCCTCTCTCTCCAAATATCATATGAGTTCGAGTTATGTAAAACAATTATCAAAACTTAAATGCCATACATTCAAAATCTAGCTGCCATATGAGTTCAAATTAAGTAAAAAAAATAATCAAAACTCAAATGCCACTTAAATGCCACTCAAATGCCACTCAAGTACCCCTCAAATGAAATACAATATAAACTCGCCGAATTCATCCAACGTCGTAACCCATTGCCTAAACTCCAAGGTCTAATCCACAAAAAAACACTTGGTAGGGAGATCTGCTCATATATTACTACTTCCATAGCCTGAGGGAGCAAACCTAGCTCCAGAACCTCCAGAGACCATATCCTATTGCTGGCTAACGTTAGATGTTAGAAAAGATGGACCGAAGGCTCATGAAAGACCAAAGAACTTACCAAAGGAGATATCCACCTATCACTGTAGTGCTAGACATAGACTCTGCCCCCCCCCCCCCCCCACTTCTGGGCGCCAGTTTACTTTAACTTGTTTACTCATACCCTATTTGATAATACTGTTTAATATATGTTATATTACTTCCTGCCAAACTTCCTGTGCATAATGGAAAATTTTCATAGTACTTCCTGTAACCTCTGCCAATAAAATGAGGAGCATTTTCTATGCTCAATGCATTACCTCTCAGCCCTGCATTGGATTGCCACCTTATATTCTGGCCATGAGTAAAGGTTACTATGTATCACTTGAAAGCACTGAGTGTATATGTTTGAGCAGATGGGCTCGTTACCGTTGCTAAAGTCGATTGCTTACTTTACAACGCCTTGTTTGTGCCATCCCGGCATGGGGTCAAGTCTGAGTTGAGGTAGACTGTTGCTTGTCAGGGTTAAGCAGGCTGACTGTATAGTTCTGCCGGCATGGCAGTCTGTGCAGTGACAACCCCCTAGCGGAAAGTAGTGTGACATAAAAACCCACTACACTAAATCGTGGTTCGTTCACTCTTTAAATATCCATTGCTATTGGTCTAATCACTTCCTGTGCATCTGTTATTGTATCCAATATGTGAATAACTTGCTTTCAGCGTATATATTTAAAAAATGAAGCGCTTGTATTTCATTGCATGCATCATGTACTGCCAACCACCCTAGCAGTTTGCCACCCTAGGACTTGGTATTTATGAATAAACCACTATTCAAGCTTACACTCTGAGTAGTTTGTCTGAGCCATGGGCTCTGTGCTTGCCAACTGATCTGACAGTAACTGATCATTAGTTGTCACTGACATACCAACAAGGTTTCCACTCCAGAGAGAGGTAGAACACTTAAGATTAGTGGAAGTTTGTAAAAACCGAACCAAAATCCATTACAAGTGATTTCCACTACCAAAGTTGTTCGAGTAAGGCCTAATAAATGCACATCTGTTGATGAACCCAGGTATATGGAGTGAGATTTATATAAGTGATAAGTCCCTCGCCACCTCTGAGTTAGCTTTGAAGTGTGAGTGATTCACTTATAATGAAGTTTTTTAATTGATTCAACTTCACTGAATATGTAATGGAGCTCAGCCTAGACTTGAATGAAGTAACACAATAAGGTGTGATAACAAGAGCATAGTAGCATTATGCGTGTTCATTTATTCACTGGGCTGTCAAGTTGGCAACGGGGAAGTTGAGGCTCGTGCAGTTAAAGTTGAGCAATTAGCTATGCTAGCAGTTGTGTGCGCTGGCGCTATACTCCATGACAAGTAAAATTCACAGATATGAAGAAATCAGGCAGTTATGTGTGTGGTTCTCTTCCTGTTTTGTACTGTAACATGGCCTGCAGGTGAGTTGTTAATTATGTGTTAGCTGACCCAGGTTCATAAACTTTGAAGATAAAATCTGACTCTCGAGAATAAATTCTTGTTATTTTATTTATTGATGGTGTTCTGCCAAATAGCCACCTCAATTTACCTAAATTATTTATCAATCTGTAATTGATGATTTTGGAGATTATGATCCCCCATCAATACTGGTTAATTCAAAGTTCCATTTTTCTGTCCACCAAAATGAGGCCATTCTGTGTTTGATACATGAAAATGAAGGATTTAACAAAATGCCAAGAATCTTCTAACTTTTCAGCCAAATGGTTGATTATTTTCAAAAAATAATGATACTCACATCTTGAATTGTTTATTGTTAGTGTAAATGACGACCTAATTTCACCTAGGCATAATCTGTGTAAATGCTTGTTTTGGTCATAAAATAATGATGCCATTAGGGCAAACTGTTCGTCTCAAGTAAGTTTTAGTTTTAGTTTTATTGATACACGCAACAGGAGAGCACTAATGTTTAGGATATTTAGCATTGTGATGCATGTTAATAGACTTCCATACATTGTAGGAAAAGAGCTTTGTTTTTTTATTCAGTTCTTTTCCTACCCCCTAAAAATTTGAATTAAAAACGAAGTTTTTGTCTGACGTTGCTTGTAATAACCATCTTTGAGTTGAACATTACGGTGCAGTAGGAAAAAACTCAGTTCTGCTTTGAACAAATTTAGTTAACTGAAAGGTCTTGGATTTGTCTTTAAATAACATGATACAGGGACAATTAAAGTAAGAACTATCACTCTTCAAAATTGAATTTTTTTGACCTGGATCTGTTTTGAAAATTTTATTATCTGAAAATTATTGTCTTAAGGTTAAAAAAAAACACCGTTATTTTTTCCAAAACTTTGTTATCATCATTTTTTTTATAATTTCATGATATCTTGCAGTAAAAGCTTGATCTTATCCACTTCAATTTAATTGATTGTGAAAAACGAAATAATTAAAGAAAGTAATTCTGAAATCTGAACCAAATAGAAGATCAAAACAACGGCAGTAAAAAATAAAGTCTTTCTTTATTTCAGAAAGCTCACAATTACGATGTAAATGGTCTGGTGGCCAAAGCAAATTGAAAGGCTACATACCAGGAGATCCAAAGTCTGCTAATATCAGCAGTGTTGAAGAGTGCAGAAATCTTTGTATGAGTCAAACCAGTTTTATTTGTGCCGCTGTCAACTATAATAGTGGAGCTTGTGAGCTGTTGGCTTAGAATGACCAGACAGCTTCTGTTGTTGAACCAGATGATGGTAGTTGGCAGTACTTCATCAGACCCATTTGTGCAGGTAGTGTGTTATAGCAACTTGGTTTTATCTGTGTAGGTAGAGTAATATATGATTGGTTCTCTCTGTGTATTTGTTATATTATATAGATAGAGTGGTATGTTATTTGTACAAGTAGAGTGTCATTTCATTTGTTCTTGGTGTAGTTTAAAGAATGCCTCCGGTCACTTCTATATTTTTGCAACATCATTAATAATTAGCATGTTATGAGTGTTGTCTCCTCATTCCAACATCTTAGCAAACCTATGACGTGCGCAAGTGTTTTAGCAAACGCTAAACCTCTGTTTTATATTTTGATTGGACAATTTTTGAATCGTGAAATTACTGAAGTATAACAAATAACAGTACAACATTGGTAAATGATTGGTATAACCAAGTAGTGGTAGCAGGCTAGCAGCACGTGTGGTTATAATTCAGTGATTTCCTGATCCAAAAGTTATCCAAAAAAAAGTTTAGCGTTCGCTAAAACACTTGCACATGTCATAGGTTTTCTAAGATATTGGAATGGGGAGATAACACTCATAACATGCTAATTATTAACGATGTTATGAAAATATAGAAATCAATTGAATTTTGATGAGGTCGATATTTGAAGCACTTCATAAGGACATATCAATGACATATCAAATAAATATAGAAAGGACCGGAGGCATTCTTTAAGTATTGTAGAAAGATTTCTTACCCAATCATAAAGAAGCTGTGGAATCAGTTTTTCTACATATCGGTAGCTACTTGCTGCTTGTTCTGTTTCATCAAAGGTGTTTCATTGTGTAAAAAAGCTACTCAAAGATTTAGATCTTAACTAATCCAAGAACAATCATTCAGATAACTGTTTTTGTCATGCATAATCTTATAAAAAAAAGCCTGTCCAGTTGAATGGCCAGACCTCCTTTTAAATTACTTTCTCTTTGAGAAATGTGCTTCATTTTATGTGGGTATCTGAATATAGCTTATTATGATAGCATATTTTATAACTCTCATACCCACCTAGTAACTTAAAAGGTTTTTAAAATTAACTGCTAATCAGAGTTAAGCAATTTTTTGAAAAGACTCCACCAAGACATAAGTATGAAAGTCAAAAGTTTTCGTTCTGCGTTGACCGTAAAACTAAAAGTAACCGTTTTAGTTGAATTTCTGATTGCGGGTTATACTACTACCTAGGACTTTGGTTACCTTGGACAAAAGAAAAAGGGAAGTTTATTGAAGATGGCAGTTCCCACTTATCTTCATCATCTGTCAATTTACCCGAGTGTATGACACAGTGTTTGAGAGACTCAAGTGTGGAGTGTAAAGCAATCAACACTAAAGTCAACCTTGGAGTACCAGGAAACAGCTGTTATCACTACAGTCAAGGCAAAAGTGGAGCAAGAATATCAAACAGTGACACTTGGCAGTACTTCATCAAACCACTCTGGTATTCAGGTAAAAAAACCTACAAAATGTAGCATTTTTAGTTCCTTTCAACTCAAATAAGTTGTTTTTTACTGAACTTCTCATGAGCACTGTTGCCCTCAAATATCTCTATCTATACTTATATGTGACTTAACTGTCAGACCAAGCATTTTTTGCGTCGATGAAACTTGCCCCTGGAAAACTGAATTGGTCAAAAATCTCTCTTTCCAAATCTGATCCAAGCCTAGAGATTGGCTAAACTGATGTATCGCATGAACTTTTGGTCATTTGCCATAATAGAACTGAATAACATGTTTCTCCTACTAACAAGACATAGGGAGTTTTTAATTCGCCGTCATAAAACTATCTTATTTGACAATCTAACATTTGTTTCGGGAATAAGGATAGTCTTCAACAAGTAGTTTGGTGTTTTGCTGAAAATTGGTGTCATCAGTCTTCATTCGTAAAACTTATCCAGTTGATAATAATATAGCGACCTCATCTAAGGATAATTATATGGAATAACCATAAAAGTGCAGCTGGAAAAAAATCCACTTTAGCGCCCTTTACTTTTTGCGATAGCAACAGTAACCAGTACACTAAATGAATTAGCTGGCATTTCATACCTTATTTAACATTTAGAACCTTCTTAGATTATTTGATCTAGGATACTACCCTTACCAAGCACGCTTCACTTGGTTTCCCTAAGATAAATCAAAACATTGTAATCCTGCAGGACTCAATAAAGTTGGCTATAACAGTTTTAAAGTCCATGTCAAAACTCAGCAACTTACAAAACTGGTACTGCAGCCTGTCAACGCATTAAAGTATAGAGCGATGGCAACAGACATAAAACTTTGCCAATAATCATATTCCTTATCAAACCAAATGAACGCTACATGCACATCAGGCAGAAATGAAGGCTGTTAGGTTGGTTCCTTAGCTATTTGTCAAACGAAAGATCGAGGCAATGTCAGAGGCTTTGACCATCTCAAAGAGGCTTGCTATGACTTGATCCTTCAAATCTCTGACAAGCAAAACCAACTCTCGGCCATGAACTATTGAGAGACTAACCACCAGTTGGCTTATAAAGCAAAAGTTAGGTCTGTTGTTGAACTGGCACCAGCATCAGATAGCCTGGTGGGCTTGTTTTTGGGAACACTCAAAAACATCAACTGGATATTGATGAACCACATTATCTCTTGAAACATGCTATAATGCTCACTGATCCCACTAGCCTATCTGGTGATATTGTAATGGATTCCGGTCTGTTACCACGGACATCCACTAATCTCGAGTATTCTACCTCTCTCCAGAGGGGAAACTGTACTGACCGACAGTGACAACTGTATAGGGCAACCGAATTACCCGGTAAGGCAAGAGCCCATGGCTCAAACAAACAGTACCGTGTAGTGTCTGTAATAATGGCTTTATTCTCTAAGCTGTCCCGAGTGTAATTATTCCTCTAGGGTTTAGCAATATAAGAGTATATGCCATGGCAACATTGTAATGAATGCAAAGATTAACAGTGTGTGCTCTCCTTTTATAGGAGAGCTAACAAGCACAAAACATATAGCAATCAATGCACAGGAAGCAGATTAACCAATACAATTAACTATATAAATAACAAACCAATCAACAATGCAATGTGAATAATTAAGGAAGGTGCCAAGTGGCTAAGGGCGGAGTCCTTTCTCCTGATTGTCCAATGAGTAGCCCTGCAAGGCTCCCAGGCTGTACGTAGAGTTGGGTCCATGGAGTTGGCAATCTAAGGGTAAGTACTTCCTGTTCCTGACCTTGACTGAGCTCCTACATACTTTTGAAGATCCTCATCTATGTCGGCCATCTTGTGCCGGCTCAGTACAGCTGTACCGGGTTGGTAGGGGTCATTATCGAGGGTCAATACCTGCCCTGCTCACTATGCCACCGGCACAGTAGGACTTTCTACCCAACAGCTATTAACCAAACGCTGTGGGTAAAAGTCTAGCGCATTGTCTCGCAAGGTTTCTAGCGTAAACGACCTGTTTACTACTAGTGTGCATCAAAATCTACCACATTATTCCCCTAAATAGACATCTCACAACTTTTCTGCTATTCCCTGCAAAAACGATAGGAACAGTGGCCAAATACTTGTGACTATGCACCAAGTTAGAGCTGATATTTACACACCAGTCATTACACCCTATGATGGTGAAAATACACACACAGCTACATTTAAACACTAGTCAATGCTGCGTAAACACGTTTGTTCAGCCAGATAACAAGAATGCAGTTGATATCGTTAACCTAGTAGTTATTGTTGATACTTTTTTCAATGATCATTGCTATTAATTGATAAAACATTATACCAATTGATGATGGTTTTAAAAATTAAATGGTAAATTTAATTATTTTTTTCTACAGTCATTTATTATCCTAGTCAGCATCAAAATAAAACAATACTATGAGAATGATTATCATTATTTATTATTAAGTCTTGTTCAATTGTAAATAAGAGTATTTGTAACTCGCTCATGGAATAACGGAAAAAATATAATATATTCAATACGTCGCTTATGAAACGGAACATTAATCTAGATTTCCATATTACTTCAATGAACTCTTATGAATAACTGAACAAAGTACAAAAAAATTAACTCCCAATTTTTGAACGATCAAGGTAAGATAAAAATTGCAGCGTAATAAACAAACACAGCCTCCAAAGTCATAATTTTTATTTTGGTTTAATTCTAGCCACAGAACTTACTTCAAAATATTTTTAGGGCAATTGCATAGGTTTATGAAAATGAACAAATTAGACTAGACCATTAGAATTATTTACTGTTCAGTTCCTTTCGCAACATAAGTACAATGAATAATTGCTCGTTGGTAAAATTTCTTTATTCAGTGAGTTACTTTGTGTTGATCTATGAGCTATGAGCAAAGTTACTATCTTTTGATTGATTTAATGCCAGTCCAAATATTTTTACACCATTTTGTTTGGCAAACATAGGTCTTGAATACTTTAATCATTATCAAGGTTTTTCACAATTTATCTCAAGTGAAGGAATCAACTTAAATTCATAGCATTATCATATTAACAGTTACAATACCATCTCTTGTCACTATTATACCTATATTTAAGGTTTATGTGGGGAATTTAATATCAGCCATAACTAGATGGGTTTTCCTTGGCCCTTAAACATTGGCTCATGCAAGTTTCACTAATTGTAAAGTATTGCTAAAATGTTGTGAAAAAGTTGTTTCACTAACGAATCCCCATATTTAGAACTTGACCGAACATTTTCTGACACACTAATCATTTTATGTGGCATTCAACAAGGTTATAAGTTTGGTTCCACTTTATTTTGGCCTATAAAAATCACAGTATTTTTCATTCTGAGATGTTCCAAACTATCCATATTGCTGATATAGTTATACCAAAGCAAAAGTTTTGAGTGACAAGATAGTTAAAATCAACCAAGCGTTTATTCTTATAAGCAACAGGTATTTTGCCAACAAACTTAATTTAAACACTTCTGATACAAGTTTTCTAGTGCTAAAAAAACTCAAAAGAAACATTTTGAACCAACTTGGTGGATAATTATTAATAAATCTAAACTAGCTCTTAATGGCTCTGTTAAAATCAAAAGTTTAACCATCGATTACACATTTAGTTGGTCTCATCAAATTGGAAAAATTGCTAAATGACAAAGCTTAAGATTCATCTATCAAGCCTCTACATTTCTACCAAATGGCATGTCAACTCTTTTGCATAATGCATTGATAAATATTGAGTATATTTATGGCCTCTAAGCATGCGCTAATGCAAAAGATGTATAAACAAAAGTTTTTGGTATTTAAAAAATAATATAAGGAATAATGTTGTACAAAATTCTCACCTTCAATCCAACAGCATTATTTCATAGATTTAAATAACACCAATCGACAAGTTGAGTACCTTATGACAATACATTCTGGCCAACTCTTGATTGCTAGCTTTTCCAAATATTGGTTTATGTAACAATAGAGCTTCCAACATCGACATTAAACATGCTTAGCTTTTACCAGCTTGCTATCAGAGGCACATTGCCTGAGACATGTCTGATTTTGGAACTTTCTCCAATTCAAAGATGGAGATATTAGCAGGCTAAATAGGTTCCAAAATCTCTGAGGCATCCTCTTTCCCACTCACTGATTTACTCATTGTACGTATTGCTGGGTGGCTGATTACTGAAATGAGCCTTCACCTTCCCTAGCCTTGCCACTGTGTACACCCTCTCTCATCACTAACTAATGTCGCTAATTAAATTTGGTTGTTATCTCATCTCGTAGAAACTAAAGTTTAGTACATTACAATTCAATATAGCAGATGTTTAGTTACAGCACTTTTCTTTATTAGCGAACAAGTTATACGAAGCTCGTCGTAGTTTCCAATTAAAACAGCTGTTTGTCGTGTATTTTTCTTACATGGCATATTGTAGTGGATTTTATTTTATCAACTTCTGCATACGTGCTGTACTTACATTCTGACATCCCTAAATTAGCCATCAGATGGCCGTAATGACTGAAAGATGTAACACCGAATTGACCAAACCTGGGTGTGAGTCAATACTGACCCTGTAAGGAGCAGTACCCACCCTGTAAGGAGCAGTACCGACCCACTATGACTCACCACCAACTTTGCAGGGCCGGCAGGAAGTGAGTCAGTATAGTTTTGAGAGCTAGAAACTAGCCTGAGTGAAGAAGAAAGCCACCTCCCGGAATTAACTATCCGTAAACCCGACGAAAGACCAAGTACAAAGGTTATCAAGACTAAAGACCAGATTCAGGAATCAGATAGGACTTTGATTGGTGCAACAGCTTATGACTCCACTAACCACTACAAAGCGCCATTTACCTTTAGCCTTATATACTCTATTTACTTCGTTCTATATTTATATCTCTTTATTCATTCGCTCCTTATGTATTATTGTTATGTGATTGGTTAATATGTTTAATCACTTTCTGTAAATCGCCCATGAAAGGCAGAACTTGTGCTCTATCAAATCAGTTTTAATGTGCGTTTTACTACTCGTTTGATTCTGGCTGAATAAATGCATAGATACTATAACGCACTGAGTAATGTGTTTAAGCTGAGGACTCGTTACTAGTTGTAGCATTGGGAATACTCTTTCACACATCTCTCGGTATCGTACCGGCCTGCTGTTGTCACAGGTTAAACCACAACTGGTGGCAGCCTACCTGTCGGATTACTACTGAAATTAGTTGGTGGGTTTCAGCCCCAAAATCCACTACAATATGAAACTCAAGCGAAATTTTTCTTTGCAAGACTGGTATTTTTTATGAAAACTTTTCTGATGAATATAAATAAATTGATCAAAAGCTCACTTTTACTGTTTCAATTTTAATCAAAAGTTCACCGTAAAATCCGTTTTATGAAGTATCAACACTCTGTTCACTTGGAAAAACTGTAATTAAATTTTACCTAGGTCATCTTACTATCATTTTAATACAGCTGTACTTACATTACTGGCACATGAAACTCAAATAATGTTTTGCATGGCAAAGCTTTAATTTTCTAAAAGAAAAATTTCTGTTAAAGGTAAATAAATTAATCAACAGATCACTTTTACCACCACATTTTTAGTTGAATTTCTACCTTGAAAAATGTTTAAGAAGTATCAACATTTTTTTCAATTGAAACTGCTATAGTTAAATTTCTTGTAAAAATGCGATGAAAAGTATTTATTAATACTGCCCATTTAAACCACAAATACACTTGTTGGGGTTTGTTGAAGTAAATCACTTTTGTATTCTGCCTAGCATAGGGTTCAATAAAGTCGCTGTAACAAAATATTGACAAATCTCCTGTTAAGAACATAGGTTGTACAAAAGTTTGTGAACTATCAAAAACAGTTTTTGAGTACCTATCACGCTCAACGCAAGTTTTTTTTGTTGAAAAATACGTGCCCAGTGCGCCTCATCTGGGACTTGACCTCAAAAAATAAAATTAAATGCAACCAAAACATCGGCCTGACTGTTCAAGGATCAGTTACTGTAAGCTGCCCTCCAAGGTATTTCCAGCAAAATTTTCTGTAATTCAGAAATTTTTTATTCTTTGTGACACTCATAAGTTATTGATAAATTTCCTGTGGTGTAAAATTTGAAAACATCAATTTCAGTTATCCAAAGCTTTGCTGTTTCAGAATCGTCCAGTGACGGGACCAAAGTTACCTCTCAAGGAAGTCTTGGGTATTATCAGCACATTTTCACTGATAAGAAAGTTTCTATAGATGGATACCTGGTAGCTTGGCAGTACTACATGCAACCTAATAACTCCTGCACTACGTATGCTGCCATCTGGAGAGAGGTCGGTAATCTCACCTACAGACTCATTTCTAGGACCCTCTTAGCTCCTGAGCAACCATCTGAGGCTGGGGTGAGGTTTCAGTTTGTACAGGATGAAGTTATCAGAGTAAAAGAAGGTGACGTTCTGGCAGTGAATACCAAAATAGGGTGGGAAGAAGGTCACTGTAAAACAACCCTGGTTTCAATAGACACTACACTAGGAAACTATACTACCCTCACTGTTGAAAGATACCTAGGAGTTCCGATAAATGAAACAATGGAATTTCCGCGCACTGCCCTGCGTATAGCTACTCCTGCTCTCAAGGCATATATATCAGGTACAGTCGAGAACAAATTCATTAATATTCATTTCACCCTGCCTGTTAAGTAGATTAGTGGTCTCATACATAAATCCTGCGTTGCCTAAACCATACAGCTTTTCTCAGGCTGCCCTGAGAGAATTACCTTCTCTTTCAGACTATTTTCAGAACCCAATGCACTTCACAGTACTTTCTAGTTACTTGCTAATCAAACCCATCACTACAGAAATTTTATTTTATTTTGTGAAAGACCAGTTGATGAAATGCTTTAACATGATCTAAAAAATGTGAAGAAAATATATGACCAAGTTGCTTGCTGCCTGAATTTTCTTGTAGCTGTTTTGATCCCCAAATACCAGACCTCCACCTTAATTTTTTTCAAAATTGAAGTTTACTTTGCCCTAGAAAGGTTTTTTGACAAATTAGTGAGTGCATTGTTGTATAGAGATGACCCAGTTTTGCAGAAAATGCGCAAAACTGGAATTGTTGCTTACAAGTTAAACTGGGTGTTCTTTGTGATACTCGGGTCAGATGAAAAAAGAAGTGTTTTTCAGCACTCCAGAGTATTTGATTTTGAATTTCGTTTATGCACCACTTGAGGAACGTAAAAACTCATAAAAACTACTTTTAGCCGCTGAGCCGTTTGGGTCGCAAGACCTTCTTTCACAAGAGAGTTATGAAATCAGTGTTTTAATTAATAGCACAAGCTGCCAATGTTTAGGTATTTTTTTCATCACAATGGAAAAGTTTTACAAAAGTGTGTAAGAATACTTGCACTTTTTTAAACTACTGTGTATGGTATAAGAACCTTTAATTGTCAAGATTGAGCTGATAACGGAATAAAAGAAATTATAGCAAGTCAAATGCAGCTTTTGTGGTATAAGCATGTCATGCCATGCCATGCAATGCAAAACAAAATAAAGCACACAGATTTTTCCAATGCATTCAAAAGCAAAATTACTAATAGGGGGGAATTTGGAAGTTACCAGCCCCTGAGCACTTACTACAAGATGCAGCAGTTGTGCACCCTTATTCAAGGAGCAGACAACAGACCATTGTAAGCAAGGCAGTGACAAAGACTTCGCCCATTAATCACCTTGATTCTATTGATTGGACAATGAACTTTTCCAGTTATAACATTGGCTGTACATGTGCACACTGGACTGATCATGTTGTAATGTATTGAGATGCTTATGTTATAAATTTTGATGCTGGAATCAGAGAGCTCAGAAATAAATAACCCTTATACTTGTAAACACCTCTTTTTTAACTTGGAATACTTGGAGTTGCAGTAGCCTCTAGCAGGCTTGTATATCTGTCAGGACATTGGAAGATGATTTTATCCTGTTTCCCCGTGGGTAGCTAGGAAATTGTACAGAACTTGCAAGGCAGGAGTTAAAGGGTTTAGGACCGGCTTTTCAAGACGCACTTTGTGTGTAGAGTTGTTTTCTTATCAAACATTGTAAAACTATTGAAAAAACTCACTTGCGGCAACAAAAGTGCAATAGGTATCATGTAGAGGTCTATGGAGGTTTATGACAATGCGTTCGGCAGAAGGGACTATCTGCATTATGATATTATTTAGTATATTACAGCAAGTAGTTTGTACCATTTTTGTTAATTTTTCACTTCCAAACTACTTTTTAAAAATCTTAAAAATTATTATTTAGTACTTTTGGAGTTTTTTCTTGGAAAGATAGCCGGTATTTTAGATTTAATTATTATCGTTGTTGTAAAAAAGCAACGTCAGAAATACAATTTCGGCAACGTTTTTTTTCACCTAGTACTATTATGAAATTATACCAATGTTATTGTTTGATTAATTTTTTCTGCATGAAAATTATTGTTTTGATAAAAAAAAACTTCATTAATACTTTTGATTTTGATAACAAACACTATCACGTGAATGCTAGTGTATACATAATACGCAAACTAAAACAAATTGCTGACTTGAGAATAACCGCTCCAAAAAGATTAAAATTTGTTGCATCATCATTTTTTTGCAATCAAAAGAGTCTCTGCACTAAACTAATATTTAGGATGCCCTATTTCCATGCGAACAAGTAAAAACTTTGAAAACTCGCTTTATAGCTCTATGTAACTTGGTGCGTTTTCGAGAAAGAAGGCGTCCTGGCGAGTGCTGACTGTGTCTATAGGAATCGCCTTACTGATGAGAGGGCAACTCCAGATAATTTTTCTGAACACATTTCAACCTCGAAAAGTTTAAATTAAATCAAATCCTCTTCAAATTAGGTGTCATAAGCCCTTTAGGACCTTACACAGCCGGTACTAGTTGTGTCTAGTAGTGGATGGTGAAATCCATTACACTACAACTTCTCTACTTTCAACCAGTAGATGGGAGAAAAATGGATGAACAATGCTATTAAAACTTTCGTTACATATTCAACCACCACAAATAGTAGTATATGAGGGGCGTATTTCTAGCACATGTAGTGCAATTTGATAGTCAATTGATTTGCAGTTGTCAGGACCGGGTGAGCTGCCATTCTGTTGCTATAATTTTATCAAAAGGTGTTGTTGTGTACATGGTTTTCAGTCCTCGCTGCTATCTGTTAAACATTTTTTTCGTTATATTCCACCAATCAAGCCAGTAATTGCTAGCCACTGTTATCAAGAATACTATTGGTTTGAAATATGTGTTCGTAATTTTGATTGCTGTTGTGGTGGAAATATCAATCATTTAAAATTGATAAGGAGACGGCCATCTTGGCTTTGCAAAAATAATTTATCTTTTTTTTACATAACAGAGTTTCACATTTAAAAACCAGCTAATTGATTTAGCCGAAATTTGCAACACAGGTGTACAATAGTGAATCAATTTGCCATTTTTGAGTTCGCAGAAATTGTACAGCACTAAGTTGCAAAAGAAACAGAGATTTTGAATGATTTTCTGAAATAGTACGAAAAAAACATAGAGGAAAAAAAGTAATAGTCACATAGCCATAAATTTTATTTTTCAAAAACTAGATCCTTATTTTTTTCGGAATATTGGCAACACAGCTACTCGAAAGAAATTTTTTTCTAAATAAATTCTATTTTTATAACCCAAGAACCAAAACTCTGATAAAAAAATTTTTTTGACCAGAGCATTCCCCTTAAATTGCCCACTTAAAGGAATACTCTTTTTATACCACTCTTTGCTTGTAAGAAGACTAATTGTTGCTTTGGACATGGGAAAAGCAAATGCCTTTTTCTAAACATGTACTGAAGTGCAGTCATTAACAATACTTGTTGGCATAATAGGTAACTCTTTGCACTGCTGCTGACAGGGTCTGGATTTCATCTCTGGGTGTGCAAATATTTTTTATATTAACAAATGTTCGAAAAACTGTCATTTTGACAAAACCTTTGACGAGCAACATTTGGCGTGTTTCAACGCACATTGTCAATTAAGAATTGGTGGTGCATAATTAGAGCCTGTCATTGGCTTAACAAAAATTATGGTTCAAATCCAACTTAGAAATTTTGTTTTCTCTTTTATTCTCTAAAATACTCCTGTCTTCACCGTGAATACAATTTCATCGAGTTCACTTTATGTTTCTATGACTCTAACAGTATTATATGAGCGGATCTGTGGGTGAGGGCTTAAGGACAAGATTGTTATCCTGGGAAAAGTGACTTTTGTAGCACTATGTGTCCAGTAGAACCGAGAGAGTACATTTTTGTCTGCACCAAGTGTTGATTTCCAGTTTATCTTGCAACATAGTTTGATGAGAACGTCATTTTTTTATCGTGTTTTAACTTTGTTGTAAGTATTTATTGTGTAGGGTTTGTTCTTAATTGGGGTTTATATCATGACTTAGATCAAAGTGTATAAAAATTGAGTTGAGTGTATAAAAATGAAGTGTTTATATCTATTATATAGGTTTAGTATAAAAGAGAAAAGATCATATATATACATTGATTATTTCTACCAGCCGTTCAATTGAGCGTATGGAAGATCCTGCCCCACAATTTATATGCAGGTATCTTACGACCTCAGAATGGATTGTACACTAATATTTTTTTATTCCAATTGCCTTGAGTTGGCTTTTCAAAAATTCTTTGCTCCCGAGCAGCCTTTTTAATATTTTTTACATTGATATGAACATCTACAATATCTTTCATAAATAAAATGGTTTTAAAATCATTATTCATTGTTTATGTCGACAATTCACAGCGTTTTCTTGCTGACACACAGTATGACTGTATTGAGGCAAAGAGGTTTATCCATACTATTCTCCCATATTCAACACATGTTGGGTAATGTGGAAGATCATTGTAATGAATGTCACAACTTTTTTGGAACAATCGTGTTGTTTTTGTATATTTATGATATACTTCGGGAAGGGAATATTTGAGATGAGGAATTTTTTTGTTAATATTTTGATCTAAAGTGAAAAGAACAAAACTATTAGTAGAGGATAATAAATATCAAAGTGAGAAAATGATAATAATTGGAAGGTGTTCTTACTTTTCTGAATTATTGTTAAATAGTTATTTATTAATTCTGATCTTATTGCTGGGAGTCTCCACAGTAGTTGTAGTGGATGGTGTGGTGGATGTTGTTTCTTCAAACGTGGTTGCTGGAGTGAATGATTGCTATGTGAAAACAGTGCTTCTTAAATAGTTAAAGCTGTAGTGGCTGACCCAAGCTTACAACCAATGAGAATGCTCACTCAAAACCTATTTACAGCATTCAAGAAATCTTAGTTTCCAGAAAATATGTTGGTATCTTCGTGCAAAAACTTTCCTTTATGTCATAGAATAACTTCGCGCTAATGAAAAGACTTTTCTTCACACAAAATTCCTCATTCCTCTATGTTGTAGAGGAATGTCACATTTATGAAAAAGTTTTTTCTTCGCCCGAAAATTCCTTAATAAAAGATAGGAGTTGTGCGATAATGAAAAAGTCTTTCTTCGTGCAAAAATCCTTTTAGTATATAAGAAATTTGCGTATATAAAAATTCTTTTTTCTGCACAAAATTCTTGTCAGAATGTATAACAATACTACAAATTTTCTTTGCAGGAAAATTCCATTATGTTATGTAGAGAGTTTGGGCAAAAAGAAAGTTATTCCTTTGAGCGAAATTATCCTAATAAGAACTTTGCTCAAATAGAAAATAATTATTCAAGTCTTATATATTACAAAGCAATTTTCGCATGAGATTTTTTTGGTTTTCAGGTCAGGTCAACCGATACATTTTAGCTATTTAGGAATCACTGGTTTTACACCGAAAGCATCTGCTCCAACAATATTGTGTGAAGAAACAACATCTACTACAGCATCTACTAAAACTACTAGGAGGACTCTTAGCAATCAGGTGAGAGCTAATAGATAATTATTTAGCACTAGTTAAATAACCCAATTAGTTGCGCTGTGGAGCAACTAACTTTGAATTACTTTTGAACAAATAATAACAATTATTTTATATTTCATATCTGTTTGGATTATAAGAATGAAAAGTCAAAACTCTGAAAATCAATTGTTCACCGAACAGCCTGAAACCCAGGAATTTGATTTTCCATCGTCATCTTCCATCCTTGAATAGGAAAAATGTGAATCCACATCTTCTAGCAGAAGTCTGTGATCTCAATCAGTAAAACTTTGTGTTTCCAATATGGAAGAGCAAAAACAAGATGATGAGAGCATAGACAAAGACAAAACTTCAAACTGCGAAAGAACTGTTGTGATAGATTTTGAAGACAACGCAGTTCTCCGACACGCCCATATTCTGTTTCAAAATATAAACATCAACAACATAAGTGCTCTCACCCACGAGAGTGCCTCTCTGCTAAATGATGTGAGCCAATATCGGCAACACAACATTAAAAGAACTGCGCAAACTCGAGATCCACCAGCTCCAACGGTTAACCAGGTGTTTACTATTGAATTTCGCAATGAACAGATGTGAACAATTATCTACAATTATTGATGAGATGAGAAGACAAATCAAGTGTGAGTGATGCTTCAACCGACGTAGGAATGCTTGTTAATGAAGCTAAGCAGACATCTCCGATGGTTTTGATCTAGATGAAACAGGAGAAAACTGGAGAAGCAATACTCCGCACTACTGAGAGTAGTAATATATGAGCAGATCTCCCTACCAAGTGTTTTTTTGTGGATGAGTGCTAAGGGGTTATGCAATGGGTTACGTCGTTGGATGGATTCGCCGAGTTTATATTGTATTTTACTTGAGAGGCATTTGAGTGGCATTTGAGTGGCATTTAAGTGGTGTTTGAGTTTTGATTATTTTTGTTACTTAACTTGAACTTATATGACATATAGATTTTGAATGTATGGCATTCAAGTTTTTGTAATTTGAACTCATATGTTATCTTGAGAGAGAGGAGAGAGGAGTTAAATCTACATTAAATAAATACATTGATTAAAAATGAATCAATATATGATTATCTACATTTATTGTATAATAAGTAAGAAAAATCTCCCCGTATAATATAGTTATTTTGTATAATAAGTAAGAAAAATCTCCCCATATAATATAGTTAGAGTCAGTAAATAGCAAGTAATACAAAGCGCTAGGTTTTGTAATGACAATCAATACACAGACTTTTTTTATACATTCATTAATATATGGATAATTATGTGCATATTTATGACTATTTCTGTATAAAATTTTGGAAAAAACATCAAATTAGCTCTCTAGATGGTTAAATAATTGCAATAGAAAACATTATATCTAATTTTTTTGACATTCTTAAATTTTTGAGAAAATCATCAAATTATCCCTTTAGATGATTAAAATTTTACAGTAAATTTTGCATAATACAAAGCACTATAGTTCGTTTTATCTGCTTGAGACTACATGTTGTCAGCATTCGATATTGAGTTTACATACCATCAACACCAAGCTGTTCATCAAAATCTTGTAATTCATTTTCTAGGAATTCCTTAAGAACTTCATCCTCATTCTTTGTTGTTGTTAGCTCCTTATTGGAATTTGTTTGTGTGCAATATTGCTCCCAATCACTAGCGTTGGTTGAAGAAATGAAGACAACATTGTGGTATGGAATAGGATTTCCATTCTTACTTTGTTTTTTCCCTTTGTAAATCATCACACCAGGGGCACATCTTTTAGCTTCCCCGTTGTATCTGACTGGTAGTAAAAGTGTTCTCGTCTCTCTTTTTCCATCTTTTTCAGTGACATAACGAATGCAATTTACGATGGATTCTTCTCCATTGAATCGGAAAGGAATGAATCTTTCTACAACTTCGATGTAAGCAAAAATTGAACATTCTTTGAAATTGCTGAGATACTCAATGTCGTAAGCGAGTTTGAGTTCTTCTTCACTCATTTTTCTCAGTTTTTCAGCTTCAGTGGTAGCTTCCATTGTGGTTAAGCGTTTTGTGCTGATACGTTTGACATTGTAGTAAGTGGTCTCTGGTTTGTTTGAGTTTTCCATCTCACCCAAGTACAAAATGTTGAAAGGTAATGGGTAGTTATCAACATTGAAGCTTTCAACTACTCTACTAGGGCAAATGACTTTCTGAAAATTCGTTCCAGATGAATTATCAAGATAGGTGAGAATGTAGTAATTTCCGTATGTGCCAGTATTCTGTTCAATAGAAACTATTTGCAAAACTGATGGAGCAGGAAGTGATGCTAGTGTAAGAAACCCTCCAATCTTTTTCAAATCACATGCCTTCCATTTTTTGAGAGATTTGGCCATCTTGAGAGCCCTTTCAGCATCAGTGAGCAATTCTTTAGTGTTTGATGGTGAGGGTAAAACCAGTTTTGGAAGAGCTCGTCTCTTCATTGTTGTTTCTTTTGTAACAGAGTTAGAGTTTTTTCTTTTGGTGGGTGTTTTGAGTGTTTGTTGTTTGTTTTCGATTGGTTTTAAATCCATGTAAGAAGCAGAAAAGTCCTCCATAGTATTCTAAAAAAGAAAGAAATAATGTATAATTAAGCTTTTCATGTAGGACTAAAAGATTATTTATTTCATACTATACATTATAGTTAAACTAATTTTGATTTTTGCTAGATAGAGAATTACAAATTTTTTAAATTTTACCTTTTGTAAAGAGAAAGCCCCTAGTAGTTGCAATGGAAGGTGTAGTAGATGTTGCTTCTCCGATTGTTGTTGTAGAACTGGATGCTTTCTGTGTGAAAACAGTGGCTCTTAAATAGCTAAAGTTGCACTGGTTGAACTCTATGAATACCAATCTTCTTTATAATATAACTATGAACCAGCAATTCTTCCACGCGAAAACCAATGCTTTCGCGGGAATAAACAACTTATTTTCACGCGAATGGAAACCGTTGCTTTCGCGGGAATGAATATTTTATTTTCACGCGAATGGAAACCGTTGCTTTCGCGGGAATAAATAATTTATTTTCACGCGAATGGAAACCGTTGCTTTCGCGGGAATGAATATTTTATTTTCACGCGAATAGAAACCATTGCTTTCGCGGGAATAGAAATTTTATTTTCACTTGAATACAAACCATTGCTTTCGCGGGAATAAATAATTTATTTTCAGACGAATGAAAACCGTTGCTTTCTCGGGAATGAATATTTTATTTTCACGCGAATGGAAACCATTGCTTTTGCGGGAATAGAAATTTTATTTTCACTTGAATACAAACCATTGCTTTCGCGGGAATAAATAAGTTATTTTCACGCGAATGGAAACCGTTGCTTTCGCGGTTTCCATTCGCGTGAAAATAAATTATTTATTCCCGCGAAAGCAACGGTTTGTATTCGTGTGAAATAAAATTTCTATTCCCGCGAAAGCAACGGTTTCCATTCGCGTGAAAATAAAATATTCATTCCCGCGAAAGCAACGGTTTCCATTCGCGTGAAAATAAATTATTTATTCCCGCGAAAGCAATGGTTTGTATTCAAGTGAAAATAAAATTTCTATTCCCGCGAAAGCAATGGTTTCCATTCGCGTGAAAATAAAATATTCATTCCCGCGAAAGCAACGGTTTTCATTCGTCTGAAAATAAATTATTTATTCCCGCGAAAGCAATGGTTTGTATTCAAGTGAAAATAAACTTTCTATTCCCGCGAAAGCAATGGTTTCCATTCGCGTGAAAATAAAATATTCATTCCCGCGAAAGCAACGGTTTCCATTCGCGTGAAAATAAATTATTTATTCCCGCGAAAGCAACGGTTTCCATTCGCGTGAAAGTAAGTTGTTTATTCCCGCGAAAGCATTGGTTTTCGCGTGGAAGAATTGCTGGTTCATAGTTATATTATAAAGAAGATTGCTATTCATAGAGTTCAACCAGTGCAACTTTAGCTATTTAAGAGCCGCTGTTTTCACACAGAAAGCATCCAGTTCTACAACAGCGATCGGAGGAGCAACATCTACTACTACATCCACTAACTATTAAAAGTTTTTCTGAGTGAATTTGAAAGTTTTCATTGAATTTAAGACTTAATTATCTGACTTAATTATCTCACTTAGTTATTTATTTACTTAAATCACTCGTTCTAACAACAGTAACTGAAGACTCAACATCTACTATATAATATACCAATCGACTACTAGGAGTTTTATTCACAAGGTAAAATTTATTAGCTGAGATATTTAACTTACCTTTTTATGTGCTATTGTTACTTCTATTAAAAGTAATGATTTTATTGTTATTATAGTACTATGGAAACAGAAGAGGAGGATACTGATGCAGATATACATAAGGAATGGGAATGGCTCATGAAAAATCAAAATGATATCAGTTTTTCAAATGCTGATAATGAATACATGAATGACGAATGTAATGCTGAATATGAAAATAAAATGGAGATGGAACTTGAAAATGCTTTTCAAGACACACCTTCAACTTCTCAAGTTTCAGCAACTACTGAAAATACGATAGTCTTTGATATGCAGTAAGTTTTTAAAATCATAAATTAATAATGTTAGTAGAATAATTCTTTTTGCTGGTTTTTTAGAGTTATCTCATGAATCAGCAAAAAAATGCATTATTTCTTTATTGTAGACAGGACTCAGAATATCAGAGAATGAATGTAAAAGAGGGAGTTGAGAATTCATCTCATAGTACACAGTAAGTTTTTTAAAAAACCTAACTAATAATAATGTTTGAGACATTTGTCCCAATTCCATTTTAAAAATTAATTGATAATAGTGTTTAAGTCATTTTTTTCTTGTGTTACATTTCATACAAAATGTATGTGAATGTTTTATAGAACAACTATTATACCTTAACATTTCTATTGTAGACAAAGTTTAAATTATCAGAAGGAGAATGTAGAAGAAAAAACCCCTGAAATTTCCCCTAATTGGAAATGTTTAGAAGAAAATCTCATTTGTTTTCGTTTACCTGATGAAACAATCAATCAAACAGGGTTTGGTGCTGAACCTTCATCATCAAAGACCAACATAATAGCTCAAGATAAAGAGCCAGTTGCAGAGGGGATAGTTGAAGAAAATGGGAATGATCGAATGATAGAAAATGAAGAAGAAGAAGAAGAAGAAGAAGAAGAAGAAGAGGAGGAAGAAGCACAAGAGGAAGAACAAGAAGAACAAGAAATGGAAGATTTAAATTTTGGAAGACCTAGCCAACTATCAACCCTAGGTATTGTTGATGATAGCATAGCTCCAAATTTTCAAGATGAAGAATGGGATGATTTGATAGCTAGATATTGGGGAGCTATGAAAACGAAACATAGAGCTGGAAAAGTCATAGAACTTTTAAATGTAAGACTTTGGGATGGGATTCCAAAAGACCTAGCTGACACCTTCCAAAATGACTATCATGATTCAAGAGTGTTAGAATTGCTAAAAAAAGTTTGGAGACAATTGAGCTCAAGAGCAAAAGTCAACTGTAGCGTAGGTTGTATACTAGAAAATAAAAATGATGGTGAACTCCGATACTTTCACTCATCATCAAACAATGCTACTGTATATCCAAAAGCTAAACTGATTGAAACTGAAGGAGATCTTGATGACTTTTTTGTTGATGTTATGGAGACTGATCATCGTACAAATAGTTTGAGACGGAGACCAAATACAACTTGGAGATTGATGTTAATCACAAACATTTCGTTTTATTTCTACAAACTACTTGGAATGGGAAAAGTTGGATCACCACCAGAGCATTTACCCTCTCACCTCATTAACAACAGACACATACGAACCATGTTAAAAAACACAAAAGGAATACGAATTACCGACAATCTTTGTTTTTTTAGATGTCTAGCTTTACACAAAAAACTACAAAAAAACGCTGGATTTGCAAAAGATCCGATAATTAAGGAGGTGAAGGAGTACCAACAGCAATATCATCGTTTCATCTATGGTGATAGTGCTAAAAAGTGTGATGGAAAAGGAGTAACAGAAAGTGATTTATTGCTTTTGGAGCAAGCATTTCAACTGAAGATAACAGTGTTTTCTTTAAATGATGATGCGACTTCAACAGTTATTTGGAATTCAAACTCCAGTTATAAGGAGAATCTATATTTGGATCTTTATATCGATCACTTCAGTCTTATTACAAACTTGGATGGATATGTCAAAGCCTACAGATGTCCAACGTGTTCTACTTGTTATGACAGATTAGGGAGTCTGAAAAGACACAGATGTTCAATCTCAGAGGCAACAAATCTGGAGTTTTCTGCAGGTCAATACAGACCTACCGCTACAATATTCGACAAACTGAAGATTCAATTCGGGATAGATATCGGGTCAGATGATTCCTTGAGATACTTTCCGTTTTTTGCAACATTCGATATAGAGTGTTTGCTACCTAATTGCGAAAAAGATCGAGATACAGACATAACCATTTACACTAACGAGCATCAACTTTTAAGTATTTCGATTTGTTCAAATGTACCAGGCTTCAACAACCCATGTTGTATTGTCAATAACGGGGATGATGATGAATGTGTTGAAAAGTTCATTGAATACTTGGAAGATATTAGTGAAGAATCATATAGCCGATTGGAAGAACAATTTTCACAAATCATAAAACAGATAGAAGGTGAATTACAACGACTGGAAAAAGCTGAAGAAAAGTTTCGTACTGATTATGAACAAAATCGTTTCAGACGGAGAACAGGAGCTGAAAAAGTTCTGGATGATTTGTACAGCTATATGAAAAAACTTCCTATTCTAGGATTCAATTCACAGACTTATGATGTCAATGTGATGAAAGGAAAACTGCTTCAAAAATTGAAAGATGTCTCCGGCAAAGATTTTGATTTTGTTATAAAAAAAGGAAACAAGATGCCAGTTATCGGAATAGGATCTTTTTTGTTCTTAGATTGTACAAACTTCATCGCTCCTGGATATAGCTATGAAATGTATCTCAAAGCATACAAATGTGAAGCCGGAAAAGGATTTTTTCCTTATGAATGGATGAAAGACTTGGAACAACTTAATCAAGAACATCTACCTCCAAGAGAAGCTTTTTACAGTTCTTTAAAACAAAAAAACATCAGTGAAGAAGAGTACATGATTTGTCAAGAAGCATGGAAAGATAACGACATGAGGACAATGAGGGATTTTTTAAAATGGTACAACAACTTGGATGTAAAACCATTTGTTCAAGCGTTGGAAAGACAAAGATCGATCTACAGAGAGCATGGGATTGATATGTTAAAAGATGGTATATCTTTACCAGGATTAGCAATTCGATGGATATTCAACAAAGCTCCTCAACCACCCCCTCCATACCTCTCTACACACTTGGATTTCCGTGAACTTGGTAACTCGTTTCGACAGACTCTCCCAATTTGTCTGATTGACAACAGCAATGCAGAACTTTATCCTCTAATAAAGAAAAACATAGTTGGCGGACCAAGTCTAGTGATGCATAGATATCACGAAAAAGGTATAACTAAAATTAGAGAACATTGGTTGGGAAAAGAAGCAAAAGTTTGTGATAGAATCTATGGAGTTGATGCAAACGCGCTCTACTTATGGTGTATGACGCAATCAATGCCTACTGGTTATCATCGAAGAAGAAAAATCGAAAACTGTTTTGTTGCTGAACCAGTAAAATTTAGCAAGGTAGCTCATAGTTGGTTACAGTTTCAAATGTTTTCAAAAAAAATTAATATCAAGCATCAGCTCAACGGAGGAGAAGTTGCTCTTGGACAGCGAGGATTACCAGTTGATGGATTCTGTGTTGAAAATCGTCATGTCTTTCAATTCCACGGGTGTTTTTGGCATGGACACAACTGCTCTTATAACAACGCTAAAGAGCAAGAGTTTCAAGCTAGTGGAAGAAAATCAAAACCAAATCTGTTTAAAACTACGATGGAAAATGAAGAATATCTTCGAGCATTAGGTTACACTGTAATCTCGATTTGGGAGTGTGAGTGGATGAAACGTGTAAAAACTCACACAAATTTACAGAAATTTGTCAACACGTTTTACAATTCTTTCTACCCTAAAATACTTGAAAAAAAGCTGAATCAAGAAGAAGTGTTGGAGAGAGTTCAATCGGAGGAATTCTTCGGATTTGTCGAATGTGACATCGAAGTTCCTGAGGAAGAGGAAGAAAAGTTCTCCGAAATGCCTCCGATTTTTAAAAATACGATGTTAACCAGAGAACACTTGAGCGATGAAATGAGAGTCTTTGCTGAAGCAGAAGGCTTTCTAAAGACTCCTCAACGCTCATTAGTTGGAAGTATGTATGGAGATAAGATATTGCTAATGAGTCCTTTGTTGAAATGGTACTTGAAACAAGGATTGAAAGTCACCAAAGTTTATCAGCTAATAGAATATATTCCTAGAAAAGCTTTTGAAGCTTTTGGAACATCGGTTTCAGACGCTAGGAGAATGGGAGATGCAGACCCTAGTCAAGAATTACTCGCTACTACTAGCAAGTTGGTAGGAAATCCTGCTTATGGAAAAACAATCACTGATAAAGAAAAACATACCACCATCAAGTTCATCGAAGGCGCCAGAAAAGCTTCATTTCGTATCAGAGGAAACAAATTTATCTCCATGGAAGAGATAGCAGATGATTTTTATGAAATCGTAATCTGTAAACAACTAGTAAGTTTTAAAACAATTATTTTGCAATTCAAAATTTATATTCCACAAGTTTACTTTGCTAATCAGTATCCCATCATTTCAGCTAACTATGAATGTTCCAGTACACTTGGGTTTCACCGTGCTACAGTATGCTAAACTGAGAATGCTACAGTTTTACTACGACTTTATGGATAAGTAAGTAAAACCTAATTCCCTACTATCATTATATATAAGTAAGTAAATCTTCCAAATAATCGAAACAATCTTTTTATTTATAGATATATTGTAGAGGACCGGCGCCATCTTATCCAATAACTCTATGGTACCCGTACGAACGTTACACTTACGTTGTTCTATGTGTTTACATGTCCTGTTCTATTCTAAGCTATTGTCTACCTGTCTTGTTCTATGCCCGCGCTTTAGGGTAAATCAATCTATGTGTTTTATCAGTAATTATTCTTTAACATTATAACTTATATGTTCGACATGTGAGTCCAGTCATGCAATCAGTTAAGGACCACCTCTTGTATTTTATTTGCACACGCTGGCCAATCATTTGTGCCAGGTGTGGCCTCTTTTGTATTACCTTTTGCCATTATGTAATCATGTACATAAATACCGATGTAATCTGTGAATAAAGTCAGAGTCAGCTTGCACACTCTCAGAAGTTTCTTTGTTCTAACAAATAACTTCACTGCGCACCATTACTCGAGTAGTAATATACAAGCAGATCAGCCTGAACCTCTGCTGGCCGAACTTAGCCTTGTCTAAATTCGCCTTCAATGTTCGACCTCTGCACAGCACTGAAACAAGACAGCCGAACCTCTGCTGGCCGAACCTAGTTTGACTAGTTCGCCCTTCAAAGTTCGAACTCGCTATACACACTGATAACAGCTAACGCAATCGGCAGCTCACTAGTAACTGTGAGGGTTAGTCACTATTCCTCAGCCTACTAAGTCGACCTGTGGGAGGATTGTATTGCTAGAGCATTAGACACAGTTGCCATAACAGTTCGGGAGGTTGTGCAGGTAGGCCGAGCTACCACCTCACACCCCCACAGTGAAATCCTGCACATTGGTGGCAGCAGTGGGATTGACAGACACCCACAAACAGCACCTCCCAGAAGAAGGATGGCAACCAGAAGAAGAGCACTGAGTATCGACAGGGATTTTTCCAGCCTGCAGATGATGGGGACGCTCACCGATATCCTAGACCGCATGACAGTAGCCACAGCCAGAGATAAGTTCAGAGTACCACAGTACGATGGTACGGGAGATGTGGACTACTTCTTACAACGGTTCCAGGAGGTGACCAGAGCAAACCATTGGCCGGCAGAAGAAGCAGTCATCCACCTACGCCAAGCCTTGACAGGCAAGGCCGAACAGTGCGGTCGAGGTGAGACCACAGAAGAGGTGGCACGAACGCTACGGGCAATCTTTGGCATGACTCGTTCGGAAGCTCAAGCAAAGTTGCTAAGCTACCGACGAAACCCCAGAGAAAGCCTCAGAGACCATTCCCTCACGGTCGAGCACCTCATTACGGCAGCCCACAGCACTCTGCCGCAACAAAATAGGGATGAGCTGGTGATGCAGACGTTCCACAGCACTCTAGGGCACACATACCTGCAACGTCACTTGTTGGCAGTATGCCCTCAGAACCTGGAGGAAGCGATCTTGGCAGGAAATGAGTTCCTGCAGGTGCCTCATCAACCATTGGGAGGACCTCACATCAGGACAGTAGAGGCCGACCCCCTGGAAGAGGTGATGACCCCACAAAGAGAGACGGCTCGACACCAAGAGGTACAGGACCCCTTGGCACAGCTGCTTAAGACCGTAGAAGGGTTGAGCAAAGAGATTGCCAGCTTAAAGACAGAAAAGAAGCCTGAGCCACCCAAGAGATGTTGGGGATGCCAACAGATAGGCCATACCCGGAAGGCATGTAGGACCGTCCCTTGGCCTAGCCGCCAGGGAAACGACTACCGCCCGCAGCAGTAGGGAGACCCGCTGGCTGCACACGGGCAACGACACCTCAGAAGGAAAGGGCACAGGCGCCCTCCAGTGGACCGGCAACAGTGCGTCGAGCAACTCCTCCCCTGGACCTCCTGACTAGTCCCCCTATCGCCCTACACAACCGTTTTGCCAGCCTGTCGGCACTCGACAGCTCAGTGGCGGAAGAAACGGACGGCGACGGGACTCCAGAGCAGCAGGAACCAAGGCCCAGGAGGAAGGACAGGCAGACCCAAACGCCCCCACTGGAGCAGGAAAAGTTCATTCCCAAACCTGTGACACTCCAGAGCAACCAGATCGAGCGACCATCTCGCTCGAGTTACTACCTACCTGGAAGGGTAGAAGGAGAGGCGGTAACACACCTCATAGACACAGGCTGCAACACTAACCTGTTGTCCAAACGAGTCTTTGATCAGTTACCGAGCCACGTACAGCGCAACCTGCAGCACTACGATTCCCATAGGATCATGGCCGACGGTACTAGACTTCCGTTCTACGGCTTGCTCGCACTGAAGGGAAGGATACGGCACGTCAAGTTTGAGGAGACCTTTGTAGTCAGTCAGGTCAACGAAGACGTTATCCTAGGAATGCCCTTCCTGACAAGCCAAGGATGCCAGATGGGATTCGACCGTCCAGTGCTGGTGATACAAGGAAATGAGCTGGCCTGTACCGACCGCCACGGGAGAATTCTCGTGTCCAAGGTACAAGTCCGACAGGACACCCAGCTTCCACCACAGACAGAGGTGACTATTCCATGTCACCTGAGCTCCAGGGATACGTTCCCCCAGGGAGTGATTGAAAGCATCCAGGGTGGGATACCCATCGCCACCAGCGTCAACAGGCCTGACGCTCAAGGACACGTGCTGGTTAGATGTCTGAACCCGACGCAGGACACCCTAAGACTACCCGCAGGAGAGGTTATTGGTACCTTTACGGGAGTGGAAGAGGGTGGCGTCCAAGAGCTGACAAAACCAGACGGACAACAGAGGAGCAAGACGGGAGGAAGAGAGTTGCCCCCCCATCTGCACGACCTCTTCCAGCAAGCAAAGAGAGGGTGCCAGGACCCATGGCAGGAGCAGCAAGTAAAGGAGCTGCTGATCGAATACCAGACGGTATTTAGTAGCCACAGCGGGGACCTGGGCCGGACAACGCTGGCAGAACACTCGATCCCCACGGTAGAAGGGGCTCGGCCCATCCGGTGCCCACCCCACCGCCTGGGACCAGAGAAGGAGGCAGAGGCGGAACGCCAGATCAAGGACCTTTTGGAAAAGGATCTAATCGAGCCGGCCGACGGAGCTTGGAGCTCCCCTGTGGTACTGGTGAGGAAGAAGGACGACACGTGGAGGTTCTGTGTGGATTACCGGAGGCTGAATGACATAACTAAGCAGGACGCCTACCCCATCCCCAGAATCGATAAATCGCTGGACGCCCTGGCCGGGAGTAAGTACTTCACTACGTTGGATCTCACTAGTGGGTACTGGCAGGTACCCCTGGACCAAGACACCAGTGACAAGTCGGCCTTCACCACAAGAAGCGGCCTGTGGAAATGGAAGGTGCTGCCCTTCGGGTTGACGTCAGCCCCCGCCACCTTTCAGAGGCTCATGGAAAAGGTCCTCAAAGGCCTTCACTGGAAGACACTGCTCTTGTACTTAGATGATGTGATCATCATCGCGCCCGACTTCCAGACGCACTTACAGAGGCTCGGAGAAGTGCTAGGACGACTCCACCAGGTAAACCTGAAGGTAAAGCCCTCCAAATGCGAGCTGCTACAAAAAGAGGTCAAGTATCTCGGACACGTAGTGAGCGCAAAGGGAGTGGCCACCGACCCAGGAAAGGTGGAGGCAGTCAGGAGATGGGAAGCACCGACGGACGTAAAGGGGCTGCAGGCGTTCTTAGGAACGGCCGGGTACTACCGCCAGTACCTCCCCGACTACGCCACTATTGCTAAACCTCTCACCGTGATGACGGGCAAGGAGACACCATGGAAGTGGGGACCGGTGGAGCAGACAGCCTTTGACCAGCTCAAAGCCAGACTCACCCAAGCCCCGGTACTCGGGTACCCCGACCCCAACTTACCGTACATACTGGACACTGACGCCAGTGCGGTAGGAGTCGGCGCCGTGCTCTCCCAAATACAGGAAGGCAAGGAACGCGTCATTGCATACTTCAGCAAGACGCTGGCACCAGCGGAGAGAAACTACTGCGTCACCCGGAAGGAGTTGGTTGCTGTCATCAAGGCAGTAAAACATTTCTGCCCCTACCTCTATGGACGGGAATTCAAACTCCGGACGGACCACGCATCCCTCCGCTGGCTGTGCAGACGGAAGGAACCATCGAACCAGATAGCTCGATGGCTAGAGATCTTGGCTGAGTTTCGATATAAGCTCGAGCACAAAGCTGGAACTCACCATGGCAACGCTGATGGGCTCAGCCGACAGGGACCCTGCGCGGACTGCAGGCAGTGCGGCTCCATCGAGCAAAGAGATGGGAGACCTTCCCATGTAGAGCTGCAGCAAGAGGCTGGACAGAGACCCCAGAGGGAGGCTAGAGACAACCTCGACACATTGAACCCAGTACATTCCCCCCAGGATTCGGCCCAGCCGAAGGGACGGGATGCGGTAGGCCGGACTTACGCCGAGCCGAGACGGCCGGGAGACATGATGAAGAGGGAGTCTACAGAGGAAAGAGAGAAGGAGGAGCGGGTCAACCTCACTGTGACAAACCCGGTACACTCCGCCCGAACCTTAGCTCAAAAGCAAAGGGACGGGCAGGATGCAATAGGCCGGATTTATGCCGAGCTGAGACGACCGGGAAGCGTCACAGAGAGAGAATTGGCCGAAGGGAGTGTCGAGTTGAAGACACTATATGATCGGACGGAGGCGATAAAGATCCGCCCTGACGGGGTGCTCGTCATCACGCTGCACCACCCTTCCAGATCAAAGCAATGTGTAGTCTGCCCACCAAGTAGGAGGACACAGGTCGTCTGGGAGACGCACAGGATGATCCATGCAGGGATTCATCGGACGAGACAGCGCATCCTGATGGATTGGTACTGGCCAGGCATATCCCCCCTGGTCAGGAGACTAATCAAGGACTGTGAGGTATGCCAAGTCGCCAAGAATAGGAAGAAGGCAGAGAACCCTCACCGACAAAGGATGTATGCAGGACGACCTTTTCAGAAGCTGGCGGTCGACCTGGTCGGCCCTCTGCCCTTGACGAAAAGGAAGAACCGTTGGGTGTTGGTCCTCACCGACCACTTCACCCGTTGGCAAGATGCGATAGCTCTGCCTGATGCCACAGCACCTACGGTCGCCGTCGCGCTGGATGAAAGAGTGTTTGCCTACTGGGGCCTGCCCGAACAGCTACACTCCGACCAAGGGGCTCAGTTTGAGTCCGTGCTGTTAGAAGAGCTGTGTAGCCTGTGGGGCATCAAAAAGGCAAGGACCACCCCCTATCACCCGCAAGGGAACGGGATGGTGGAGCGTCAGAACCGGACGCTGGGAGATGCACTCCGGACACTGATATTGACGAAAGGCCAGTACGAGTGGGACAGCCTGCTACCGCAAATCATGCGGGCCTGTCGCAGCACCCCCCACTCAGCAACAGGGGAAACGCCCAACATGTTAGTAATGGGACGGGAGGTCCGCCTTCCTGACCAACTGACAGGTATGCCCCCTACCCTGGACCCTCGCAACATCATGGAGCACACCGCGGCAATACAGGAGAACCTCCAGACGGCGCATGAATACCTCAGGCATCAGCAACAGGAGATAAGGAGCCAGGACGACGAGGAACCCTCTGTGTTCCAAAAGGGGGAACTCGTCGTACTCGAGAACAAGCGGAGAGTGAAGGGCAGCAATCCGAAACTGCAACCTCGGTTTGTAGGCCCATACCAAGTGACGGAGGCATTTCCGAACCACACCTATAAAGTAGAGAGAAATGGGCAGTGGTCCATTCAGAACGGAATGCGGCTGCGCCATTATAGGACGTGCCAAGAACCGATCGGCCGAGCACCCCCTTGTCGGGAACCCGCCCTCCAACCCAATATGAAAGGGGCCAGAAGAGGAAGACCCCCCAAGGCACGCCCAGCACCCGCTGAGAACGTAGAATTATTGCCGTTGCCACTGCCAGTACCAGAACCATTGCCATTACCGTCACCCCCACCAGAAAGGTCGCCGCTGGCCAGGGAACCCCCTAGCCCGTCGCCTATCCAGGAACCTGGAAACCTTCCTCTGCAAGAGGGGACACCCCACACTCAGGAGTTGTCACCCCCGCCTTCACCTGCGGCTCGCCGCAGTCCAACCAGAAGGCCTGAAGTGATAGGATGCAGTAGGGTCAAAGTAGAAGAAAGAGGAAGCTTGGAGAAAGAGAACACACCCCCACCAGAGGTCATCCAAAGGGCACCCAGCCCACCGAGGCCCCCAGCCCTCAATGAAGAGGATTGGCCGCCCCTGCAACCAAGCCGGCTGCCCACCTCACCCCTGAGTCGACCGCAAAGAGAAAGACAGAAACCAACAAGGCTGAATGATTATCATTGTTACACCACAGTGGGAGAGCCCCACCTACCTAACACTCCACCTACTGGAGCAGAAGGAAGAGAGGATACACCACAGCCATCGTCATTCACCACCCCAGGGAAAGAAGTAGCAGAAAACCCGGCCGAAATCGGCTGGATAGAAGAAAAACGAAAAAGAAATAAAAGAAGAATAGAAGAAGGAGAGACGAGTTATCACCGAGAGGGGCGAGCAAGAAATAATGAACAAGAGGATGTAACTCCCCAACGTAGTAAATTCGCCACCGAAGAAGTCAAGCAACAGGATAGGGTAACTCCTAATTGCTGTGAACCAACACCCGCCGGAAAATTTAGCGAAGAAACCGCCATCCCACGTCACACCAACGGAACCACGTGGGGGGCGGCACTAGATGAACACGTGGTGGCAATTGCCAATCAAGATAAAGATAGAGGCAGGAGCCGCCAACGCTCAGTCCGCAACCAGCAGAGGAGGAATTCACTACCCAACAGAAGCGTAGGCCAACTGGATTTTCCACAGCAACAGCTACAACAAGCGATGGCTAGAGTAGTACAACATATCAAGGAAAGAATCGACATTACGTCGACAACAGGTGAGACAGTACCGAACATCACAATCGAGTCACTCACTAAAGCACTTGATAGCCACCACCTACGACTTGCCGTAACTATTCCTCGTAAAGAGGATATGATGAAAAGAATTATTCCTTCACCTACTGTCAACATAAGGCGTATTGATGTTGCAGATGAGATCGACAAGCCAACACTTCCACCAAAGTCGGGAGCAGAGAGAGAGATATGGCTGAGCGGTGATACCATGAAGGAGATAAAAGAGATGGCTGTACCGGTAGAAGGCAGTGAAGAATGGAGATGCCGACGGTGCAACTATCAGCAAGCTAGAAAAAGAGTGATATATCACGTACGCCAACACCTGACATTCTTTTTCTGCAAGTGTGGGAAACGAAGTGCATCACGCGACGCCATACTGAAGCATATTAGGGTGCAAGGAGGCACTCCAGAGCATGGTGGCAAACACAAGCCACTCTATGAGGTCGATGAGGCAAGGTACGAAGAATTTTGCAGCACAATGAAATGGTCGACACCTCCACCATTTGGAGTACCGACACCCATCATCGAGACGGAGAAAGGAAAGAGCAAGAAAGAGAAGAAAACCCCCATTCAGAAACGACTAGGAAAGCCTACCGAGTTGTCACCACCGCGCAAACGCAAGAGGACAACTCCTCCTCCCAGGTCGATGACACCACCTAGGGAGAGACAACCGCCAACCAACTACAACTGGCGAACTGACCGTGAGCGGTCAGCAGAAGAGGAGAGGCACCGTCGACGCAGAGAGCACAGACATAGGATGGAAGCGCTGGACAGAGAGCTACACGCCATAACTCATGAGGCATGCCAGCTCTTGCTAAGAGCGGAGGACATAAAAAAGGAGCTCACTCGCCCATTCAGAGACTAGTACACACCGACCGTTGCCGCCGGCACGTTTTTGATTGGCCACCATCGCCAATGGAGGGAAGTATGTAGAGGACCGGCGCCATCTTATCCAATAACTCTATGGTACCCGTACGAACGTTACACTTACGTTTTTCTATGTGTTTACATGTCCTGTTCTATTCTAAGCTATTGTCTACCTGTCTTGTTCTATGCCCGCGCTTTAGGGTAAATCAATCTATGTGTTTTATCAGTAATTATTCTTTTACCATTATAACTTATATGTTCGACATGTGAGTCCAGTCATGCAATCAGTTAAGGACCACCTCTTGTATTTTATTTGCACACGCTGGCCAATCATTTGTGCCAGGTGTGGCCTCTTTTGTATTACCTTTTGCCATTATGTAATCATGTACATAAATACCGATGTAATCTGTGAATAAAGTCAGAGTCAGCTTGCACACTCTCAGAAGTTTCTTTGTTCTAACAAATAACTTCACTGCGCACCATTACTCAAGTAGTAATATACAAGCAGATCAGCCTGAACCTCTGCTGGACAAACTTAGCCTTGTCTAAATTCGCCTTCAATGTTCGACCTCTGCACAGCACTGAAACAAGACAGCCGAACCTCTGCTGGCCGAACCTAGTTTGACTAGTTCGCCCTTCAAAGTTCGAACTCGCTATACACACTGATAACAGCTAACGCAATCGGCAGCTCACTAGTAACTGAGATGGTTAGTCACCATTCCTCAGCCTACTAAGTCGACCTGTGGGAGGATTGTATTGCTAGAGCATTAGACACAGTTGCCATAACAGTTCGGGAGGTTGTGCAGGTAGGCCGAGCTACCACCTCACACCCCCACAGTGAAATCCTGCACAATATTGACAGAAGTGATTTCCAATATGTTGAACTGGATACAGATAGCGCATACATGGGGTTGAGCGGAACATTAGAAACACTGGTACAACCAAGTATGAAAAAAGAGTTTTACAATGAATATGGTGATTGGTTTCCACGACCATACTGTGACAAACATAGGGATGAATTTTTAAGAATCAAAACAATGGGTTTAGAATGGAGCATGCAAGAATGTTGTGAAAAAGTACTAAAACATGGAAAAAGAACACCTGGGCTGTTTAAAGAGGAATTTACCGGAGATGGAATTGTTGCGCTTAACTCTAAATCCCATTACTGCTGGGGAGACAAAGGAAACAAGTTTAGCTCAAAAGGTTTGAACAAACGAATTAATCAATTGAACAAAGACAGTTATCTAAATGTATTGAACACAAAAAAGTCGTTTATGGGTAAAAATCGACGATTTGTAGTAAATAACCAACTGTGACTATTAATAATTATAATCATATGATAATAATAATGATAAAATAATCCATACCATCATCTAGCCAATACAAATTAATTTTTCAAATCAGCCTTGGGAGGTTAAAAAACATATCATGGCGTAGAATCATATCATATTAAAAAATGTTGACATACAACCAAATAAAGCGAGGACTCACATATTTTTATGCTAATAGACGAGTGTGTTCTGATGGAGTATCTACCGAACCTACTTTGGCATAAATAAAAACCTTCATAATAGTCTTCTTTTTACAACAGTTACTATAACTATATATATATAATACAAGAAATTATTCATCGTATATATATATATATATATATATATATATATATATATATATATATATATATATATATATATATATATATATATATATATATATATATATATATATATATATATATATATATATATATATATATATATATATATATATATATATATATATATATATATATATATATATGTATATATATATATATAGACTTGTTCTCGAATGCTGATGATATGTAGTCTCAAGTGAATAAATGAAGGTTATAGTACTTTGTACTACATAAAATTTACAGTAAATTTTAATAGATATAATGTTTTCTATTACAATTATTTCCCAAATACTGTAAATTTTAACCATATAGAAGACTAATTTGATGATTTTTTAAGATGTGATGTAAAGGAAAAGACTTTGCATTGATTATCATTACGAGACCTAGTGCTTTGTATTACTTAGTCTTTACTGACTCTAGCTATATTATATGGGAGGATTTATCCCTGCTTATTATGTAATAAATGTATATAATTATATATTGATTCATTTTTAATCAATGTATTTATTCAAGCTAGATATAACTCCTCTCTCTCAAGATGCTATATGAGTTCGAGTTATGTAAAAAAAATTCCCAAAAAATTAAATGCCATACATTCAAAATCTATACGCCATATAAGTTCAAATTAGGTAAAAAAATAATCAAAACTCAAATGCCACTTAAATGCCACTCAAATGCCACTCAAATGCCACTCAAATGCTCCTCAAAGGAAATACAATATAAACTTGGCGAATTCATTCAACGCCGTAACCCATTGCATCACCCCAGATTTTAACTCCACAAAAAAACACTTGGTAGGGAGATCTGCTCATATATTACTACTTGTGCTTAAGTGAATATCCAAACTCGTCAAGACATGTTTCATGAAGTGCAAACATTCTTTGAAAAAAATCACCTGCCAAGTAGAATCCGTAAAGCGTAGTGCCATTGTATATGGTTGTCTGGTGATACCTATACTTTCACCATTGAACAAAGACCCGCTAGTGCAGTCCAAAAAGCTTCTTTGGACTAGTTACTAGCTTATCTCTTTCCAATTGGACAAGTGCAGACTCTCAATGCAATGTTTTTGACAATTGCGTGTTGCATCCTAATTGGGTTGGTGACAAAATTTCCACTCAGGACATTGTGATCAACCAAGTGAACATAGCCTTGTTCGGTTTTTGTTTGTTCTCTTCCAAAGTTAAATCAATCTGTCCCACTCCACGGCAAATCCCGTACAACATTATTTGCTTTCACTGACTCGAAGAAATGGAATTGTGTCCTTCAAACGCTAAACTGAGTTGAGATTTTTGTATTGTGGCGTTTACATTGACCTTGAAAAGATGCTATTCAAACATGTCGATTCCGATCTTTGCCCCTCCAGCTTGTGCCTCGTCGGCAGCGAACAAGGACTGTTTGCTGAAAGCCGATTTAAACTCAATTTGCATAGTCGGACCGGGAACTATAGTTTTCTCTGTTGAAATACAGCAAGGTGGGGTGTGCTGGAAAATTCCAACAATTTGCCACCCCTGATTAATTAATGCTCTCCTCCTTTTTTGTCCACAACAGTGGTAATATATGAGCAGATCTCCCTACCAAGTGTTTTTTTGTGGATTAGACCTTGGGGGTTATGCAATGAGTTACGGCGTTGGATGGATTCGCCGAGTTTATATTGTATTTCATTTGAGGGGTATTTGAGTGGCATTTAAGTGGCATTTAAGTGGCATTTGAGTTTTGATTATTTTTTTACTTAATTTGAACTCATATGGCAGCTAGATTTTGAATGTATGGCATTTAAGTTTTGATAATTGTTTTACATAACTCGAACTCATATCATATTTTGAGAGAGAGGAGAGAAGAACAAGGAGATATAACTACATTAAACCAATATATGATTATATACATTTATTACATAATAAGTAGGAAAATATCCTTGTATAATATACATAGAGTTAGTAAATACTAAGTAATACAAAGCACTACAACTTGTGATGATAATCAATGCGTAATATTTTTTACAATGTCATCATTGATGTACTTGATGTACTGATGTTATATCTTAGGAAGGAAGACTTCTGTTCCATGTACTTTTGATTCCATAATGAACTAAAATAAAAAGTTATGTATTAGCATAGGCTGATTAAACAAAAATGAAAGTTATGTATTAGTATAGAACGGTTAAACAGAATTTAAAACAACTACAAACTTTTACTAAATAGCGTTTTTTATTAATTATTACCTTATCATCAAAAATTGACTGTTAATCAGATGTTTTTGTAGCTTGTCGTGCCTTACGTTGTTGAGTCCTTACCCTTCTAGCTTTTCTTTGAGCGGACTGTCGCTGCATGTTTCTTTCTTTTAGAGCAAGATCTTTACGAGCACACTTGATAGAAATTGGTGTGCTTACCTGCTCTAGTTGATATTGTCGTTGTTGTAATACATAATGTAACCTCTGAATGTCTGATGTAACATCATTCCCTAGGAGCTTTAATGTTAGAAAAGATTCAGTTCGAAAACTATTTAGCTGTTCTATCAAATCTTTCTGGATGAATTTACAATTGTTTGAGATAATTCGCACTCTCTCTGCAATTTTTTTATTGCATAGGTTTTGTAGAAGTATCAAGTCCTCTTGAGTCAAAGGTTTAGGCTGAGTTTCTGATTCCGTGTTGTTAACTATTTCCATTTTTTGTGGTTGAATCTAAAAAAATACAGATGATTAAATTTTTTCAGTTGTTATAGTATAATAAATAATGTATGAGTAAAAACTGTAATTTATTAAGTTTTTACCTTGATGCTCTCCTAATAGCTGTAGTAGATGTTGCTTCTCTGTTAGCTGTTGTAGAACTGGATGCTTTCTGTGTGAAAACGATGGCTCTTATATAGCTAAAGTTGTACTGATTAAACTCCATGAACACCATCTCGTGTCAATCTCTATGAATCACCATTTTTTCACGCGAAGGAAAGTCAATGTTTTCGCGGGAATAAATGAATTATTTTCACGCGAATACAAACCAATGCTTTCGCGGGAATAAATACTTTGTTTTCACGCGAATGCAGACCGTTGCTTTCGCGGGAATAAAACTGTTATTTTCACGCGAATACAAACCAATGCTTTCGCGGGAATAAATAACTTATTTTCACGCGAATAGAAAACAATGTTTTCGCGGGAATGAATAGTTTATTTTCACGCGAATGGAAACCGTTGCTTTCGCGGGAATAAATAATTTATTTTCACGCGAATGGAAACCGTTGCTTTCGCGGGAGTAAATAATTTATTTTCACGCGAATAGAAACCAATGCTTTTGCGGGAATAAATGATTTAATTTCCCGCGAAAGCATTGGTTTCTATTCGCGTGAAAATAAGTTATTTACTCCCGCGAAAGCAACGGTTTCCATTCGCGTGAAAATAAATTGTTTATTCCCGCGAAAGCAACAGTTTCCATTCGCGTGAAAATAAATTATTTATTCCCGCGAAAGCATTGGTTTCTATTCGCGTGAAAATAAATGATTTACTCCCGCGAAAGCAACGGATTCCATTCGCGTGAAAATAAATTATTTATTCCCGCGAAAGCAACAGTTTCCATTCGCGTAAAAATAAATTATTTATTCCCGCGAAAGCATTGGTTTCTATTCGCGTGAAAATAAATTATTTACTCCCGCGAAAGCAATGGTTTCTATTCGCGTGAAAATAAATTATTTACTCCCGCGAAAGCAACGGATTCCATTCGCGTGAAAATGAATTATTTATTCCCGCGAAAGCAACAGCTTCCATTTGCGTGAAAATAAATTGTTTATTCCCGCAAAAGCAATGGTTTCCATTCGCGTGAAAACAAATCATTTATTCCCGCGAAAGCATTGGTTTCTATTCGCGTGAAAATAAATTATTTACTCCCGCGAAAGCAATGGTTTCTATTCGCGTGAAAATAAATTATTTACTCCCGCAAAAGCAACGGTTTCCATTCGCGTGAAAATAAATTATATATTCCCGCGAAAGCAACGGTTTCCATTCGCGTGAAAATAAATTATTTATTCCCGCGAAAGCAACGGTTTCCATTCGCGTGAAAATAAATTATTTATTCCCGCGAAAGCAGTGGTTTGTATTCCCGTGAAAATAACAGTTTTATTCCCGCGAAAGCAACAGTTTGTATTCGCGTGAAAATAAAGTATTTATTCCCGCGAAAGCATTGGTTTGTCTTCGCGTGAAAATAATTTATTTATTCCCGCGAAAGCATTGAATTTCCTTCGCGTGAAAAAATGCTGATTTATAGAGATTGACACGAGATGGTGTTCATAGGATTTAATCAGTGCAACTTTAGCTATATAAGAGCCATCGTTTTCACACAGAAAGCATCCAGTTCTACAACGGCTAACAGAGAAGCAACATCTACTACAGCTGTTAGGAGAGCAACAAGGTAAGAAGCGCTAAAATAATTATTTGTTTTTAATTAATTGAAACATCTAGGTTTTTGAATCTTAGTTTTTAAAAACAATCTTTTAATGAAACAATAATTTCAGTATATTTACATCATTAAACTAAGTTCTTTTACTTTTTGCAGGTATGATGACATCACACTCCAAAGCACTTCCTAAGCTCCATATTGAACCAACCACAGCTACCAACAACACTAACGATATCTCCACTACAACCACCAATTCCACCACCAACGGCATTCACATTGATGATAGAAGACCCAATCCTAACACCTTTAATGATACATCTTCTCGCTCAAACATCAATAATCCTGCTGATATAGCAATGAAACATCATGTAGTTTCAGCTGACTCTCCTTTGAGTCCCACACCGGACTACACATATCTGCATGAGAACAGTGAAGTCAAACAAACAGAGGATAACAAAAAACCGACAGTGACATTATCTCGAGCTTCAATTTCCTTTTTATTAAGCAACACCAAGAATAATACCGTAAACAAACTTAGAGAGTTCGAATTGCTCGAGATGGCTGGAATAATGACAGGAGCTATGCAGAAAGAAATGTTGGAAATCGGAAATTTTGTGAGTTTGTTGGATTTACCAATTCCTACAATATTGGAGGTTTTCGATGTCAATTACGTTGAAGATTATGGTATATTGGATTACGAGTATGTTTTAACAAACAATCATCGAATTCGAGTCAAGTCACTGATTGACAAAGAACTTACGGTGAAGCTACAGGAACTTGATCCCAGCTCTTCACAAATCCTAGTGTACATGGGAAAGCTAGAAGAAAATCAACCCGATTTGCGTATTGTAGGAGATAATCATCATCAAGGGCTAGAACAACGAGTTATAGCCAAAATCTTGAGAAAAAAAATCATTGAAACAGTTGCAAGCGTACTTTGATATCATCACTTTCGATAATATTCCTGTCAACACTCTTCTGACATTCACTAGACTTTCAGTTTGGAAAAATTTGAAGTTGAAGCAGCGAAAACGAAAACAAGATACAACACCTCTACGTATCACTCACACTGTCACTTACAGATACATGATGAATGATGGATCTTTGATGACTGGGAAGATTGTTATCCCTCCTGAGAACGTTTTGAAGATCAAAAATCATGAATGCGGTATGATCCACTATAAAAGTACGATGACAACTCAAAGTGGTACAAAGAAACACATTCTCACGATTCTGGGTGTTGAAGAAACTTTAATGCTTCTGTCTACTTCAAGTGCAAAAGAAGGAAAAGCTTTCAGATTTTCCCTCTTTGACGATGCTGAGCTGATGAAAAGCCATGATGATGATGCTGATGATGATGATGATGATGATAACATTGTTGCTTATACTGATGACGAAGAAGATGATAATATGACGGATGATGACTCTGAAAACAAAAACTTTGAAGAAAAAGATGAAGTTGTCGACAATGATAGTGAGAAAAGCAATGAAGATAACAATCACATTTCAAGCGAAGCTACCAGGATTTCGATATCGGAAATTTAATTAAAGTATGTTAATCTTCGCTAGTAATAAGTAACTACTAATAACTGTATTTTTCACCATAGTATAATGTAGTTGTTATAACGACGTCTATGTATGCTTTTAGATAGAATACGTGTACAAGTGAATGACTGATGGCTCGCCAAATCTATCAGCAACAACTCATGAACATTAAAGTATATATTATTTGTATTGTGCAATAATTTGTATATATTTAGCGTAATAAAGTATTTTATTCATATATAACATTAGTAATTTAGTCAATTTGTAAAACTTTCGGGGTTATAACTCTAAAATGTTACAAAATTTCAATGTTCCGACACAAAAATAAATACTTCAAGTTATCGTCACATTTTCAAAAATGTTAAGACAACTCCCATTTATAATTTCTAAACTTCGTTTTTTTGAAAAATATGTAAAAGTTGTCGGCACATTTTGTCAAAATGGTAAGACAACTCCGCTTTTACACAAAAAATTGTGAAAATGTTTTATAATTTGTTTGAGAAACCAGGACAGTAGAAGACTTTTTCACAACCACAAGCATTATACTTTAGGTTTTACAGTTTTGTGAATTGAGTGTTGATAGTTTGTCACGATATGACACAATAATTAAGTAATTATAGTCTTTTTCATAACAATGCTATAGATTCAGTAATACAGATGTGGAATTTACTGTTTTATAACTTGGATGCAGTATGAAGCTAGTTGATGTAATATTTATTTTGTAATATTATGCAAAGTAATACAGTAAGAATGAAGCATATGGAGTTCTCAACCACAAAACAAATAAAATAATGCATTAGGTAAACTAATGACAGAACATTTTTACATGAAGTGTATACATATGAATAAAGTATTCATAAAAACACAGACTATTGTCTGTATATATAATATATATAGAGAGTATTTATAAAAAACATCCTATTAACTATATATTTTGTGGTAAGAAGTTATAAAATAGGACAGTTGCATAAAGCCTATTCCAGAGCCATGATAATATTAAAAAATATAGTGAAATAAAAATTTTAAAAATCACCTAAGAGTGCAGTTAATACAAGAATTTCTTCTTGAGAAAAATCTGAATTTTTTTGCATTTTCTGTCTAATAGACGCTAATTTCAATTTAACACAATCATTAAAACCCTTTTTTTTCAGTCAATCTTTTATATTCAAAATTACTTTAAGTGAAGTTATATCAATTTTCTTATTATCAGTCTTTTGGCTTTTTTTTTAAATCTACTTGAGTTTGAGGGTTATCTGTTACAGTATTAAATTCTAAAACACTGGTTTTTGGACTGCACTGTGAACTAGCAACAGAAATTAAGTCATTATTACTTTCTTCAGTTTCTGAAAGATCAGAATCTGAAGATATAAGTGCTCTCATTTTTTTACACTGGTTTTTAAGTAAAAGCTTTCGATCTCCAGCAACCGGTTTTTCAGCTATTGCCAACCATTTACACCCTAATTCAAAATCTAAATCAATGTTTCCAGAAAAATAACCTTCTATTGGATAAATATATACTAACGCAAAATTTTTTAGTAAAGTAATATCCATAACTAACTCAGAATATTTTTTATTAATAAATAAAACAAAATTATTATAACTAGCAATATCAACAATAAAAAACATTTTAGTTTTCAAAATACAACTATGTTGCTGGAGTTCTCTCAAAGTTGTATGTGATTTTCCGCATAAACAATAAAAAATAAACAAGTGAGCAAAAAAATGTCTTGAAAAAACTCGGCCAGGCTCATGCATCTTCCGTAATTTAAACTTCTTACCACAAAATACACACGGAATGCTGTCTTTTTTTTCTTTCAGTGCTTCGCTCAGCGTCTTTGTACAATATGCTATCAATAATAACGTAAGCACTGAAAGAAAATACCTTGTCCTTTTGTTATCAATATCTACAAGCAAAATAAACAAATTCTCATTATATACATGTATATATATATAGATAACCGTCTTGAGTATGGTATATGTATATAAAGATAATGCATATCACTTACACTTGAAGCACTCCTTATCATCTTTTATTTCCCCATCTATAACGCTCATTTTCCTATATTTTTGTAATTGTTGGTTCTCTGCTGGAACTAAAATAGAAAATACGAATGTAATTATGTTAGTTTTTGAAAAAAATGTATTAAAATTGAATGAGTATGTAGTAAATAATATTTTCATCATACTCACATTCAAATGTATGACGGTCGTAGGAGAGAAAGGATTCATCCTTCCCTATATACCCCCCGCTTGCAATAAAGCGTGTAGATGTTTTCTCTACAAAAATAACGTAGTAAATGTAGAGTCGTTGTTATTTTACCTACAGAAAAATTTACATTTTTCATAAAACAGAAAAATACTTACTCATAGCAATGTGTGTGCTAGCACTTGTTTTTTTTTGGCTTCTCCGTTTCCTTAAAACATTCTTCCAGCCACCTCATTGTTTCATCATTGGTAGAGCTTAATAAAACAATAAATCAAGATTGTGATTAATTAAAAACTCTATATAATACAGTTGAATAATAAAGTTTCAATAATATACTTACATAGCACTGAAATCTATTTCATCTATATTTAGATCTAGTGCCTCATTTGAGGTTGTAGACCTACAAGTAATATATATATATATATACATTTGTATAAATTTATAAATGTAACTGCAACAAAATTGTAAAAGATAGTATAAAATAACTTACTCATTTGTTGTAGGAATATTGCTAGCCATTTTTTGTAGTTTCGCTGACTAATACTTGAAATGAAGTACAAATGAAAACTGATACTGCTTAGAAAAAATAGTTTCTCTTATATACAAAACATTGAAGTCATTTATCAAGATTAATTTGTAGACTGATTTTCTGATCATTACTATGATAAATGATATTGTTTTTTAAAAAAAGTGGAAGTCAATTAGGAAGTTGGTTAAAAAAATAGGAAGATAGAGATTAGATAGATTAATAAGCTTGAGCTCTACATACACTCCTGTAATCTTTCTTTCTACCTAGCTAAAATTTTTGAATGTAGAGCATTGGATAAACAAATTTTACAACCTCTAGATTGATACTCTTTTAAATATATCTAGCTAGGATGAAGCTTACATTTCATTTGAATGACAACTCACATCCTTCAAACATATTTTTATAGCAAAAATATGATGTGTGATTAACTAGTTCAATTGCAGTTCATTGATATACTCTACTACAACACACACTACTTCGAACTATGTAGTCAACTGAAGATATGCACAAACAATCATATAGATACATCAACAGCAAAACATTGATGCAGTGTAGTTCCATATTTATATCATCAGATAGTAAATTAATATGTGAGAGCTTCAATTATAGTTTACAACATTAAGTATGAGTTCGGAATGTGATAAAATACTTTACAGGTATCTGATAGCATTTAATAACTAGTTCAATTGCAGTTTATTGATATAGTCTACTATAACACACACTACCACAAACAATCATATAGCCACATCAAGAGCAAAACAATGATGTAGTGTAGCTCCATCTTTATATCATCAGACAGTAAATTAAAATGTGAGAGCTTCAATTATAGTTTACAACATTAAGTATGAGTTAGGAATGTAATAAACACTTTAAAGATATCTGATAGCATTTAAATATGTATATGTAACATATAAATCTTGATTTATTAGACAAAACAGCTTCCTAAAAATAGAAAATACACTATGTATGTTGATACATTGTTTGTATTTCACACCAAAAACAATGAGATATTTTAAAAAAAGTAACAATCTAACTAACAAAACACGTGGATAGAGTCATGCTTTGTTCATGTTTTTTTAAATGATAGCGGAGATAACTAGAATTAGAAGTAAAACCACAAATCCGTTTTGGTGAAAGGTTGTAGCTGTATTAACTAATATGTAATTAAACAATAAAAAACAGGAGATAGATGCAATCAAGTTCTCTTCCTTTTTAGGTTGAATTCAACCTATAATTCCATCATCTATGGATGTTTGTTGGTCTGTTTTAAATAGAAATAACATGACAATAAATAGTGCTTAGGTGTAATTAATGACTTTTCTCGAGCGGTTTTATAACCCTTAATATTAAAAAGATCAAAACATATAGGATTAAGCGAGAGATGATGATTAATGACTTCTGGAATGAGTTTATTAGTAAAGCGACACTTGCGTTATATTATAATTAATTACTTTTTAAAAATGAACTGGTAACATTACGTCGACTGAAATAATACCTAAAACGTCTCGCATAAATTTTGATCTGACCGAAAATGGACTGAAAACCTTCAAGGTGCGTAAAAATTATCGTAACTGGCTATAGCGGATATTCTAAGAAATATTTATTTTCTCGTTGCTAACTTGACGTACAATATTTTGTAACGGATGTCACATGATCTCAATCGATTTTTTTCAACTGAATCACTTAGTTACTGGTAAACATTTGATACTCGCTTGATTTCTTCGATAACAGCAATATCCCAATTGTGTTTATCGTAAATATTTCAAAAACGGATATTGCGTGTTTCAGTTGGTTTTTCCTACTGAATCACTTAGTTACTCGTAAACATTTGAAAATTGTTTCAATTTTTCGTTGATAAAACATGTTGCAAGTATCTTTTAACAAATATTACCCAATTGTGTTTATTGTAAATATTTCAAAACAGATATTGCGTGTTTCAGTTGGTTTTTCCTACTGAATCGCTTAGTTACTCGTAGTTATTTGAAAATTGTTTGATTTTTTCGTTGATAAAACATGACGCAAGTATCTTTTAACAAAATATTACCGTGATTTCAATCAGTTTTCTTTACTAGATTACTTAGTTACTCATCAACATTCATAATTGCTTTTATTAATAGTTGTTGCAAAGCAATGTTGTATTTAAACAATATTACTACGATTCCAACCAATTTTCTTACTGAATTACTTAATTACTCGCCAGTATTTCATAATTTCTTTCACTAATAATTACAAAGTAATATTGTAAATATATAATGCAGTAGATACTAAATTGACACAAATTTTATTCATATGATTTTAAAACTTAACTAATGTAGTTTTTTTACCAGAAATAATAATAATTTTTAAAACAAAATCAAAAATTAACGGTGATTACATGTATGGTAAACATAATATCTGTAAATATATATATATATGACTAAAAGAAATATTTATGCTCAAGTCTCCTCTCTCTCTCCTCTAACCTCTCTCCTCTAAACTCTCTCTAGATATATACAAATACAGTTATTTTTATATGTAGACTTGATCTCGAATGCTGATGATATGTAGTCTCAAGTGGATAAATGAAGTTAAAGTACTTTGTATTACACAAAATTTACTGTAAATTTTAATCATCCAGAGGGTTAATGCTCCCCTTTCTCCTCTCTCCTCTCTCTCAAGATACCATATGAGTCGAAATTACAAATGTATTACACAAAATTTACTGTAAATTTTAATCATCTAGAGGACTAATGGTATCTTCTCTCCTCTCTCTCAAGATATCTCCTCTCTCTCTCTCCTCTAACTACTCTCCTTTCTCCTCTCTCCCCTCTCTAGATGTATACAAATACAATTATTCTTATATGTAAACTCGATCTCGAATGGTGATGATATGTAGTCTCAAGTTAATAAATGAAGTTAAAGTACTTTGTATTACACAAAATTTACTGTAAATTTTAATCATCTAGAGGGCTAATGCTTCCCTTTTTCCTCTCTCCTCTTCCCCTCTCTCCTCTCTTTCAAGATGTCATATGAGTCGGAATTACAAAAAATTATCAAAACTTAAATGCCATACATTCAAAATCTAGATGCCCTATGAGTTAGAGTTATGTATATAATTATGTAAAAAATTATCAAAACTTGAATGCCATACATTCAAAATCTATATGTCATATAAGTTCAAACCAAGTAAAAAAATAATCAAAACTCCAATGCCACTTAAATGCCGCTCAAATGCCACTCAAATACCCCTCAAATAAAATACAATATAAACTCGGCGAATCCATCCAACGCCGTAACCCATTACCTCAACTCCAAGGTCTAATCCACAAAAAAACACTTGGTAGGGAGATCTGCTCATATATTACTACTCACAACACTGTATTATTCACTGTATTATACTCATCAATACGTCATACACCCAAACCTCAAACTGTCCCTGGTATTTTTTTGCACTGGCGCTAGTTTCGAGTAGTTGCAAAAAAGTAAGAGAGCAATCCGCATTTGTTGACGTATTTGACGGGATTACCTTTCATAGACATTTTCATCTCCTTGAACATTGAATGGAATAAGTCTCCCATCCACACAACTGCGTCTTCTTTGGTTGCCGCAATGTCATTTCCATTGTCTTGCACAACAGTGGCTTTGATTTGCAAAAATGAGTTCTAAAAATCCGTGTTGTGATCCTTCCTTCCTGCGAAGGTCGACTTGATCCAGCCATGAAGATTCAACCTGTCGGGTCTAATGATGGCGTATTGGAATCTCTCTACTTGAAGATTTTTAGGCTCCATTGCGAACACACCCAAGGCCGGGTTATTGTTGTAGAGAGAAAATTTCAACTTGTGACCCGTCGGTTGTCTTTATAGATCCTTTGTCTGCCTGGACCTCTCCTCTTCCTCAGAGCTGATTTCTTTCTCCTCTTAACACTATTCATACAGACTGCGTTAAGCACATCCCCTCTAAGATCGTTGAGTTCATCCAAATCCCTCTCTTTTGCCGAGGATGCAACACTGTGATCGTCGCCCACTACATCGCTACCTACAGACAACACTCTGCTACCCAGAATTAGTGCTCGTTTTCCTGCAGAGACGTCGCCAGTTTAAAGGTGGTTAAGAAAATACTACCAGGCATCACTTGTTGTCAGCAATACACTTTGATTCCATTCTCAACTTGCATTTTGTAGCACTCCATGATGAAATAATTCAAGTGTTCCGGGTTGTGCCACACCAAACTCATTGTGTCTTCTTTTCTCTAAACTGTACTGTCAGCACAACATTTCCACCATCAGAGATGAGATTACTATTGAGCAATGCAGTGTTGATGTAGTGGAGGTTTTTAAACTCTTGGTATACAATGGCATTATTTTTTTCTTGCACCGGCAGTACTTTTAGCAAAAGCACACTCGTATTTCCTGCCATCTTATTGTGGACATTGTTAGAATAGACATATAAAGAGGTTCGACCGTAATATATATCGGTCGATGGGACAATGTTTTATTTACCTCGGGTTACATAGTTTTTTCAGTCGGCTCGATACTAAAGATGCAGTCTAAATCTTTGGAAAATATCAGCATTGCATATGGGTCGCTGTTGGTCAATAAACTCATGTTGGTTACTTACTTACTTGGTTACTTACTGGTCATAAGAGATGGCAAATGTTTTGTCCAAGCTCATTTCATGCATTTTCTTTTGAATAATACCCTGCAATTCTCCTACACTATCGTATCCCTCTTGCCGATTACGATCAATGGTTTTTCGCTTTTGCCAGATAAATTCGTTTTTTCCAGATAGATTTTCCCTCAGTCACTTTTTTCTGATCAATGGAATATAAGATATCTAGCAGAGCTACCTTCCATCTAGCTCCAATGATGTCCAGATAATTATACAGTCTCACTGTAAGATTGGACTAAGTGTTATTGGGAAAGTCCTTGCCATTAAAGATTGGTAGAAAGGTTGTCAGCATCGACATTTTGCTTTCGTATAATGAAGACAACGAGTGTTCGTTTCTTATCAGCTATTCATCCACCCCCATGTTAAACTTTTCTACTCATCCCAACCACTTGACCAGTATCTGCCTCCAGCGTCTTTGCATTATTTTTCCAAATATCTTTTCGATTCTGCAAATTGTCAGTTGTTTTACTTTTTGAAATTCTTTTTCGTAAAAATTTCCCCCGATCCTCTCTTCAGCCAGATATTTCACCTTGTGTACACCAGGTTTCTTGTCGGTGAGCACATCGGCGATTATAACATCCTCAATTATTCAATTCAGAATTTATCCTCTCTAAAAAGACCCTCTTGCTTCGCTAATTCTCACAAAATCTACAACATTCAATTTTAGTGCTTTTACTGCTGTTCTCACCTCCTTTGTACATTCGATCCCACATAAGTTCTTAGTTTTGAAAGTTCGAGTCGTTCGGTCTCATACTTGTAACGGTGTGAAGTGTGTTGTTGTATGCACTAATCATCTGGGGTAAAACATGGCTGTATCTGTCCTCATATCTGTATGTCAGATATTCATGAGGCTTATTTTTTAATGTCCTGTTGAAACGCTCCACCATCGAAACTTTTAACGTCTCGTTTCTGGTTGTAAAATATTTGATCTTCCTCTCTGCCAGCAGGCTCTTGACATGTTGATTGTCAAACTATTTAACCTTTCTACAATTGTAAGACTTTGTAGTTCTCTCCATAAAGTATTCTCTTCAAGCCTCTGACTTCAATGTGACTGGCTGTGGAACAGTCCAACCTTTTCTGGATAAAGAATCGAAAGCTGTTATTAAAAGTTGAGTGCTATAATTTTCTCCTTTTCTAGATCGCACATCTATCCAATCGACTTAAAGCTGCATTCCTACTCCAGCTACAATCATGGGTCGGTGCTTAATTTGGGTCATCACTTTTTTTACAGGGTGTAGGCATCCTCTCTGTTTCGCCATTCCCGAAATATCTTTTCTCCCTCACATTTTCTATGAGCTTGCAGTAAAGCTGTAGCTTCTTGAAGATATACATGCAACGGGGACTGTGACACTATTCTTTTAACTTATCGTCAACCATTTTCCAGTTCCCACAAAAGCCAAAGAATTTCCCTTGGGATCTGGTGATGTCTTAACAGCTATGATTCCTTGATCTGATCGCAGACTTTTAAATTTGCTGTAGTTTGTTGTTCTCAATTTTATTGAGCCCGCGTTGGTTAGAACATCTTGTTACAAAGTTTTTGAAATCTTTGGATTCAACGTATGTCTCAAATTTTGAGCACGCCCTTATCAGACTCGTACTTACCAATTTCGCTCAAGTGGTCCAATTTTCTGACGCCGATCGCTCGATTGCGTTTACTCATTGCCATACTGGATACTTTTTCTCAAACTCATCTAAACGATCCTTCATAATTTTGTTATCACCTTTTCCAACATCAATAGAGCAGTTATCAGTATCCACAGCTTTTTTTTTATCAATGTCTTATCAGTAGCATCAATCACGGGGATGGAGGGAGTAGAGTCAATTCACAAAATAAGTCCGGCTTGTCATGAATAAACGTGCTATTAGTAAATGGTGATTTGGGTTGTTGTTTTGGCTTCGTGGCAGGAGGCCAGCTATCCATCCATTGGTAATCTTTTTTAATTTTCCTGACGTCGCTCAAATAGCTTTGTATGTTTTGAAAATTTTTGTCCAACTTTTTGTTATCGAACAAATCAGATTCACGTGACATTTCCCACATTCGTTTCACATATCTCACTGTCGTATCTTCCATAGGATTGTATTACAGAGGAAGGGTGTTTTTTTGTTTCTTTGGTTGTCATATTGTAACAAAGTTTTCTCATTTTCTCATTTACTCATTTCTCATTTACTCATTTTCAGACTCTAAATGTCGCAAGTTGGAGGCTCATGACTTTATTGGCTTTATTGACAATAAAACTGGCACAATTGATGTGATTATAGCATCCAAAAAAATGCCTTTATTGCTCTGAGTCAAAAACTTATTCTTATCGCTGACTGTTCCTTTGCCGATTAGTTTATGCAACTTCTTTCTGTAGCGCTGCAACTCGATTAACCGTTCCGATTATAGGGAAACATTTCGTAATATAATATTTTTGATAGTTTCTATTAATGACTGAAACATATTCGAGATGGCCTTTTCAACTATAGCAATTTTTTCTCCCTTACTCAAGTCATCCAGAGCTGAAAATGCCATCTTATTCCTCATGATTCTTGTGGAGATGCGCATTTTCGTCCTCCTCCGATTATAGTTTACAGTATACCAGGAACTACTGCGCTGATGACAGGTCCTAGTAGGGAAGCCATAAATCTTCATACTTGTAGCAAAAATATTTGTCGTCTGTCATTGATTCCCTAACTAGAAAATCAATATTCTTTGACCTTCACTGAATCCAATTATACTGAGCAGATGATAATGGTATCGCTCCATAGATAATAGTTTTAGTGAGTTCCATTAGCATCACAATGAGATCTTTTTTTGCATTGGCTGTTACAGATTTTTTAATCGAAGCGAATGGTGTGTTGAGTAATAACAACAGCGCCGCAGTAATTTTAAATTTTTGTTGCAGAGATTTAGTCATTGTATTGACAACGTGTTACGCAAATGAATAACAAAACACATGTAATCTGAATCAAATAATAATTTTGTTTGTATGCAATGCTCTTACTTCGGTGCATATAATATCATAGGTTGAACCGATTCAAAGTTTCCCAATAGTCTGTGATGATCATCTTTTTGCTGAGTCAGGTCTCTTCATAGAATATGCTTTCTTCGTCGCTTTTTCCGAGGCTTCTTGTACATATTTCGTTCTTCGGCGAAAGTATTAACGAGCCAAATAGGTAACCAAAGAAGTGTCTCGAATGTTTTTGAAAAGAAAAAAAACAGTGACACTTCAAGGAAACTGTGCGAACTTTTTTAGAAACAGGTTCTGTACAATAAAAAAGAGGCTTATATTTAAATGTTGACTATGTTTTGTGTACAAAGCATTGGCATAGGCTTTACCACAAACTTCGTCCATCAAATCACCAATTATCAACGATCGGTTTTGTCTACCATTGGTGAAACTCGTCGTTATATCTACCATTCCCTCGTGAAATATCACTCCAGATACATTGTCAAAAGCATTTTGATAAGAACCATGACAGTAATGTGTTTCTATTGGCGGGGGATAAGCTATTGTCTGACTCATTTCAATCATTCATAAAATCGCTCGCATCTTCCCTGAACAAGTAGGACTTGCAATCATCACCGTAAAAGGGGATCGCATCCTTGCGTCAAATCCTTCAGCATTACCATCCATGATGAACTAGATGTTTGTCACAAGCCAATAGTTTCATTTAAGAGTCAATCGAGAGAGGTTGTTGTCTTCTGTAGTGACAGCGCTTTCATAAACACTAAGCTTGGTAACGCCTCCAAAAGCATAACTATTAGCACTTTCCATTTCAGACTCAGCAAAACATCTACAATTTCGCTTGTAGTACCATCAACATCGTTTTATTCATCACTCTCATCTCCACACCCCCCTTTGTCAAAATCTTGCCTATCAATAGCATCACAATGGGACAACACTTCATTTTTATGCACTCAACCCTACAACATAAGTCGATGTGCAAGTCCCAATTACAAACAAACCCTGCACGGCAAAAACCTTCTTAGAACCAAATTTAAAAAACAATAAAAAAATGATGCAAACAACAAACTCTACTACAATACTGAAAACCAACACCCGGTGCACACAAAAAGGTACTATATGGGTTCTACTGGACACCTGGTGCCACCAAAGCATTTTGCCCAAAATAATCATCCTGTCCTTAGACCCCCACCAGCAGATTTGCTAATTTTATACTACTGACACTTTGTACATATGCTAGCGGTTTTACTACCACAACTAACTTATAAATATGAAACACCAACGTGCTAATACATTGATAGTAATTCATGTGTTTTAAAAACTTTCTGTACTACGATTTAGATTCCATCTTGTTTTTATTGTATAATTTTAAAACTGTGTAACCTTACAATACTTTCACAGCTCTCTGGTATTATATTAAAACATCATCTTCTCAAAGCATTTTCTATTATTACCAAAACCTCACAAACTAAACAGAAGCAAACTAAATTATTTTGGAGATAAGATCTGTACCTGCTTCAATAAGTCAGTAGAGTAGCAATATTGGTTGTTTTGGTATGGTAAATATTATGAGATGAGCTATAGCATTCGGTGTGAAGTCACAGCTCATCGCTTGTACATAAGTATAATTTGAAGTAATTTACAGTGGAGGATATCTCAAAGCCCTGTTTAAACTCCACCGAAAAACCTTGCGGTAAGAATGCATAATATTTCAGAAAGAAAAGTTGATAGTGTGCGAGTTTTTGGATCCTTGTAGTTTTTTACATATGAAAAAAGTTGTTAGCAAAACTGAAAACAAACATCGTTATCACATAAAATTTGGATTTTCTTCATAATAGATGTATGCTATCAGAGCTTATGTTAATTTACTTTCTCATCCATTCCCAGGTGGAACTGATTTCTGTACTCAAAGTAAAATAACAGACTAATATACATGAAAGTGATAAATAACTGTGGTTTGAAATAGTATGGTATCCTATTTATGTAAAATAATAGTTTATGGAATGCATTATAATACATATAAAACTGAAACTTACTATAAACAATTAAACATAAGTAAACAACAGAAATCGTCCTAGAAAAATAGTGTTTTGATATTGCATTATCCACAGCTTCTTTAATTTTCTGAATATTTGCTGTTTTTCTTTCGCGTTACGACACTTCGCTGAATTACAAAGACATTGATTAACTACTAACAATGCTATACAATATGAACATATGTAATAATTACGATGCTTATTCTTTTGCACTGTCTTAAGATACCTACCAAAACTTTGTAGAGATAGTAGTATACAAGGAGTAACTAAAACTCAACCAGTTCTTATAATGTTCTTTATCATCATTGATTTTGTCAATGTTTGACTTCTTTCACATCAAACAGAGATACCATAAAAAGTTTTTGTTCATTTGCTATTGTTGGGTGGTTCAACAACAGCAATGCTTGAATGTGGAACAAGACTAATAAGTTATACATTGGTAGATATCAAAAATTTTTCTCTAACGATTTTGTTTGTTATCATTACACATTTACCAGGTGCGACAATAATCTTTCCAATTATTAAACCCATCTTTACATATGTAAAATTTTTGTAGTATAAGAGGTCTTCCTTCCATTGAATTCTGCCAGCTACAAAGCTTGTCAAATGATATGATTTTGTTGGAGAAAAAGGCTCAGAAATTTGTCATTTCACGATATCCCTACAACTGTCTGAAAGACTTTTCTCTGAACATTTTGAATAATCATCGTTAACTTTTCAACAAAGGATTCTCGTGTAAGCTGAGGAAACGGAGTCAGGGAAGGAATTTTTTTCTGTTCTCCAATGTATATCAATATTTTTTTTAATCTTGCAACTGATAATTTCAAAATTTGATTTCACCAAGTTTTGATCAATTGCTAAACTCTCTCTCTCTCTCACTTCATTAGGCGTTTTCGGTGTCTCAACGCGTTGATTTGTAAAAGTTTGATCAAACTGTCCATCCCTTGAACAATAACTTATAGGAGTAGGTGAGTGCGTACATTTTACAAAAATTTGTAAAAGTTGTCTTCTTTCGTTTTGCGCCGTCCGTTATAATTATAGCCAGAAATCAATAGTTTGTTAGCCTAAAATCTCAGGTCTAAAAGTAGCCATTCATTGCAAGATTTGTCACCTGGACAACACCAACATCATCTGCCATTTATATACAATGTTAATAAAGCTCAACAAACCCCCAAGCACAAATTGTATTATTGATAATAATGGTGAAAAGAAAAATAATGACAATGCTAAATAATTACAACAGCAACAAACAAAAACATAAACTATTAATTAATAATAATAGTGGTGCGCTGATTCACTCATTTAAAATAATATATTTTATCGGATGGAGATAATAATGTAATAGAATTAATGAAAATTATAATATTATTATTATTGGCAATATTGACAGCATTAATAATAATGACAATATTAAAAATAATAATCTATGACATTGATAATAATTAATAATACATCCAGTAAAAACAAGAAAAAACCATAACTTTTGGTAGCATGTTGTTGTTATTATAATGCTGCAAAAGGGTGCAGTGCCATAATCAGTGATAAGACGACTCATTTAGAAAACCAATGCATTGACTTTAATAGGCGTTCGCTGGCCAACGGGCATGCTAAACTCGGTGACAAACGCAAAAAATAGCTTTGATTCACATCGAAAAAAACTTTCTACAAAGGGGCTGATAATCACTCGACAAAAACTGCCGTTGATGATTAAATGTAAACGTTGAGCGCACCAAAAACGCCTAATGATTGCAGTCATTTGATTATCTGCATTTTTGAAGCTGCACACTCCCAACATAGGGAGAACTTGAAACTTGAAAATTGAAAACTTCATATGCTCAATCAGCCTTTTTATTGGCATTCAACATTTTTCCTGAAAACAGCAAAGTCTTTGAGTTGACAAAGATTGGTTTACAGAAAACCTCTCTGGATTTTACTTATTACTGTGTAGTATTGCATAGATTTGTGTATTTTGTGCTGATGATTGAAAATCTCCCAGAATCTATCAACTGTTGTTTTTAAGGTTGTAAAGCCTTTGAGTTGTTAACTATGGATTAACAGAGATTGAACCAGATTGTTGTCAACATTATGTATTTTTAAACATATTTGCGTATTTTAGGCTACAAATTGGGAACATGTTAAAATACGTTGGAGTTGTTGCTCACTGGTTGTAATGCCTTCAGTAAATAACTACGGATTTGCAAATGTCTAACAAGAGCCCCCTCATTGTTTTGTATTTGAAACATAGTTATGTCTTTTTGCAGTGGATATTGAAGATATCATAGAATTTACCAGAACGGTCGAGTTCATGAGTTTGACCATAAGTATTGATTTATCTGAGACCCAACTCGATTCTATCACTTATTAATAATGATAAAGGTGGTTATGTATTCCTTAAGAATGTACAAGTGTTTTCAGTATTCAGAGTCAGTACTTCACTATATTCCACTCCTACCAAGCTTTTTGTGGATGAGTAATTTTTTTAACTTCTGAATTTTGTGTATTGTAGAGCTACTGGTAGAATAAACAATGAAAACTTTAAAAAAAGGAAAACCATTTAAAGACTTGGAATGATCAGCACTTTACACTTTCGCAAAATGAATGTCAGAAAAATTGAGGACAAATTTTATATTGCTGCAACTGGTGCAACTGGTGCAACTACTTAATTATTTCTTGACAGCAACCTCAACAGTTGCTACATGGTTTGAAGAGTGAAATGTCTTAGTGATTTACCACTCCCTCGCTCAGGCGATGCAACACCTGATACATCTCTTTTAGATATATCTTTTAGCAAAATGTGTGTACAAAATAAAATCCATAATTCAACAAAGTCTTTGAATTGTTGGAACATTATCAAAGCAATTAGATGTATTTTAATCAAGTGTACAATGAGTGAAGTCAGTGACCATAGTAATACTAGGAAATTTTGTGATCGCTATTGATAGAACAGAGGAAACTGATTCCGAAACAGCAATCTTTCTATTGGATGAACGGGGTAAAAATCTAACAGCATCCATACAACCTGCAGTGGTGTAAAACTTTATTGCGACTCCAGAACAATACCACAAAACTAATTACTGATAGTTTATACTTGTATTTAAATTTGAGATATCAAAGAGTGTTTTATATTACTTGGATCATAGTTTTGTGATCAGTTAACATGAGCAATTGGAATGTGAGTAATTTAAACTTTTAATAAGAAATTTGCCTGTACTACATGTTTGAAATTGAATTGCTTGACTTGCACTTTGATTGTTTAACTCATATGCTACATAGTAAAGATTAATTCTTAGGTCTATGTATATTGTCTAAAAACTTTGACTTCTGACAACCAGAGTTTAACACGTGCGCAGTAAAGCAATTTGAAGTGATTGTCTTGGGGTGGTTAATAAAGCAGAACTTGGCTTTTGGAATCCGTAGACTGAATTGATGATACCAAACTTTTCAGTTGCAGTGTAGTATTTATATTTGCTAAAAATAATCAATTGTTTCAATTGGTCAAAATTGCACCGGGATCCGTTTAAAAGTGTAGAAACAAGAAATAACTTTAAAAATTATCATTTATAATATAGTATTCATACTTCTGACATTTGTGGATTAATTCTACAATTTTGGTGTTTTTTTTTCTCTGTTTTATTTGGTTTCAGCGTAAGATGCTTTGAGTTTGGGTACCGTGCATTTTCTGCTTTAATGTATAGCAGTAGGTAGTTTCGCTAATGTGTGGCTATTTATCTGCCTGGCTTGGTGGTTTTGAATTGTTTCAATCTCCTAGTTCTGAGTAGACTGAGCTTTTTCTTCACTTTGCCAGGAAAGTGGACTTGTACGATGTGTTGATATTCTCTGCTAGACTTGCTTGCAAGCTAAGGTGAAATGTTGGGCATATGGAAGGGATTTGTCATAAGTTTTATAAAATTGACAGTCATGATTTATATGAACTCAAGAAACTATGTTCTCTTATGAGACTGTACGTAATAGACCCATAATTGATGGTTTTGTGGAAAGGCAATACATATCTGCTTTTTAAATACAATTGGTAGCACCCCGCAAGTTTTAGACATAATACAGCATTAGAAAATGACAATGAAGAGAACTGGTGAGCTAAATTCTTTGTACACATGATTGAGGCCCTGAAAAGTGCTTTGGGGTCAGCCAATCTTTGTTAGCGAAGACGGCATGGCACTGCTCCGCATGCTGTCAATCAGTTTCTGAATGACTGGGAAAACTTTGAAAAAAAAGAAAAAGAGTGATAACAGTATCAATGTAAAAACTGTTGTTGAATACAGGACTTGACGAATATTTTCCACCAAAATATCCTTATTTCCCGTTTGAGGACACGGGACTAGATTACATTTAAAATAAATCCATCTGTCTAAGTCATTCATTTTCTAAGGACTTCACAGATTTAAAAGCATAGGACAGATAAAGACAGTTTTTCACTACCCAACTCCCTCGCTCTAAAAGCGATCAAATTTATAGAATTTTACACCTGAAAAATATATTTAAACTGCATTGCTAGATAGTTTTCCACATTATTATTATATTATTTCCACTAAAATGTAATGCTACTTTTAGTTTACTTCCTATATCGTTCATAAATTACATTGTAATTTTTGAATTGGTTATAGAATAGAACCGGGTTCAAACCACTTGCTAATTTTATCTCGAAAGTTTGAGTATCTCAAGATACTGTCAAGCAAAACATTAACCGTAACCAGTAGCTGAGATGCGTACAATGGTAAAAAAATTACTCTTACGAATTGTGTTTCATTCCTTTGAAATCCTTTGATCAATCTATTGGAAAATACCCGTAACCAGGAGTCTTAGAAAAATTCACAACCGACAAAATGAAAAGTCTTAACTGTGTTGCTTCCTTCATACAACAATTCAATGATGATAGTTTGAAACAGCTATCTGAACCTAAAAAAGCTTTGAATCATTAACCAGAAAAATCTCGCTTTTTCATCAATGAAGTCAATATGGTATGCAACTGTCAAAACGGATCGCTCTTACCAATTGTATTTCATTTTCTTGAACAAGATAACTCCGAAAATAGGATTTAATTGTATATTATCATTCAAGTTCTCAATAATACTGCAGTAAGCAATACCGAAAATTACAGTGATTTTTGAAATCTTATCACAGATTGTAACAAAAAAAAACTATACCACAATAATTGCTTTTGCTGGGATCAAACGTCTTGTCAAAACGTATAACATAATGGACACAAGCATAAAAAAATGCTCAAAGACAAACGTTTGAAAAACAATGCTTTTCATCACAAAAAATCACAACGCCAGTATCACCGGGTTCAATTATTGTTTAACCCAATGTACCAAAAATGTTCTACACTCCACTGTAACATATGTGGCGGATTTTGGCAGCACACATGCTTTGTACATACCTATACTCTAACCCAGAGGTGACTCTGACACTATTAACTGGTCAGGCTGGCCTCCCCAAGTGATGTATCCAGTAGCCATCGCTTAGAAGTAGATAATTTGCTACACCGACCCTGCAGCTTACCTTACCGGCCCTGAAGTGAACTGTTCTAAGAAGATCTGTATCGATTCCCGAGGACGAATCCAGAACTAGCTACCTCCACTTACCGTCTACCTGGATTGTAAGGCTAATTAGACTGAGGATTGTTTAGTTTTATTACTTGCCACTAGGCGCCTTATCCTTTTAACATTGTGTGCTTTCGTATGTATTGTCATCTGATTTGTTGCAGCACTTCCTGTGATGTTTTATTGGTTGCACAAGCATGATGCAATACACTTCCTGTTATCAGCCTATAAAAGGCCGCTTTTTCATATATACTTTGCCACCTATCACTTACTGCTACTGCTGTGGACTTATCTAGACGATTGCCTACCTAAAGCTTGATATGTGGACAATAAATGTATTCTATTACATAAAACCATACTTAGTTTGTCTGGCTCAAGGGCTCACTAGTAGTGAAGTCATTACCGACTTCTCTGTTGCACCCTGCAGGTCTGACCGACCCTGCGTCACCTCTAGGAGAGAGGTAATGCCTTGCTGCTTCACGAGTTACGTGCTGTGAACTGCTGTTGTCAATGGACGGTAGTAGGAGCCCTACTGGCACGATCCACTACACATATACACAAATTGCATGATGATCATAAACCTAGCAAAATTGTCTTGTGGTTTACCAGCTGGTTCACCAAAAACCGCCTGTGCCAATGGGAGCCTAATTTTTTCAAGAACTCTTTGGATATATATGCTATTACTATACTATTGATAATGTTTTTGCAAATCTGATAATCTTGGGAAGTTTTAAACTTAGGTAGACCAAAACTTTTTACTTTTAGAAAATCTGTTAAAAATTTCATCATGGTGGGAAGCAGATTCATTTTGATCCAAAGAAATTGTTATATGTTCAATATTTCTCCAGTTTGGGATCATATGGCTCAGCCAGAGCCTGGCTTTGCAATTATTCAGTGTAAAGGAAACACACAAACATAGACTGTACAAACCAACAGGATTTTTTTACATTATATTCTTCAGCCTGCATAGGTAGAAAGGAATCGCAAGCGACTAAATTTTGCCCACTATCGATGGTGGAGGAATCAATTAAACATTTATGTGTCAGTTCATGACCAACATTATTGATACCAGTATGTATAGATTGCAAGATTGTTTCATAAAATTGATTTTTGCAAGTTAACTCGCACAATAGCCACTGCGGTATACAAGCATGCATCACACGGGTGGTATGTTTAAAGTGAAAGGGGGAGAGAGAGAGGAAAGGAGAGAAGGGGAGAATGGAGTTAGTCAAGTGCGGAAAAGGATTGGAGAGGAGCGAGGTAACTTGTGAGAAGTATTGTAGTGTTTTTCTATCTTTAGTTACACCACCGACACAACGGCTTCCATGTATTCCTTGTTAATACTAATAATGTCCAGACAATCGACAAGAATGTTCCTTGTTAATAATAATCTTTATTACTAACATTCTATTTAGCAAGACACAAGTATAATAATTACTCCACTATTACTGCAAGTCATTCATAGTAACTCCACAGTAATCCACAATAACTTCTGCCCTCCTGATCTCCAATAATTCCTTTTATAGGAGAGACCAGGAAGGCACACTCCCTTATTAGGGTAAACCAATATAACAGATCCTTATAAATTATCAACAAATCATCACAATCAATACATAAAATAAACAAAGACAATCAAATAGAAAAGTGCACACATGGCACATTGTTTACTAGCTCCAAGGCTCCTCCTCCTTAAGCTTGGGTCCCACTTCAAGGCTCTCTCTCTTGTATGACTTCAATAGGCTGTCATGCTTTCTTGTGCACTCAAGCTCATCCATTAGTGGCCATTTATGACCGGCTAATCTCCGAATGGTGGCCATATATGACCGAGTGAATCTCCGAATGACTCATCAGTGTAGTGGGTGGCTGGGCATACATTATAAGTTAGTAGTAGTTACACAGCTTAGTCTAGAAGCATCCATAAAAATACCTAAGCTGTGCAAGGGGAATGGGTTCTATTACACTCTTCTGGGGTGCCAAGGGGTGCAGGGTAGGGGGGGGTTGAGGGGGAGGAAAGGGCTGGGGTCACTGATGTTACACAAATCTCCCACATACTCCGCTCCATTAGGGACACCGTCTCTAATTAATGAATCAACAACAAAGATTTGTGGTGTACTCTTTGTCTCTACAACAGACGTAACATGATGACAGTGTCGTTTGTTAGGTGGGGAGGTAGGGGGGGCACTCTGGGGTGGGGTAACTCGAGACGATAGGGGGGATACTATTACTTGACTATTACTAGTTGGAGAAGGGGTATTTGGCCATTCGGTTAATACCTTTTTGCGTTCTAACGCCAGATCTACTCCGTGGGGGTGGTGTGAGGTTCTTTTGAGGGTGGTCCATCTATCCCGAGCCGGGGTAGTGCCGGGGTCACTGGGAAAAGGGGGATTTGGCTTGGGGGGTTTCTTCACACATTGGCTGTAGCTATAATCAAGTTTTGTTGAAGGAATGATTGTAGTAGGGACCAGGGGGAGGTTAGTGGGTGGTCTTTTAGCTGGAACAAGGGGTGGAAACTTGTCTAAGTCGGTTGGGGGGGGAAGGCACAAGGGTGGTGAGAGCTAAAGGGTCACTGGCCGTAGCGTTCTCGAGTACCCATTTATCATAGGCGCGTTTCAATTCACCAGGTTGACTTGATGTGGCTGCTGGTAGCGTAGTGGGTGCTGACTCTCCTGTTATGCCTAGCAGCTGATCCTCACTGTGGCTAGAGGGTGGCTGATATTCAGCTAGATTAGCTTCGAGCAGGAGGTTGTCGTCGTTATCCTCGAGCTGTAAGCAGGCGGAAGTTTCGGTGTTCATACTTTGCAAGTAGTTCTGAAGGAGCTGTAGTAAGCGAGCGGACTGCTCAGTAAGCAAGTTAGCAGACAAAAGGGCAATATTTTCTTGACTATTCAGCTGCAAACCGGTTTGCTCTGCCACTTGGGGGGTATGACTCCTGACAGAGGGGGAAAAGAGGGGTATCTTTGGGGGCTCCTGCAGGGGGGTTGAATGGAGAGAGCCAGTTGAAGTTTGGAGGGGGGGTAGGGGAGACTCTAGCAATTCTTTTGAGACTAGGCAAGGGGGGTTGTGGTCCTCAGGCTTGGTGGTGAATGCTTTAACTGCAGCCAATAACTTGGTTCTTTCTTCCTGTAGTGTATCACTTCTTGCAGTGACTTGGTGACACCAAGGTTGGCCATACCGTTGGGGTGGTCCTACATTTTGTCTAGGGCAGCCTGTAGGTGCTGGGGCTAAGGGAGGGGGGCGTGCAACTGGCGGGAGGACAACTTCTGGGTTTACCGTATGACCTACTGCTCGGCCAGTTCTCGTCCGATTGGATTGATTTTCGCTGGAGAGATTCGGTGAGCACTCTTCTACAGGTTGAGGTGCTCTGGGTGCTGGCCTCTCTACATGTTGACTTGCTCTGGGCGCTGGCCTCTCTACTGGGGGAGAGATTGGAGGGGAGGGGGCGCCGTATAAGGGGGAGGCATTGGGAGGTCCAGGAGTGGAATGGGTATTTCTTGTAAAGGGGGAGGGGGTTGTGTTCTCCTGCGGGGAGCAGCGCCACGCATGTTGGGGCGGCGGACGGGTTCTAAAGCTGCAGGGGCTTGTCTGTACGGCTCCAGGCATGCCCTATATGGTTTCAGGCGACTGCCGTTTTGCACTGACTGTTGGCCGTGTCGATTGAACAGGTGTTGCGATAAGAGGTTGGTGGTGCATCCAGTATCGATGAGTACTGACACCGGTTTTCCCTCTACTCGACCGGGTAGGAAGTAGCTTGCCTTGTAAGGGCGCTCTGATGGGGGGTAAATGAGGTCAGCGGGTTTAATTGCTGAGGGTTGGGGGGTAGGGGAGCGTCTATGTCGAGTACGAGAGGGTCGCTCAGTGGTCAACGGGGTTGAGGGGGGGAGTAGTTTCTTAGCCAAAGACTGACGAGGTGGGGGTGGCTCGGTGTCCTGTGTAGGGTGGCACACCAGGTGACCGTGGTCAGCAAAACTTTGTCTATGAGAAGGGGTGGGTTGGAGATACCGGTCAGTAGGGTAGTAGTCCGACTCTGCTTTACTGGGTACCGGGGAGTAGAGCTCTTCGTCTCCTATATCTTGGAGGGGGGTATACCGGTTGATGGTGGGTAGTTGCCAGGGTTCTGAGATGGGTACTACACGCCGTCTCTCTCTCTGCCGTGGGGGAATCTCTAGTACGGGGTTGTACTGTTCTACTCTAGCCAACTTTCTTTGATAACGCCGGGGTGCCCGGGGGCAGTGAGGGGCCGGTTTCCCTACTGCGGGCGGCGCCCGTTTTTTGACTGCTGGTTAGGGGGGGGGGGGGGCGGGGTAGATGGCCAAGGCTTGACCGGGCAGCTTCTTTGTAAATGGCCGATAGTGCCACATCCCCAACACTGGAGGGGGGCGGATGTAGGGAGAGGGTGGGGGAGGGAGGGGGCAAGGGGTGGGTTGACTTGTTGTTGTAATTGTTGCAATGCGTCAGACTGGAGCTTAACTGCTTCGGTCAACGTCTGTAGGTTCTTCATCAAGGCACTGAGGGTGTCCTCTGGTAGGGTGGCCGTCTGTTGGACTTGGTTAGGGGGGGAGATTGGGGAGGGCCGGTCACTGGGTGGGGGTAAGTGTTCTTCCTCCTCTTCCACTATTCTCACTGTGGAGGGCCTGTCTTCGAATCCAACTTTGACTTGCAGGAATTCATTTCCAGCTCTAATAGCCTCCTCAATCGTGTGTGGTTGGACTGCCAGCAGGTGCCGTTGTAGATAGGCATTACCAATAGTGCTGGCAAAAGTCTCTAGCACCATTCGGTTGACTCTTCGGGGGGGTAGGTCATCGTATGCCACACGAACTAATTTCTCCACTACGTTGGCGTGTTGTTGTAGTGAGGCTTGGGCAGAACGACGCAACACAATTAACTTGGCCTGCGCCTCCTTTGGGGTGAGTCCGAAACGGGCTCGGAGGGCGGCGAAGATACCTTCTACGTGAGGGGGGCGTCCACACTCTAGTGCCTCGTCCTTCAGTGCTGCTCGGAGATGCATCAGGGCTGTAGCTTGGCCCCAGTCATTGGCATCTGTGACCTCGAGGAACCGAGTGACAAAATACTCGATGTCTCCCGTCCCGTCGTACTTTGGGGCCTTGAAGGGTGTCTGTATTGGTCCTCGGGGAGGCTGTACCAACATCTGCAGAGCTTCAGTGAGTTGCTCCAGCGCTACGGTAGGTTGTGCTCCGACAGGGTTTCTACCGGCACTCCTAGCTCTTTGGGTGGCCATGTTAGATACAATGGCAAGCTAGGGGGGGGGGTTGAGTTACTGTTTTTGGCAAGAGTAAGCTGGTATACAGGGTATACAGGCTCGGTATAGCTTCGGGGTAGGTAGTATGTGGCTATACAGGCTCGGTGTGACTTCTGGGGAGAGGGGGAAGGTGGTATACAGGGTATACAGGCTCGGTATAGCTTCGGGGTAGGTAGTATGTGGCTATACAGGCTCGGTGTGACTTCTGGGGAGAGGGGGAAGGTGGTATACAGGGTATACAGGCTCGGTATAGCTTCGGGGTAGGTAGTATGTGGCTATACAGGCTCGGTGTGACTTCTGGGGAGGGGGGAAGGTGGTATACAGGGTATACAGGCTCGGTATAGCTTCGGGGTAGGTAGTATATGGCTATACAGGCTCGGTGTGACTTCTGGGGAGGGGGGAAGGTGGTATACAGGGTATACAGGCTCGGTATAGCTTCGGGGTAGGTAGTATATGGCTATACAGGCTCGGTGTGACTTCTGGGGAGGGGGGAAGGTGGTATACAGGGTATACAGGCTCGGTATAGCTTCGGGGTAGGTAGTATATGGCTATACAGGCTCGGTGTGACTTCTGGGGAGGGGGGGGGGGGAAGGTGGTATACGGGGTATACAGGCTCGGTATAGCTTCGGGGTAGGTAGTATATGGCTATACAGGCTCGGTGTGACTTCTGGGGAGGGGGGGGGGGGGAGGTGGTATACAGGGTATACAGGCTCGGTATAGCTTCGGGGTAGGTAGTATATGGCTGTACAGGCTCGGTGTGACTTCGGGGTAGGTAGTATACAGAGGGATACTGACACAGAGTAGCTTCTGAAGAGGGGGAAAGTGGTATGCAAGAGATACAGGCTTGGTATAGCTCCTAGTTCTTCCTACCTTCTTCTCTCTCTAACTTCTTCTTTTCCTACCTTCTTCTCTTCCTATCCGTTGTGTCTCTCTTGTTCATAGGATCCCACTACTGCCACCAATGTAGTGTTTTTCTATCTTTAGTTACACCACCGACACAACGGCTTCCATGTATTCCTTGTTAATACTAATAATGTCCAGACAATCGACAAGAATGTTCCTTGTTAATAATAATCTTTATTATTAACATTCTATTTAGCAAGACACAAGTATAATAATTACTCCACTATTACTGCAAGTCATTCATAGTAACTCCACAGTAATCCACAATAACTTCTGCCCTCCTGATCTCCAATAATTCCTTTTATAGGAGAGACCAGGAAGGCACACTCCCTTATTAGGGTAAACCAATATAACAGATCCTTATAAATTATCAACAAATCATCACAATCAATACATAAAATAAACAAAGACAATCAAATAGAAAAGTGCACACATGGCACATTGTTTACTAGCTCCAAGGCTCCTCCTCCTTAAGCTTGGGTCCCACTTCAAGGCTCTCTCTCTTGTATGACTTCAATAGGCTGTCATGCTTTTTTTGTGCACTCAAGCTCATCCATTAGTGGCCATTTATGACCGGCTAATCTCCGAATGGTGGCCATATATGACCGAGTGAATCTCCTAATGACTCATCAGTGTAGTGGGTGGCTGGGCATACATTATAAGTTAGTAGTAGTTACACAGCTTAGTCTAGAAGCATCCATAAAAATACCTAAGCTGTGCAAGGGGAATGGGTTCTATTACACTCTTCTGGGGTGGCAAGGGGTGCAGGGTAGGGGGGGTTGAGGGGGAAGGAAAGGGCTGGGGTCACTGATGTTACACAAATCTCCCACAGTATGATGGCGCAGTAGAGTTAGGAGGGTAGGGCGGGGTTTTGGAGAATGTGAGCAAGTGCAAGGATATAGCGGGTTGGCATATCGGTGGACATATTACAGCTGGTTTTCTACGTAAGTTGGGCCAGTTTTTTTGGATATATGAAGTCTTGAGTAAGTGTTGTTGGTGAATGCGTAATTTGGTGTTATTACAAACAGGTTGAGCTTGGATAACTTTGTTTCCCGCGCAGTTTGTCTGACAGCCTGCAATCACAAATTTACGGTGTTGGTTGAAGCAGTGACTTGGTGATGGATGGAGGTCGAGTGACCCAATTACTTGACAGTTGAATCAGTTGTTGGTCGAGTAGAATTAGATTTTGACTGAGTTCCTCAAGTTCTGGTTAAGTTGCTCAAAGAAATCTGTAAACAACTATTCCTGTGAAACCCAGAAAGTTTCCATTTAGCAACCCATGTATACCTGAACGGTACTAGCCTTTCCTCCTTGGTGCAATTGTAAACACATTTAAGGGATTTGACGGTCCTTAACACATAGAATATGACAGAGACAAATTTTGACTGATAACATAACAAGTTTCAAGTTGGTAATTAATTTCTTCATGAACATACCATCCTATTGTTTTGGCAAATGAAACACTCAAAAGCAACTAGTACTCAGAGACCAAAAACCGTAAAACATTTAAAATTCGTCAAAGCTGCTTAAAATCACTCCCGGTTCCCAATTGAAAACATTAGTGTTGATACATCTTTTGCAATATATCTGTAGAACTTTTATTACAAAACTTTCCTTTGCATACCGATTTTGATTGATTCTGTGAACCCATGCATAAACTGCTAGTAAACTTGTAACATTGGCTTTTGCTATTGTAGCCTACCTGTTCCTAAAAGACCCACCAATGACATACCACAACACATCTCTGTCTCATGGACAGATCTGGTTGGAGTTACCTCCTCCTCTCAAAACAGAAGAAAGTGTTGTAATTGCTGGATATAGAATCATATGTTCAACAAGTTTCAACATGTCTCAGCTTGTATCTTGTTATGATAGTCTAGTACCTGCCAACTCTAAAGATGTTCTACTCAATCTACCAGATGTCACCAGAGCTTACCATGTATCTGTACAGATAGCTAGAAACTTTAACGGTGTAGAACTGCTAGAAGACAAGTACTCTCCTGTGAGTGATGCAGTCTGTGCAGGTAAACAAACTTCGATATGAACTACAGTACAATATAGTTTGTATAGCCAAAAAGAAAAATTGGTTGTGAATTATGCATTACAAATTTATATCAGAATAAGTTTTGAAAAGCCAGAGATAGTTAGGGTCTCCAAATAACCTGAAATACAAAATTGCAGTTTACGGCTGCTGCATCACCAACTGCTTTACTCATTTTCAGACAGGAGCCAGTGTTAAATAGTGGATTTCCTGTTCAAAACTGCTTAGATGTTACAGCAACACTTTTCAGAAAATTGGAACAGAAAAATCCTCTTCTTATAACATCAACAATGTGTTGTAGAGCAAGAACAGAGCGACCAAGTGAATATCCACAAATTGTACCAAACCAATGAAGAAGGTCAACCAGAACTGCTTGTAACATTTTTCCATTCATTTCAGGTATCCTGTTCTCAAGTTATGAATCATTTCACTAAGTTTTTAACATGCTATAATTGTTATAGTAAAATAAATGGAGTTTTGACATAGTACTATTTATTTAGGAATTGTTTGCTTCTGCTACCAATTTTTTTGTGATAACTGTCACACTGACTAAGCTTGAAGAAGAATATACATGTGTTGTTAACTTGTAGGAAGTTGACACATGTGCCAAAGCAATGAAGTTGAACTACTCAGGCTATAACAGTGAATACAGGACTATAGATGACAATCTACAGAGAGAATTTGTACTACAGTTAAAGCAAGGAACTACATATCAACTGACTATATATCTTAAGTTAGCTGATGGCGCTGAGATTGTATTCTGGTCTCAAGAGTACACAGCTGCAGCTGGTGAGTGAAATTTTGAACTACAAATAATAAGCTGATGGTAATAGAGTGATTTCGTGGAGGAGAAGTGATGCAACGTTTGGTATTAAATCAAGCATCTGTTGCTGATGTAGTTTTTCACTTTGCAACTGTTTAATATATCTAAAACCTGCTTTCTAAAACTGAATGACCCTTTTGTAAAGTTGCAGTTCTATATCTAACTTCACCTACCATAGAACTGGGTGTTAGAGTTTCTCTCATGACATTTTCACTGCTCTAAACAAAAAAAACACACACAAAGCACAAACTAATATGTCTTGTGCGTATCCATTTGTTTACAATTCACTACTTTTTCAATAAAGGATTTTATCACAAACTTAAATGGCTGCTAATTGGATTCCTTAGGAAGTACTACTGCAAAAACTGAGGGAGCGGAAGGTGGATTAACTGGTAAAAGTGTAATAGTTTTAGCAGCTGCAATTGCTGTCCCTTTGGTGGTACTGACTGCACTTTCCATAGTGATATTCTTCCTATATAGAAGGGGAGCATTTACCAGGTATGAAGATTTGAAATATCTCTGGCCATCGTTCATTCTATTTCTGGACATTTATCAGAAAAATGCAAGTTGCAAAAGAAGAGCAGATCACCGAAGGGTTGAACAGGGCAATCGAGATCTCCTGGTCCACAAAGTACTTTTTGTGTGCACTAGGTACCAGGAGAACCTGTTCGGTATCTTTTTTATGTGCTCCAAATACAAATTCTCGGTTTTTCGATTGGTGTCATTAATCTACTGAATAGTTGGTTGTTATGAATATACAGTGTTTTGATTAAAACGTATTTGCTTGTAAAGGGCGCATCAGTTATTTGGTTGAGCGCAAAATTGAACTCCAAATGTGTTTTTTGTGCAGGCAGTTAATTGTTAGGCTTGGATCTCCGTTTATATCCAAGTTTTGAATATTGTGTAAATATGTGTAATAAATTACTTCGAAGAAGAAAGATTGTACGATAAATTCGCTAAAGGCCAAAATTTTATGTGAATTAGATGTGAAAAGTGATAGTGATAAATGGATCATATACGGCTAACGGCATCGAAATCCAACTGTGAAATAGAAAGCAATAATATTTATGATAATAATGGTATTGATTGTCGATGTGTCTACTCTGTGAGGCATTACCAAGCTAAGATTCTACGAAAGCACCGGAGATATCTCCAAAATATTTTTGTAGGGAGGGAGGGGGTAAAGGGTGCTTAAATATAATTATTAAAACACAATATTGCAAACAAAAAATATGAAATATTACCATTTTTATGACAAACAAGCCTTTTAATAATTTTGTTACGATAATTTAGTATGCTCAAGTTTAGCGACAACTTTTGATCGAGTTCATATTATATGATATGAGGAATAATAATAACAGTATCCTGGAATGACTAACAACATCAAAGAAATTGGCAGTATCACTCTATTACATAGCTTTGTAATCATTTTCGAGGACAAAAAACATGATGTGACACAGCTCTTAAATATTTCGAAACTACTAATGGCAACCAACTATTTTAATTAAAATCGTCAAGGTTATGACTGTTCCAATAGATTCTTCAAAAGCAAATGCATAAGAATGATTCAAATTCAAATTATATTTAATTTCTGATGAACAACAGTGAATGAAAAAAATTTTTAATTGTGGATGGTAGCAAGCTAAAACAATAGCATTTATTGCAGGAAATTTCATTTTGTAAGTTTATGTATGTAGGTGGTTGTATCTGTAAAATGCAATTCTACAAAACTGCATCATCTTATTCTTTACTAGCTACTAAATAAATGGAATATTTAGTGTTGGCCCAATTTAATATTGAATGAATGTTAAGCATCCATTGTTGTTTGTTGCGACCTGTGGCAGTGAACAAGAATAATTATTTATCACAGCTTATTAAATGAATAGTAATAATAGTAATACTAATTAAAAGAGAGATAATGATAACAGTAACGGTTGGTGGTGGTGGTGGTGGTGGTGGTGGTGGTGGTGGTGGTGGTGGTGGTGGTGGTGGTGGTGGTGGTGGTGGTGGTGCATGTGGTAGTGGTGGTGGAGGTGGCGGTGGTGGCGGTGGTGGTGGTGGTGGAGGTGGAGATGGTGGTGGTGGAGGTGGAGATGGTGGTGCTGATGGTGGTGGTGGTGGTTGTGGTGGTGTTGGTGTTGTTGGTGGTGGTGGTGGTGGTGGTGGTGGTGGTGGTGATGGTGGAGATGGTGGTGCTGGTGGTGCTGGTGGTGGTGGTAGTGGTGGTGGCGGTGGTGGTGGTGGGGGTGATGGTGGTGGTGAGGGTGGTGAGGGTGGTGAGGGTGGTGAGGGTGGTGAGAGTGGTGAGGGTGGTGAGGGTGGTGAGCGTGGTGAGGGTGGTGGGGGTGGTGAGCGTGGTGAGGATGAAAGTCAACGATCGACGGTGGGTGGTCGATGATTGATGATTGATGATTGATGATTTATGATTGATGATTTATAATTGATGATGATGATTTATGATGATGATTGATGATGATTGATGATGATGGTGATTGATGATGGTGATTGATGATGGTGATGGCGGATTGCTTATGGCGGATGACGGATGAAGGATGACGATTGACAATTATCGATTGACGATTGACGGTTGATGACAACAATGATGACAAAGACAATGACGGCGGCGACGATAATGATAATAATGATAAAGATAATAATAATTATGACAATAATCATAATGGTAAAAATAATAATCATAAAACTAATGATAACAATCATAACAATAAAAATAATAAGATTAATAATACTAATAAAAGCAATAGTGACAATAACAATAAGAATATTGTTGTTTATCGTTAGCAATAATAGTTTGACTTTGAGATAAAATTTATTATTTACTAGCAATAACAAGGATATTAATTATAAAACATAGCTTGAAAACTTAACCAAACAAAACAAGCACCTGAAGCCAAAGTATATTTATGGTGTGAACTTTTTTTAGATCGTTTTGGCATGATGACAACGTATTTGGCTCGTTGCATCATTGCAATAGCCAAATGATTAGCCTAGTGTAATACACTGAACGAACTCGAACTGATATATTATATGATATCAGTCTTTGTTGTGTAACAGTATAAGTTAAATTGCAACGATGTGGAGACTGTGACAACTGCAAACTTTGTGACTGTGTGATTCTATCAGGTCTGTGGTTTTTTAGTGCTCATGCGCAATCAGTACCATCCATTCATCTCGAGAGCCCTGCAGTAGTCAAAATGGGGTTTGTCATATAACCACTCAGATACAATACTTATGTTTAAAACTATTCAATTTTCGTCTGCTTTATGCCTGACTGATCTGATTGGTCTCAGGCGCTTTTGAGAAAAATTGTCCATCTTTGATATTTTTTTTAAGTTCAACTGTTAAAGTTACAAAATTGAAAAAAAACCAAAAGACTCACCAAGACCTATTCTATTTGCAAATTTTTAAGTAAAGCTAACTTTGTATTTTTGAAGTGGTACAAATATTTTTTAATTGACACATTTTTTTAAAATTTATGAAAATTGACAGTTTTACTTTGAAAAAAACATCAGAAGTAAAGCTCAAAACAAAAAAATGTTGCAACAGATAGGAAGAAAATTTAATTTTAATACATGTAGGTAATTTTCAAGAATAATGGGCTAGTAAATTAGCCAGAACACGACAACGAAATATGGCATTTGTATTACAAAAATCTCGTAAGTTTTTCAAAAAACAATATTGATTATTTTTTCGATAATTAAGGTAGCGCCTGCCTTCTTACACCATTGAATAGAAAATTTCAAGCGCTATCCTCTGATATAAAGAACCATAATAATAAACGATTTTTAAAAAAAAGTGAAAATTGTTAAAGTATTACTAGTTAATATTACCGTCTTCATCCAAATAATTAATTTTTAACTTACTCAGTCTCAGATTCACTTCTGAATGATTTCAGCCTGCTCAAATAAATACAATTCACTCATTTATTAGAACAGATCTCATCCGTGGAGGTCCTTTGCCAAGAAATTATTCCAACAGAGCTCAGCAAGTAAAAATTATTTTTTTCTCAAATGAACATGGTGCGGTTGACAAGAAACTACTTCCATTTAGACTGACAGAATTTCTTCAAACAAAAACCAGAAAGTTGAGGAGACACTGTTCTACACGATGCTGTAAGAATTATTACTGTTGGTCCAATAAAAACAGTAAAATATCCGAAAATCGTGGCGAGGTATTTTGTAGACGGAACTAGAAGACGAACAACTCCAGATGAAAATTTTTGTCAACAATAACAGAAAAGTTTAAAAAAAAACCCAAGCAATGAAAGTAATCAGAAATCATATTATTATTGAGTGGGGTGAATACAGTTCTAGCGAAGAGACTCAGTTGAAGGCTGGAGATTATGTGAGAGTCGGTAAAGCCAGTAAAGTTTTTGAGAGAAGACAATGCTGCAAACTAGGCCATCAAGGTCTTTACAATCACTAATGTGTTTACTGATGAGAGATCAATCTTGTAAATGGTCAAAGATCTAGTTAATGAAAACATCGAGGAAACTTTTGACGAGAAAAATTACAAAAAAGTGAGAAAAACCAACAATAAGCGGAATCAGAAAGCTGTTGGGTAGGAGACGATCAGATGGTAAAACAGGGATACTGGCCAAGTGCTTCGGATATGGAGACAAGTCCAATGAATGTAAAGATCATTCCTTTATAAAGTGCTTTTACTCACCTACAACATCTTATGATGTCTGAAAGTCGATGTGGTGACTTTCCCCTCAAATTTCGAAAATGTCACTTTTCGGGGAAACACCAACTCTGAATTCCTATTGTAGGTGTACAGACCTCAAGATAACATTAAAAACTTATTGGAAGTAGCGCTAATAGTCAAAATGGTAACAATTCTGTCACGGTAGGAAAATACAAGTCTTGGAAAAACAACAGTCTCCGGTAAGAACAGCAAATGTTTCTTTTTAATTGGCAACTGGAGATACGATTGTTATTGAAAAGTTGGAGAGAGTCATGGAGAGGAGACTGCTTGGATATTGGATACTAAGTTGGGCCATAACGTACGAAAAAGTGATTGACACCAGCTTGTTGATAGGCAGCAACTCTGGCACTGCAATAAATTTTTCAAGGACATTACTTACATACTTGGATTCAAACCCTAGCTGGAACGCTTCATATTCTGGAAGGAGGTACAGCATTGGCGTACCAACAGATCTAGGTTAAGGTTTGACGTCTCTGTACATTTAGTTTAACATCATTGACAACAGAATTGTTGGGACTGTGAACGATACCTTTCTAAGAGCAGTGCTTGTCCAAGGGAAAAGAAGTAAAATCATCTATCAAGAATTTAAACGTTCGCATTGGGCTGACGCGGCATCGCTGAATAGCGATCCTGTTAAAGTGCTTATAACCAGCAACAATGGTTGAAAGATAACATTTGATAGAGGGAAGGACATCACCATGGTACACTTTGGAGAACAGCAATTGTAATGAGTAGGAGTTGATACACACTGAATACTCTAAGGGGTGTTCTGATCTGAATGGGAAACGGTATCACAGTGTAGAGAAGATGCCGAGTAATGATAATCAAAAACTTGAGCAGTATTTTTCATCAATAATCAAATCAGCAACACCTCTGATAAAAATTTGTGCCATAAGTCTTGGAAAAAAGTGCTGATAGTCAACAGCCATGCAAGAGAGGTTCAGTGCAACTCAATGATCTGAAAGGTGATATGATGAGCTCGTTACGACCCAACCCCTTCAAAAAGAGAAGGAAATCACCTACAAAAAAGAAAAGAGTACAGAGTGGACTAAGAAGAATAATATTCTAAGGATTTATGTTACTTCTATGAAGACTCAAGTTTGAAATGCTCTATCGCATTACTTGTTTTCACATGCGAGCACCGACTAGCATTAACTGTACAATAGGATATAAGTCGGAGAGATTTCCCTATTATAGATTTCCCTTGTTGGTTTTTTTTCATGATTTAGCCTACAAACACGGTCATTAAGAGACTCAAGTATGTAATCATCAAATCAGACAGCCTGGATTCTTATGGACATACAGGGCTTAGTGTCACGGTTTGAAACAAGTAACGTCTAAATTTTTTTCGCCGTGCTTTTGCAAATCAAATCTATAGTGGAGCAAGAATGCAAGAGTACCACGACTGGTACTAATAGCAGTGCTATTATGTTGATGGATGGCTCCTTTTATTTTGTTTTTAAAGTAATTAACACTGAGAATGGAAGGCAACCCTATAGATTATGCAAACAATTACAGATTGTCATCTTAAATGTTGCAATTACTCAAGACCAATGGTATAATAGAAAACTAGACAGAAAAATTGGAGTGATTAATGTAAACCGACTTCAAGAGTAAAGTGTGGCTAATCTCAGCAACACAAATGAAAAAAAGTGAGCTATTGGTAAGAATGAAAGGCAATCAAGTTTTCCGGAACACCCCACCTAGCGCTTTTTCGACAAAGAAAACTGGTCATTCCAAAACCAACAATCAAGGCCAATTGAAGTTTCCCTTTCATCTAAAAAATTCACTGCAGACAACTCACCCGCTAGAGAAAAAAAACAAATATTGATAGGTTTAGCTTCCACTTTTGCAGGGTTCAAGTCAACCTTTTGATATTAACCACTCAACTAAGTCTGGCATTGAAAGGTGACAGATACATTTATCCAATCAATCACAAGTGAGTAAAGCTGTATCGAACTTGAAAAGGCATGATGCAAATAGATATAACCTTTGAAATAACAAACCAAACCCCAAACAAGTGTACCAGGGCTTCGTCAATCACAATGCTATAAGTGGAGAGTTTAGCGAGCAGCTGTTTAGAAGGCAACACCTTTAGGTGAAAAGCATCGATTTGTATGTCTAATATCATCCACTTAGCAAAAGATTGGGCCAAACTTTACTAGAGAAATTTTCAAACTAGAATATCATCAACCCTTCCACACGAGCAGCACTATTTGGATTTTGAGACCATAAGCACTATGAGAGAAGTTTTTTTAAATAGCCTTACACTCTACGGTCTTGACATGACCGGCAATTTCACCAAGGAATCATTTCACTTGATAAAAAGTTTCACCATCAGCTTGGAGACTTAGTTTACCACCAACATTACCAGTTGATTGTTACTGGACGCCTACTTTCCAAAAAACAGTGTCTTAGAAATTGACAGCCGTCTTCAACCACCTATAGTGGGTGATGCCGTGCTCGAAGCGGAGAGACAGACATCATTTAGATTTCATCCATATTATCCTCAAATGAGATGAGCTATCTTCATCTACTAAATGGTGAAGCTAGAGCCCTGTTTTTGAAAGCGCTGCCAATGTTTCCAAGAAGATGTTACGTGTTCAACTTGCATTATTGCAGTCAACCAGGAGAGCATTAGCTATCCCGTGAACAAAGATGAAAATGGCTTGGATTTTTTGGCTCAACTGGATGTAACCTTTCCTTTTACCATGATTGCCTAAAAAAACTTAGCAAAAGACAGAATACATTGCAAAAAAGCTTGTATAAAAAAAGTTCCTCAAGCGTTTGCAGTGATTGAATTGCGTACTTTTGCTTTCTAAGTAATGGAGGATGGAAGATTAATGATATTTTAAAAAGTCTGTTGATTATAAAAGATGATGAGCTGAGAGATCACTCAGTAAGAAGGTTTATCACCACTAAAAATTTGCACGAGACGAAACGTTAGATGGAATAGACAGAGTACACGTACTTGTAACTTTTCTGATAGCCATTATGATTAAGTGAATACTAACTCTAAGTTCACTAAAACCAATCGATATATCAATTTTTGATTATGGTAAGAAATGAACTCAATATGAAATACCACAGATATCCACTATGCTCAAGTAATATACTTCTCTCCAGAAGGGACATTGTTCTGCTTGGCAGTAACAACTGTGTAGTAATGCAACCAAATTATCCGGTATAGTAAGAACCCATGGCTCATACAAACAACACAGAGTGAAGTTTAATACTGGCTTTGTTCTCAATAGGCAAAGTCCTAGGGTGGAAATTGACTAGGATTATTGGCAATACATGAGAATGAACGCAATGAATCTGAACAAAGCCAGCCCTTTTATAGGTAACTGGCAGGAAGTATTTAGCATAAAGTCATATAACAGTAAAGGCACAGGAAGCGATTAGGCCATCTCTTAAGTGCAACATGGCAATGTTCTCTGGCCACTTGTTTGTCTCTGCTACTTCAATGAATCTGTCGATGAAGTGATCGACATCTCCTGCTCCGTCGAATCTCCGGGCTTTGAAAGTAGCTGGGGCTTTTCCTTGGTCAGCTCTCATGATGGTTTGCAATTCTTCTATCAGTCTGTCAATAGCTGTAAGTTCTGGGTGGCCAGGGATTGCTCTACCGACGCTGCGTGCTCCCTGGTTGGCCAACCTTTGTAGGTAGAGGAGTAACTCAACTCTGATCAAAGTGATAGTTACTGATAGGAAATCCCAATACAGGATCAGGGATTCCAGTTGCTCTAGCAGCTCTAGAGGCCTGCGCAAGGGATACTGTGATAATATCTGACACTCCATAGCTTGTAACAACCGTTACAAAACTTTGGTTTACTGCTGCACGGCGGAGCAAGCTCTATGAGCCTACAGACAGTAGCGTAGGGACACTGTATATGGAAATAGTCCCGGGGTCAATTTTATCAGCTGAGTAGCACTCCAAGCTGCAGTAACCTCAGTAGCTGTGTCTGTATAGCAGATACATGACTCTCTCTCTATTCTGCAATACCGGAATCTACATGTCCAGGGCGGAGCGAACTCAATGAACCTGTAGGGAACACAGTAAGCGCCTGTACTGAACTGCTGCAAATGGAGCGAGCTCAACTGTTGATACAGACATCCTTCAGTTTGCTATACTTTGCCAGAATAGCTGCTGCAGGGTGGAGGGCGTCAATGAGCCTGCGGAGAAATCTGGTAGTATACTGCTTCAATAGTTTTCTGGATCTACACCCCGTAGATCAATCTTCAATGGTAGCTGGCCTGCTATGCATTTGCAGGGCCAGAGGGTAGCATGATAGAGCACAGCGTGGGAAGGTAACGTTTATCCCACCGCTGCCAAAAATGTGATGGATTCTGGTATTGTTCCACGAATATCAACCATGCTCAAGTATTTTACCTCTTTTCAGAGGGGACACCGTGTTGCTCGACAGTGACAACTGTGTAATAATGCAACCAAATTATCCGGTATAGTCAGAACCCATGGCTCACACAAACAACAGAGAGTACAGTTTGAATACTGGTTTTATCCTCAATAGGCAAGGTCCTAGGGTGGAAATCCACTAGGGTTATTGGCAAGAAACGAGAATGAATGCATTGAATCTGAACAAAGCCAGCCCTTTTATAGGTAACTGGCAGGAATATTTACCATAAAATCATATAACAGTCAAGGACAGCAAGTTATTAAAGCAATACGATTACATATATAAATAAACAACCAATCATGTGATACACAATGGTTAAATAAAATAAGCACCAAGTGGCTGGAGGAGGAGTCCCATCTCCCATTGTCCAATAGGAGTCTCCTACAGGGTCCCAAAGTTCTGGATAGCTTGTGCTCTTGGCTCTTTCAGATATTAGGAAGGGTATCTTCTGTTCTTGACTTAGTGCAGTATCTTGACTGGTTTTAGAAGTCCACTGCTATGGCAGCCATCGTTGATCGGCCTTGAGTCACCATACCTGGTCAGCAGGGGTCAATACCGGCCCTGCACATTGCGCTACTGGCACAGTAAAGCTTTGCTACTGGCACAGCTTCTTACCGATGGCTGTGGGTGAAACTCAAGCGCACTCAATGTGGAGATAGTGTAGTAAACTCCCAGTTTACTACGATTGTGCACCAAAATCTACCACAATAATCTATTTTGGGGTTTATTTTTTCGTTTCATTCTAATCATATAGAAGAAATACGCTGAGAGTTGTGACATCTAAATAGTAAAATCACGCTCCAAAATTTTTAAAAGTAAACTAGTTTTAGCAACCCCACTGCTACTATACTTAGACAGTAAAAGCACTTACAGTCAAACCAATGTGTTTGCACCCCTTGAATTGTCCACAAGGCTTATGTGTTTCTTTCCACCTTTGACCGGTTGTTCTTTCTCGACATTGAAAAAAAAAATCAAAAAATTTGTCATGGGTTGAGTTATGCAGCAGACTGGCTTCTGGGATAAAATGTTGATGTGGGTGAGCAAAACGGCCACATAGGAAGTTGGGAACTCCTTTGTTCCATCCATCCCACTGAATGAAAGAACTCCACACTTTTGCAATTTGAGTACAGCTGCCATTTGGGTAGGTATATCAAGACTTTCAATCATCAGCTCTCGACATGTCTAACAAACATTTGTACCGAGCTATAAGACTTTCTCAAGGCGCCATCCACTGTCAATAGGAATTTTTGATTTTGCCGGCAAAGTTGAAAAATAGAATGCTCTCCGGCAGAAAGTTGTACAAGTGAGCCATATTTACCCCCTGTTGACTGAGACTTTTTTCACCAGAACATTGTATGCGCTTGACACCTTTGTCAGATTGTAGTTACCTCAAATCAAGCGGAAATTTGATTCTCCGGATTACGTATCCATCTCCATGGAGATCAAAATCAACGGATTCATCTGTTCCGGCTTTGTGTTTGAGGGCTCCCACATCGATCGAAATGTGACTCTTCATATTTAAAGCGGCTCAGTTTCTTGCTAGTAGTGGATGATTGCACATGAGCATTTTCACTGTGATGCTCGTCATTGAGCACTCTCATAATAGTGGAAGCAGGAACGTTGCAATTTTCCATTTGATTTTGAATGGGGACAGGTAGGGATAGATTCACAGCATTTAGCATAAAGATACTACTTTGAGGAAGCAGTTTCAAAGTGTTGATGTTGGCCTTGTGAAATGGAATCTTGGCTATCAGATGGCTTACTTTTTATCATTCACTGTTTTTTTTCTTTTGATAAATGAGTCAACTTCTCTATTGAAGATGATAAGTTCCTCTTCATCTATCAGTTGCTAGGTGTTGCCCATACATCATTTTGCCCGGTAGAATCGTAGAAAATTTTTCGTTGGTGCGAGATTGCCGAAAATGAACTCCTTCATTCCCTAGGGTAGCAAAGTCAATGGAGAAAATAAGTTCTTGGTTTTTTGCTCATCAACCAACATTGAAGTTTCAGCGAGTCGGCTAGGTATAAAACAAAACAAAAACAACCAATAGAACGTAATAATCGTTGTATAATCCAATTGTACCAGATAGTAGCGCATATTTTACATGTACTGGCAACAACAACAACAACAACAATAACAACAACAACAACAATAACAGCCACAGCAACAAAAACAACAACAACAACAATAACAGCCACAGCAACAAAAACAACAACAACAACAACAATAACAGCAACAGCAACAAAAACAAAAATTGCAATAATATAAATATTAACAAACAAAATCCAGTTACCTCTCCCATAACATTCTTATTTCAACCAAACTGAAAAACTTTTCAGTTTTGAGAGAAAATCTCAGAATTGTAGGAGATTAGCTTTTTTCAGAGAACCTAGTTGAGCTGTTTGACTTGTGCACTACAATTATTTATCAAATCTTATTCCATTGCTGAAGAGACCTCGCAGTTCAGATAGATATTGTTCTTTCGGACGCTTGTACTTAACCTAAAAGTAAAAAATGTTTGATAGTAACAGAATTGCTAAAAAACCTGTATTGTTCGAAGTGAATACAGTAAACTTCAGAGAGCAGGTAATTTTTACAACAATTTCACATCTCACCACATTTCTAATTTCTACTTTCCTAACAGCTAACTTTACGAACTACTTTATCCAATATTTGAATTACATTTGAGTGATTCACATTACTAACATTCAAATGTTTAGCAATTTTTTACTGTAGGGTTATCCTATTATGTGGACCCAAACAATATTGGTTTTACAGCTTTACTGTTTATGTAGGAAGCAGTAGATATTATCAGGTAATTAACAAAAATCCAAACACCAACATGGAAAAAAGAGTATTTTGACAGGATGCCCAAGCAAAACCAGTTTGGTAAAGACTTGACCCTAATTCATAAGCAAACTAAGTCATAAATATAAAAACATAAACAAAACAAACATAAATTGCTGTATAAAAGTTTAAGATTATTCTATGCAATCTGATTAAGTATTATCAATAGTCAATTATATTTTGTTACACCAACTATCGGTATAATAAGGCCAACTATAAACAGTTGTTTAGAACAATTACTCTTAACTTTGCTTTATAGTAAATTATCACACCGCTTTGTACCAACGTATAATAGTATTTGATTGATTGTTGAGACCAAGATAAAATCAAGGAATTTGAACTAGACAATTGACTTGATGCCCAGAAAAACACCAAACGCACTATACTGCTCTCGACAATACAATTAACTGTTACAATCAAACTCTTTTCAATCAAAAAATTGTATATTCATAACAATCAACTGATCTAAGCAAATACATAATACTCGTACATGCAATTTGCAAACTGATATCCTACAACTGGTGCACTTAAAAAAGTAACTAACACGTATTCCTGGTACCTGTAGCATAGAAAAACCTCTTTTGGAGCAAGGAAAACCTGTTTGTCCTGGTTAACCCTTCGGAGATCTGCAACTAATGTACTCATGAAGAGTGAACCTATATTTTGGAGCTGTCAATTTCTGAGAATTTGTCCGAAAATAATGGCATTTTACCATCATACCACATCTTTCTTCATAGTCATGTATGTTTTGACTCACATTAACTGATATTATTTCATTTCTATTCAACATTTTCCGAAAATCTTCAAACCCATTGTTTAGTTTGTTTCAATAAAAAGAAGCCCTGCCTCTGCTAGTGATGTAATGAGGCAGGTGTTTACCGGTTGAGTCAAGTTTTGAGCATTTGCGAATTGAATCAAGCTGAGTTGAGTGGATCCCGTAAAGAAATCTTAATTTTTCGCATTCATTTAAGTACTAAGGACTGGTTATACATGGCAGTGTGTAACCAGCAAATTAAAGAATGAATCATTTTTTCAATTGGCGTATTATACAAAAAGTGAGCATTATGCTTTGTTTTTGTTTTTTTTAGTAAAACTTGACAGCAATTGTAGTTTTATATTTAAATTAAATGATAACTATGTGGAGGAAACGTGCCTCGACCCTATAGCAGGTCGACCCCACAAACACTAGTCAATTGCCGAACCACATACATATATATTTACCTATTATCTCATTACCGAACTGTCTATTATCTCATTACCGAACTGTCTATTCCACACTACTTATTATTTTATTACTACCTATTTACTCATATATGTTCTATTGCTTGCGTAGAGCCACTGTTTTCATACATGTGCTTATGCACTCAGCCGTGCTGTTTAGCACCTCCTTGTTTACATTTTATTCTGGTTCTATTGGCTTTGTATCAACCAATCTCGTACACAGGCGTGGCCTGCTTTGTCTTGTCCATGTCAATCAATGTTATATAACTTTTTGTGTTTAAATAGTCATGTCATGTATGGAATAAATCAGAGTTACTGCCTACACTCTCACTTGCTTGTTTGGTCTGATAGCATAAGCGCACTTATGCTAAAAGCACAGGTAGCTTAGCAGAAACAATACAAGTAAGCTTGCACTGATTGCGCTGGTAAAAGAACTTGAGAAGTTCAGCATTTGCACAAACAAAGTGGACAGGAGCATTGCACTGAATCAGTTGACTAGCAACTAGGATAAACAGTCAGTAGAAAGTGGTCAGTCGATCTCGACTCACACTGCACTTGACCTACGGGCAAGTGATACTGGAACGGTTATTCGAACGGCTAGGTCGACCTACTACACCTACTCCTCGGGATAGGTGGAGGGCGAGATAGATAGGCGTACACTGCACTGTTGTGTTTACTCATTACTGTGGGCCGTTGTACAGGTGGTCGCTACCACTCCTGACGGTAAATTCCTGTACATTGGTGGCAGCAGTGGGATTGAGAGGAATCCAAGCGAACGACCCACAGGAACGGTGAACACAAACAGGAGGCAGCAGGCGCGGAGATGGCCAGCAGGCGACGAGCGCTCAGCTCAGATCGTGATGGGTCACCATTACAGATCATGGGCACGTTAGCAGACATTCTGGATCGAATGTCGACAAGCAATGGAAGGGACCGCTTCAGAGTGCCCCAGTTCAACGGAGAAGGAGATGTTGGATACTTCATCCAACGATTTGAGGAAGTCGCCAGAGCCAATAGATGGTTACCGGAGGAGGCGACCATCCACCTTCGACAGGCGCTCACAGGAAAGGCCGAACAATGTGGAAGAGGAGTCGATACCACGGCCATCACACGAGCATTGAGGGCAAGCTTTGGCCTGACTCGCACAGAGGCACAGACCAGACTGACCACTTATCGAAAAGCTCACAAGGAAACACTGAGGGAGCATGCGCTCCAAATCGAGCGACTGGTGGAAGCAGCCTACGGAGACCTACCGCTCCAGAACAGAGATGACCTCACCTTGCAGACCTTCCAGAATACGTTGGGACATGTGTATCTTCAACGACATCTGTTGGCCATTTGGCCAACGACCTTGGAAGAGGCCGTCCAAGCAGGGAATGAGTTCCTGCAGGTTCAGCACCAGAACCCCATGCAGTCCAACGTACGAATCGTACAAGAAGGAGAGCTAGAAGATACCCCAACCCCTCCTGAAGCCACCCTCAAGTGTCAGGAGGTAGGAGACCCCCTAGCCAAGCTCCTCAAGGTAGTGGAACAATTGAGCCAAGAAGTGGCCCGCATCAAGGAAGAGACTGACAAGCCCCCACTTACGCGTTGCTGGGGATGTCAGCGTACTGGACACATAAGGAGCCGATGCCCAACTACACCATGGCACCCACGTCAGGGAAACGGGTACGGCCCGCAGCAGTAGACACTCCTACTGGCTGCAACAGGGCCCCCCACCCCCGTCGACCTCGAGAAGAAGGAGACAGGTTCGTCCAAAACGGACCCCTGCCAATTCAGCTGAACAACAGGTTCAGCCCGCTGACCGATGAGACATCGGAGGACGATGAAGAGGAAGAGGAGGAAGAGGAGACTAGGATGAGTCATCCGAAAGAACCCCCCTCAAAACGAAGAAGGAACCAGAGGCCAAAACCGACCCCAGAGACTACCCGAAAGCCCCTCACTGTTCACCTCAACCAGGTAGAGAGACCCTACCAATCGAGGTATTACCTACCAGGCAAGGTAGAAGGACGCTCAGTCTCTTACTTAATAGACACGGGGTGTAACACGAACTTACTGTCGAAAAGGGTGTTCGACCTACTCACACCTCAGCAACAACACCACCTGCAAGACTATGACTCACATGGCTTGATGGCAGATGGCACTAGACTGCCATTTTACGGATTGATTACGCTGACTGGGAGGATACGACACGTGAAATACGAAGAAATGTTTGTCGTGAGCCAAATCAATGAGGATGTAATCCTGGGCATGCCTTTCTTAACCAAGCAGAACTGCCAGATGGGGTTCAACCGACCTACCTTGTGCGTACAAGGGAAGGAGCTGACCTGTACAGACCGACATGGCAGGGATCTGGTGTCGAAAGTGCAGGTCCAGAGGGACACCCATATTCCACCCCAGGCAGAAGCAACGGTGCCTTGCCACCTAACCAGCCGGACTCCCTGTACACAAGGAATAATAGAGAGTAGAGAAGGAGGACTACTAGTGGCCACTAGTATCAATGCTCCAGACGAGCATGGAAGAGTGCTAGTTCGCTGTCTGAACCCCTCACAGGATAGCATCAAGGTTCCAGCAGGAGAGGTCATAGGAACCTTTACCGGAGTAGAACACAGTGAGGTACGGGCACTACAGGGCTCCCGGCAGGAACCCCACATACAGGATAGGGAACTGCCCCCACACCTAGGACCACTGTTCGACCAGGCAAAGAAGGGATGTCAGAATACACGGGAGGAATACCAACTGCGGAACCTCCTCAGCCGCTACCAGGACGTTTTCAGTAAGGACGATGGAGATATCGGCCGCACCCCACTAGTCGAACACTCCCTGTGTGCTACCTGGTACCCGACCCATACGACTACCCCCACACCGGCTAGGAGCCAAGAAAGAGGCCGAGGCAGAGAGACAGGTCAAAGAGCTGTTGGCAAAGGACCTTATCGAGCCAGCCGACGGAGCTTGGAGCTCCCCAGTCGTCCTGGTACGGAAGAAAGACGATTCCTGGCGGTTCTGTGTGGACTACCGAAAACTAAACGACGTCACACAACAGGATGCCTATCCCATCCCCAGGATCGATGACTCCTTGGATGCCCTTGCCGGCAGCAAGTATTTCAGTACTCTAGACTTGACCAGTGGGTACTGGCAGGTCCCACTAGATGAGGACGCAAGAGATAAGTCAGCATTCATCACGCGTAGTGGTCTGTGGCGCTGGAAGGTACTGCCCTTCGGGCTCACCTCCGCCCCAGCCACGTTCCAGCGACTCATGGAGCGCGTACTCAAAGGTCTTCACTGGAAGACGCTGCTGCTATATCTTGATGACGTGATCGTCATAGCTCCGGACTTCCCGTCCAATCTGCAGAGGTTAGAAGAGGTCCTGCAACGACTCCAGAGTGCACACCTAAAGATTAAGCCCTCGAAGTGTGAGCTGCTAAGCCCACAGGTGCGATACTTGGGGCACATAGTAAGTGCTAAAGGCGTGGCCACGGACCCCGACAAGGTCGAGGCAGTAAGGAAGTGGCAGACACCCCAGGATATGAAGGCGCTGCAAGCATTTTTGGGGACGGCTGGCTACTATAGGCAGTACTTACCTGACTATGCCACTACAGCTAAACCGCTCACGGTGCTCACTGGAAAAGACGTCCCCTGGAAGTGGGGTGCGAACGAGCAGCAAGCCTTCGAGCAATTAAAGATGGGATTGAGTCAAGCACCCGTACTAGGATATCCCGACCCAACGCTTCCCTACATCCTGGACACGGATGCCAGCGCGGTCGGAGTAGGCGGAGTGCTGTCGCAGATGCAGGAAGGACGCGAAAGAGTGATCGCGTATTACAGCAAGACCCTATCACCAGCAGAAAAGAACTACTGTGTGACGAGAAGGGAACTGCTGGCAGTGATCAAGGCGGTCAAGCACTTTCGACCCTATCTATATGGCAAGGAGTTCAAGCTGCGGTCAGACCACGCCTCCCTCAGGTGGCTGTGCAGGAGAAAGGAACCTTCCAACCAGATCGCTAGATGGCTGGAGATCCTAGCAGAGTTCAGGTTCAAACTCGAGCACCGACCAGGGCCACAGCACGGCAACGCCGACGGACTCAGTCGACAGGAGCCCTGTCTCGACTGTAGGCAATGCCGCTCAATTGAGCAGAGAGATGGGGGACCCACCCATGCCGAACTCAGCCTAGGAGAACTAGGAGGGCAAAGGGAATGGATAGACGGGGGACCCACCCGTGCCGAGCTCTCCCCGAGGGGACCAGTGGAGCGAAGGGAATGGCCTGACGGGGGACCCACCCGTGCCGAGCTCTCCCCGAGGGGACCAGCGGAGCGAAGGGAATGGACTGGCGGGGGACCCACCCGTGCCGAGCTCTCCCCGAGGAGATCAGCGGAGCGAAGGGAATGGACTGACGGGGGACCCACCCGTGCCGAGCTCTCCCCGAGGGGACCAGCGGAGCGAAGGGAATGGACTGACGGGGGACCCACCCGTGCCGAGCTCTCCCCGAGGGGACCAGCAGAGCGAAAGGAATGGACTGACGGGAGACCCACCCGTGCCGAGCTCTCCCCAAGGGAACCAGCGGAGCAAAGGGAATGGACTGACGGGGGACCCACCCGTGCTGAGCACCCCTCAAGGGGGTCAAGAGAGCAAAAGGGACAGGTGAACGTGACGATCACCGACCCAGCAAGGAGTGCGCAGGAGCTGGTACGGGCACAGCAGGAAGGACGACACCCTGTAGCGAAGGTGTATGCTGCCGTCAAAGCCAGGAGACACTTGTCCAACAGAGAGTTGGAAGAGGGAGAGACGGAGCTCCGCATCCTGCACGATAGGATCGACGCGATGAGCCTCCGACCAGACGGAACGCTGGTCATTACTTCTGAGCACCAGGGACGGACCCGAACCTGTGCTGTATGCCCGCCAGCATGGCGCCACAAAGTCGTGTGGGACACGCACCTACTAGCCCATGCAGGAATTAATCGGACGCGCCACCGACTGCAGCTAGATTGGTACTGGCCAGGCTTAACGGGGTTAACACGCAGACTCGTCAAGAGCTGTGAAGTGTGCCAGGTGGCGAAACGCAGCAATCGACCCACCGCCCCTGAAGGCCAACAGCTCTTTGCTGGACGACCGTTTCAGAAGCTGGCCGTAGATCTGGTAGGTCCACTACCCGTCACCCGACGAAAGAATAAGTGGATATTGGTTCTCACCGACCACTTCACCCGTTGGCAAGACGCGATAGCCCTGCCAGATGCTACCGCACCCACTGTAGCAGCAACGCTGGACGAGAGAGTGTTCAGTTATTGGGGGCTCCCAGAACAACTGCACTCCGACCAAGGAGCGCAGTTCGAATCAACCATACTAGAAGAACTCTGCTCGCTGTGGGGGGTACGCAAGACGCGCACCACCCCGTACCACCCCCAGGGAAATGGCATGGTGGAAAGACAGAATAGGACGCTAGGAGACGCCCTGCGAACATTAATATTGAGCAAGGGACAAGATGAATGGGATGGTTTATTACCCCAGATCATGCGAGCTTGTAGAGCCACCCCCAATACCACTACTGGAGAGACACCCAACCTTATGATGTTGGGTCGAGAGCTACGACTGCCCGATCAGCTGACCGGGTCCCCGCCCTCGCTAGAACCCCACAGCATCACCGAACACACCCTGCGTGTCCAAGAGAACCTCGCCATAGCCCACGACTATGTGCGTAGTCAGCAAGCTAAGCTCCGCCAAGAGGAGACGGGAGAACCCCCCCGGTTCAGCAAAGACGAGCTGGTAGTAATGGAAAACAAGCGACGAACAAAGGGGAGTAATCCCAAACTCCAGCCAAGCTATGTCAGACCATATACAGTCACTGAGACCTATCCAAACCACACCTACCGCTTAGAAAGGAATGGACAAGGGTTCACTCAGAACGGACGACGGCTAAAGGCATACCGGACGTGTAGGGAAACCGCGGGAAGGGCACCACCCAGCCGAGAGCAGGCAGTCCGGCCAAATATGCGAGGAGCCTATCAAAGGAGAGCACCCCGCCCACCAATAGAGCCTTTAGAACCACCTCCGATGGAGCCAAGGGAAAGGGTACCAAGAGAGCCTCCTGAGCCTGAGGCACCCCCAGAGGATGCGCCTCCTATACCACTACTCGCCGAACCAGCCGTCGACCCACCTGAACCAGTAGTTGCACCACCCACAGTACCAGCAGAAGTACCAGTAGCTGAGACCCCCCCTCTGGAAGACCCAGAATGGCCACCCCTCCAGGCCAACACCGAGGGACGGCCCACCAGGACCCGAAAGCCACCTGTACGCTTTACAGATTACCAATGCTACCGCACGGAAGATAAAGAGGGGACCACAGGTCCAAGCCTGCAGGTAAACGACAGACCACCTGAATCACGTGGAAGGGTGGAGAATATGGTGTATATTCCTTGGACAAACATGGCAGAGACCCGGCGAAGGTTGGGCCTAAATACACAAAAGACAACAACAGAAACGTGCGACAGAAATAAACGAAAAGAGATGCTAGAAAGAGAGAGCATGGGACAAGCAACTCCCAAATATGGCGCGGAGTGGACAACTCCCACCAGCGAGACTACGACGGAGGACGAGGAGTATGAGGAAACAACTCCCCGGTGGAAATCTCGAAGAGAAAACCAATTCTGGGAGGAAATGACGCCCACGGAAACGGCCATCGAAATAATGCAATTGTCAGCAATCGACAAAAGGAGTGGCCTAAAAACAACACGTGAGACCACGTGTTATCACCAACAGAAAAATAGAAAAAACAGCGGCAATACAAAGCAGGCCGTTGTCACTTCTATTTGCACAGTCAGCAAACAGCCAGGAAGAGAGAAGGATAACAGAGCAGCAACAACCACCTTTAAGATGGCAGAAAAAGACAGCAACATATTATCAACGGAAGAGGACCCGACAGTGATAGCTGCGATAATAGAGCCGGTGAGAAGCAGAAAAAGGTCGAGAATAATAGCTCACAAGGAGATGGATTCCTCTCCCATTCGTGTCGGGAGAGTAACAACGAAGGAGGGAGCCGCTCGATGCCGAGTAAGAACACCCCAGCCACCGACTCCACCAGCCCCCACACACAACTACCAGCCGAAAGAAGTATGGCTCTCCACCGACACCCTAGAACAGATAAAGCTAGCAGGACAACCGACCACCGACAGCAGCACTTGGAGATGCGAAATCTGCAACTTACAATTAAGCAAAAGACGAATGCAATACCACGTACGGCAGCACTTCGTGTTCTTTTTCTGTAAGTGCCAATATAAAAGTGCCTCGCGAGACACACTACTGAAACACCTCAGGCAACAAACGGCTCTACTGAACATGGAGGACCTAACCGACCGCTGTACGAAGTTGACAGTGCGTCATACGGAGCGTTTTGCAGAGAAGTGAACTGGCAGAACCCACCGCCTTTCGGCATACCCGCTCCCATTAAGGAACGGTCAGGTAGCCCAGCTGACGTCAAGCCAGTACGGAAACGACTAGGAGAGAAGGTACCCACCACATCGCAGAAAGCGATGAAGCTCGAACCTATACCTATAAAGAGAGAGAGAGAACGAGAGAGAGAGGCGAGTAGGGGAAGAGAGCAGAGCAGGCCCTATCGACAGGAAAGGAATAGCTGGGAGCGACAAGTCGACGATGAGCAAAGAGAGGAACGATACCGCAGAATCAAGAGGAATGAAACCGAACTCTATGTAGCGACCAGAGAAGCATTCAAACAGCTCCAACGGGTAGAAGAGTTAAAGATTGCTATCCAGAAGGACCGAAACCTATCGTAAGTCGACCGCAACATTTCCTCCAGGTATTTTTGTATTGGCCCTACGAGCACCAATGGGGCGGAGTGTGTGGAGGAAACGTGCCTCGACCCTATAGCAGGTCGACCCCACAAACACTAGTCAATTGCCGAACCACATACATATATATTTACCTATTATCTCATTACCGAACTGTCTATTATCTCATTACCGAACTGTCTATTCCACACTACTTATTATTTTATTACTACCTATTTACTCATATATGTTCTATTGCTTGCGTAGAGCCACTGTTTTCATACATGTGCTTATGCACTCAGCCGTGCTGTTTAGCACCTCCTTGTTTACATTTTATTCTGGTTCTATTGGCTTTGTATCAACCAATCTCGTACACAGGCGTGGCCTGCTTTGTCTTGTCCATGTCAATCAATGTTATATAACTTTTTGTGTTTAAATAGTCATGTCATGTATGGAATAAATCAGAGTTACTGCCTACACTCTCACTTGCTTGTTTGGTCTGATAGCATAAGCGCACTTATGCTAAAAGCACAGGTAGCTTAGCAGAAACAATACAAGTAAGCTTGCACTGATTGCGCTGGTAAAAGAACTTGAGAAGTTCAGCATTTGCACAAACAAAGTGGACAGGAGCATTGCACTGAATCAGTTGACTAGCAACTAGGATAAACAGTCAGTAGAAAGTGGTCAGTCGATCTCGACTCACACTGCACTTGACCTACGGGCAAGTGATACTGGAACGGTTATTCGAACGGCTAGGTCGACCTACTACACCTACTCCTCGGGATAGGTGGAGGGCGAGATAGATAGGCGTACACTGCACTGTTGTGTTTACTCATTACTGTGGGCCGTTGTACAGGTGGTCGCTACCACTCCTGACGGTAAATTCCTGTACAACTATACCAAAGTGACCAATTTAATGGAATCGGCAGCAAAATACAAATAGCTCGGTTTACCTGCTACATTGTATAGTTCCGTATCAAGTTTTTCATGTTCCCTGCTGTAGCTGCTGAGATGCTTTTTGCATTAGACTAGAGAGTATTATTGCACCTACCCAGTGACATCACTGCAATAACCAAGGAGGGAAGAATTGCTATTGCTATTACTATTGCTGTTTACCATGGCTCAGTTATATATAAGTTGATTTGCTCGTGACCCAAGCAGGCCAGCTTGACACTACAAAACTTTTGAGTTGAGTCAGACTGATAGACTCATTTTACCACTAGCTTTAAATTTTTCAGATTCAAATTGTTGCTGTGATTTATTTCAGGTGCATGGACACTCCTGGGGCAGCAAAGTCCTTTGGTGGATTGGGTAAGTTAAAACAACCATAAACTATTAAATGTTCGCTGAAGTAGCAATTTTGTGAGTCAGCTTTTTTTAAGCCGTTATCAACAACTGAGAACTTTTCAATTCAACTGTGTCAAATCTACATGGATGAAAATCTTAACTCAAAGTATATAATTTAATTTGTGGAATTAACAGTCCGGCTAACCTTATTGTGAAAAGCTCACCCTCAGGCACTAGTATTTTAAAAACCTGCAACTATTTATAGTACTTGAAGTCAAATTTTTGGAAAATTTTTTGATATGTGGCAACACAACTTATCGAAGTGTCAAAAACCTGTTTGTACATAGATTGTATTTAGTTCATCACAAAGTTCTGTTTGTATTTTAGTTCATCCTTTCTAAACAATTATTATGAAGTTTTCTATAGACCAGTCTAGCTAATAAAGCCATGTAGCACCAGCATCCTACTAACGCAGAACTTTCTGATATATAAAGAAACTCAATTGTGCACCTTACTGTTATTGTCTTATGTAGAGACCAGTACAGATAAGGCTCAGTCAGTAGATGAGTATGAGGAGGCTTCATCTCCACCTGTTCCTGTTAGCAATGATTATGAAGAAATGGACGTGACAACTGTAGCTGGTTCCAATGACTACCAAACTGTTGGTGCATCCAGTGTACACATCTATGAAAAACTCAACATAAAATAATAAACCACAAGTGGTTTTTTGAGGGCGACAAAGTTCTTTATTAATTATAGCGTTTTGATGTAGAATAATTTTCAGACCAAAATAATACATTTTTATGAAAAACTATTTTTTATTTTTACGAGTGCTTTGAGCCACTAGTTGAACAAAGTTTATGTTTCACGTAATCGGTTTTCTGTTTGCACACAACTGTACATTTTTCAAATGTTTGCCTTTAAACAAGATTTTTAAATAGAATACGAATCACCACCTAAGGTTTTGCAAGTGTTTCTCCATTTTTCACCAACTGATAACAAAACCAACGAGGTTCATTGGGTTTTTTTTGTATCGCCTTTGGAGTTTTATTACCTCTTTGGAACTTGTTTGGTAAGTCCTTGGCCTTTCATCTTTTTTGTGCATTTTATTACATAATGTTGATCCACATTTATAGTTTTAGAGTTGCTTGTTAGTTATGTCCTCTGCTGTGGCTCTCAGTTTTCACAATACAGTTTGAAAACATTTTTGAAAATATGTTATGTCACTGTGGCCACAAACAAATGGAAGATGTTGATTATAGAAAGTAATTTTTGCTAGCATCATCAGCTATTGGACACCGACTCCTGCTGATAACCTATATGCTACAGTAGTATGCTTCACTTCATTGTGGGGTAAATTTTACTGCACGCCATTAGTAAACAGCTTGTTTGCTATAAAACACCAACCAGAGTGGAACTAGAATTCTACCCCCGGCCCTTGTATACGTGCCAGTAGACTAATTTGCTATGCTGGTAGCGCAGGATGCATGGCCGGTCTTGACCCCTGCAGGGCTGGTAGTGACCCCCTAGCTGACTTGATATGGTGACACTGGGCTGGACAACATGCTCAATTGAGCTGAAGGTCTCAAAAATTATCTGGGAGCCTAAACTAACCCTAGAGCCAGAAATACCCTTCCTTGGATTATAAGATACATTGACCGAAAGCTAGGTACAGCCTGAGAACCCTGGATAGTCTCTGATTGGACTATGGATACATGACTCTGACTTTTAGCCAGTTGGCACCATTTTCATTTAACTTTATTCTACAGCATGATTTGTTGCCCATTTCTAAGTTCATTGCTATTGGTCTAATTACTTCCTTTGCATGTATTATTATATGTAATATGTGAATACCTTCTTCTCAGCCTGCCTACATAAGGTGTATTCGTGACCTGGATCGATGAGCATCTGCTATTAATCTTAATTGGGATCCACATCAGTTGGCGGTGAACGCATCGATCCAGGCGTTTAATTTTCATTATAGAATAATAAGAAATAATATCTGTCGATGCCGATCAGACATGAAGGCGTAAAATTCCAATGTGCATTGTAGCTAGCATAGTTATTTTCACATGTGTAAGAAATTCATCAGCGACGGTTATTGTGTTGTTGATTCTTCATTGGGATTATTAGCTTGATGCATCGGTAAGTAGCAGATAGTGGTGGCGAGTCAAAGAATAAACAGCTTTACACTTGTCTGGTTGACAACGTTTATTTCAAAACAATTCATTTTTGATTGATTATAACATTTATCTTTATTGTTTTAACCAATAAGCTTTGTTTTTCATTATTATGATCAATCTATTTCCAGTATATCAATATTGTACATGGAAATCATAAGAATTAAAAATAAACATATATAATAATATATAACAATAAAATAATAATAAATGATGCCGAGAGTGAACTGCTTTGAAACAAACGTCACCCACATGGGTACACAATAAGTTTTATGTAATGGACCAGTAGTGTTCGCGACCTATGAGTATGCCTTGCAAATTAATATTGCAATGGAAGTGCACAGTGTTGCCATCAATGTACAGCCGGCATTACACCTATATTATTCAGCCTATGCTACTCAAGACTACCTATATAACCACTACTCCTGGAGTACGCTTAAACGCCTTCAGCAGTGCAGATGCACTACCGCTTCAGCTTCAACCAGCAGGAAGGACATTTCCGCCTTCAGTAGCTATTTTTATACAGGTATGTGTCGCATGCTGTTTTGTTTACTTATGCTTAACCAATCATATTATTGTACGCCTCATTGATTTTGTACCTTACTTATATAGACTTGCTCTTAGCCCAGCAGGGCAGTTATTGTCGAGATATTGTTTAGTGAGAGTAGTGTTTAGTTGTGCTCAGACATTGTTTGAAGATACTGTCTAGGAGTAGTGCGTGCTCAGTTAGTGGGATTCTAGCCAGCTATAGCCAAGACAACTGAGGATACGTTCAGGACTACAGTGAAGAGGTTCCAAGAAGTGTACAGAAGGAAGACGCTTTGAACTCTCGTAGAAACGCCCAGTTAAGAGACTATACCACAGACGCCTACCTTCAGTATTTGAACACCAGTATTTAGAGACATTACATTCATTCCTTATAGTTTTACCAAGTAGCAATTTTTTGCGTGTTGAGTAAAGTGGAGTAATAAAGTCATTGCTTGCACTTTCAATCTGTTGGAATCTGTTGCCAAATATTGTTGTGTCTGCTAACTAGCAGTATCCCTTCTCCTCTACCAAAGAGAGACATTCAAGCCTTGCACTCTGTAGCCACAGCTACCACTAAAGCACAGAGTTCGCCATTGAAATAAGCATCTTACGGTACCAGTGACAGTATTTTTCTTATTGCATGGGGAAAACCGTTACAATATTTTGTTGCTCGTGGGGATGATATTTTGCGATCCATTAAAAATATTGCTACCGACCCATTCGCATTAAATAAATTGCGAAAAATATTATTTATTAAACTTATTGTACGAATCGATCCAGGTCGCAAAAGCACCTATAATAGTTGGAGCGCTTGTATTTCATAGCATTGCATTCATCTACTGTCAACTACCCTAGAGGTTTGCTATCCTAGGAGTTGGTACCTATAAATAAAGCCACTATTCAAGCTAGCACTGCGTGTAGGTTGTCTTAGCCGTGGGTTCTGTGCTTGCCAACTGATCTGGCAGTAACTGATATCTAGTTTTCACTGTCATCACAGCAAAGTGTCCCTTCTGGAGAGAGGTGTAATACTTGATATGAGTAAACCTTAGTAGAAACCAGACTGAAAGTTGTTTGAGTGAAGCCTTATAAATAGACATCTTACTTTGTGGATGAAACCAGGATGGAATGAGATTTATTGACCAAAGCTATAAGCTTTCTAAACAATCCGCAAGTATGTGTGATTATGTATTAACAACAGAGAAATGCAAGTCAGATTTTATACATTTATAAAGTAACTATTTGAGGGTAGAGCGGTATGCGATAACCTAGTAAGCCCAGCTCCAGGGTAAGTTATTTTGTAGTAAATCTGTTGGTCTTCTTACACCAGATTTTTACTCAATCAGAGCTAGAAGTTCTTCATGCGAGTGATAAGTCACTCGGCATCCCTAAGCTAGCTTCAAAGTGTGAGTCATCCATTTACAATGAGGTTTTTTAATTCATTCCACTTCACTGAATATATAATGGAGCTCAGCCTATACTCGAATGAAGTACTACAATAGGCTGTAATAACAAGCACATAATAGCATAATACGCGTCATGCAGGCATTCATTACTTCACTGGGCTGTCAAGTAGGCAAAGAGGAAGTTGAGGCTCATGCAGTTTGAAGTAAGCAATGAGGTCAGCTAGTAGCTGTGTTCACTGATGCTATACTCCATAACAAGTCAAATTTACAGATATGAAGGAAGGAGGCAGTATTTTGTTTGTTCTCTTACTGTTTTGTACTGTAACGTTTCCTGCAGGTGAGTAGTTAATTATGTGTTGGTTTAAGTTCATAAACTTTGAAGACAAAATTTAATTCTCCAAAATTTTTTCGGTAATTCTATTTATTGATGGAGTTTTTTCAAATAACCACCTCGAGTTATCTAAACCATTTATTCATCTGCAATTGATGACCTTGGAGATTATGATATCCAGCCAGTACCGGCCAATTCAAAGTTCTATCTTTTTGTTCATAAAAATGAAGTCCATCTAGATATGGTATGCGATGATATTGGAATTTAAAAAAATGCCAAGAGTTTTTTACTTTTCCGTTCATATGGCTGATTATTTTCAAAAATAGGTTTGTAGTCACATCTGGAACTTTTTACTGTTTTTTTTTATAAATGAAGACCTAATTACACCTGAGCATACTGTGTGTAACTGCTTGTTTTGGTCATAAAATAATGATGCCATTAGGGCATACTGTTTGTTTCAAGTAATTTTTGCTTTTAATTTTAATGATGCACTCAACAGGAGAGCACTGATGTTTAGAGTACGTAGCATTGTGATGCATCTCGATAGACTTCCATACATTGTAGGGAAACAGCTTTGTTGTCGCATTGAGTTCTCTTCTTACTCATGTGAATTTATGTAATAGGCACTTTCTCGGCTGATGCTGGTCATAACAAACATAGTGAATTAAAACTGTAATGTGCAGTGGAAAAAAACTCAATTTTGCTTCAAAAAAGCTCATTCTATTGAAAAATTCTTTGATTTGATTTCTAATAGAATGATTACAGGGATAATTCGATTAAGAGCTAGCACACCTCACACCTGAAATTTTTCTGTTGTGTTTTTGGTCTATAGATGTTTTTATCAGAAAAATATTTTTCTACTTGCAGGTCTAAAAAAAATATACACACTAATCCGGGTGACAATGATATTTTACTCAAAAACTGTGTTATCCTGTTGTTTTTCATAACTTCTTGATATCTTGTTGTAAAATATTGACCTTGTTCACCGTGACTCAATTAATTATGAATAAAAACTGTGAAAAAGTCGAAGAGCAAGATTGTGAAGTCTGAATCAAATACACCGGCTAGATATGGGCAGTAAGATATAGAATTTTTCTCTGTTTTAGAAAGCTCACAGTTACAGTGTGAATGGTCAGGTGGTTCTGGTAAACTACAAGGTTACATAGCGGGTCCTCCAACCACTGTATCTGCAGGAAATGAACCTGGAGGGTGTAGAGATATATGTGTGAGTCAGTCTACATTTACTTGTGCCGCTGTCAACTATAGATCATCTGACGGATCATGTGAACTGTTGGCTGAGAATAACCAGACAGCTTCTGTTGTGGAACCAGTTGATGGTAGTTGGCAGTACTTCATCAGACCCATCTGTGCAGGTAGTGTATTATATCATTGGTTTTATCTGTGTAGGTAGAGTATTACATGATTGGTTCTCTACGTGTATTGGTTATATTATATAGATAGAGTGGTATGTCATTTGTGCAAGTAGAGTGTCATTTCATCTGTTCTTGGTGTAGGTTGAGTATTGCAGCAACATTTCTTACTCTGTAGCGAAAAACTATGGTATCAGTTTTTCTGTGTATTGTTAGCTATGTGCAATTTGTTTTGCTTCATTAAAAATTGCTCATTGCGTAACAAGAAATACACAATGATTTATTATTGACCTCTTTGATCTTACAAAAAATATTGTGGGAGATTTGTGTGATGGATAGTGCTAATCCCCCCCCCCAAACCCCCCCTCTTACACCCCTGGTGCCCTTAGTCATAAGTCCTTACCCCACCAGAACCCTACCCACCCCCCCCCCCCCCCCCCCGGGGTTACTCCGAATCCCCTGGAAAATGGATACCGGTTGTCTCAAAACACTATCCCCCTATATATAGCAAAATTAGCTACCCCGAACTTACCCCGAACCACCCCGGACCCCAGACCCTGATCCGGGATCCAGCTACATTGATTCAGATAGCCTGAGCCCTCCTGAACGCGATGCACTTTACAGAATCGAAATCGGAGCGTTCCTTCTCTCAGGACTACAGGATAGGATATGGTCTACCCTTATAAGGACTGGAAAGTTACCAGCTGCCAAAAAGAGCGGCAACAAGTGCGCAGGGCAAAGCACCATGTGCTTTGCTACGTGATTGGACTGTTTATTTGTTATGTATTGTACTATGTATTACCATTGGCAATTGCCTTGTACCCTGTATTGTCATTCGTTGTGCCTAATAAGGTAATGAAGTTGCACCTTTTTCTCTATAAATAGAGCTGCTGTGCCTTGGGCAAGCAGTTGTTGTAGAGTTGTTATAGTATAAGCACCCATTTTACTTGTGAATGTGATAAAGTATCTATACTGAGAAACACACTTCTACTACGTTTGAGTCAAGGACTCATGAGTTGTTAGCGTCGTTTGAGAGAGAGAGAAAGGAGTGGAAGAGAGAGAGAGGAGAATCCGTTGTAGCAGTTAATAGAAGGCGCAAATCTATTACAATATGATGAGTTGAATGGCAAAATTTGCGTTGACTTAGTTTCTCCTGGAGAAACATACCTTACTCTATGTACATATCTGATAATGGCCTGTCATCATGAAGCTTTTTGTTGCCCTCATACTCTCCTAATAGTTCGAATAGTTCCTACTTTTGCTTTCAGCTCGAGGTGAGCAACTTTTTGAAAAAATATTACCAAAACATAAGTGTGAAACCCACAAGTTTTCATCCTGCATTGCACCATAAACTTACAAATAACAGCTTTAGTTGAGATTCTGACTGTGAGTTATACTACTACCTAGGAATTTGGTTACCTTGGACAACAGAAAAAGGGAAGTTTATTAGAGATGACAGTTCCCACACACCTTTGTCTTCTGTCAATTTACCAGAGTGTATGACACATTGCTTGAGAGACTCCACTGTGGAGTGTAGAGCAATCAACACTAAAGTTAGTACTGCAGTACCACAGCACAACAACTGCAATCGCTACAGTCAAGGCATAAATGGAGCATTAGTATCAGACAGTGACACCTGGCAGTACTTCAACAAACCACTCTGGTATTCAGGTAAAACTAAAACTTATACAATATACTAGTTCTAGATCCTTTTCAGTTAATTAAGTGGTTTTAACCGAGCTTCTCATGGGCACTGCTGAACCGATATATCTCTAGTTATACATGCATTTAAACTGACTGTCAGACTCAGCATTTTTTACTTCTAAGACTTGTAGAAATGATGAAAATTTCACAATATGCTCCTAGAAAGCTCACTTAGTCAAAATCTCTATCCATTTTTGTTCCTAGCTTAGCGCCGGGCTAAACTGATATCCCACATGAACTTTCGCTCATTTATCATAATAACACTGAATGCGTTTCTCCTACTTACAAGGCATTGGGAGTTTTTGATTCTCAGTCATTAAATTATCTTATTTATATTGTAACGTTTGTTTTGAGAAAAATTATTCTTTTTAACTAATAGTTCAGTGTTTGCGCTGATAACTAGTGTTGCCAGTTTTCATTCATAAAATATATCCAGTTGATAATAAAATAGCAAGCTCATATAAGAATTGTAATATGGAATAACTGTGAGCGTGTAGTTGGAACAAAATCCCTTTGACCTCGCCTCACTTGTTTTGCTTGAAACAGTAACCAGTATACTTTATAAATTAGCTGGCATTTCACACCATATTTAACAGTTAGCTCATTTTTAGATTATTTGATTGAGGAGGTTGCCCTCACCAAACACTCTTCACTTGACCTCCCTTAAAGAAAGCAACATTGTAGTTCTGCTCGATATAGTGGGTTTCAACAACTATAGTGTCTTTGTAACTGCTTGGAAATTTAAATAACTTCTGCTGCAGCGCATCAAAGCATTTCAGTACAGTGTGATGACAAAATACAAAAGCTTACCACTCCCTGTCTTTTCTATCAAACGGACTGAAAGCTGGCTGCACATCAGAAAAAAATTGAGGCAGCTATGTTTGTTGAATAGTTTTTTGTCAAATGAATGATCCAGCCAATATCAGAGACATTCAGTATTCCGATGAGTTTTGCACCGGTTGATTTTTTTGAGGATATCTTAAAAAAGTGATCTTATAACCTTGAACACTTAAAAATCTGATCTCCTTATTTGTTTTAGAAATAAGTTTTCTCAAAAAATTGCTAAAATTAAGTAATGCTTTCAGTAAGAATTGTGATAATCTGCAATTAAACTTGTGTCCATGAAGTTGAGCGTTTAATTTTTTTGACAATACTGTCAATGTGGCAGATGTTCAAGAGTCTCAACGTTTCTCTGTGCGATCAGGTGCGGTTCAAAAGATGTGTTTTTGTCTAGAGTTGAAACCATAGCCTGACTCTTCAAAAGTCTGACAGGCAAAACCAGTTCTGGTCCATGAGCAAACGACAGGATTACCACTATTTGGCTTGTGGAGCAAAAGTTAAATCTGCTGTTGAACTAGGGTATTAACTAATAAACCATTCTGAACAAAGAAACAAGTACAGACTTTTTTTCCTGAATCCTAGAGATGAGGTGTCTCAGGCTAAGCTCAGTAAAATGCGCAGCATTGTGGAGCATGAAACTTCCATCTTGCGGCTTAAATGGAACCTTAAAATTTGGTAAAGATCACAATTATCTTGTGCCCTAACCAGTATCTTAAAAAAACACGATCACCTGCTCATTTCTGATTCAGTTAATTTGCAGAACAGAGCTCATCAGCAAAGTTATGAGAAAAAATTACATTTCTGTCAAAAGTGTGATATAGCACTGATGGTTGGCTACACAATCACAATGTTGAGTCCATGATCCCAAACAACTGATAGTCAAATAAAGCATATAATTTGCAGCAAAAAAACTCATAAAAAGTCCTACACTTCTTTTATTTCATTCCCTTGATAAATCGAATCGAGCTAAACGATCCTTTGATTGTAATTTAACCATCCACTTTCTTCAGCATTCTAACCACTCAATTGCCAATTAGAGTTGACATTGATATGCTGATAGTTCTGCAAAAGACTTCGCCTAGCCGCAAAAAAATTGCTATTGTTAGTTCCACGCCTTACCCTAGCCAAAACGTCTTTAACTATTTATCAGCTGTGGTTGCAAAACAAGCAGCTGCAAATATATCAACATATAATCAAGGTCTTATTGGTACCGTTAAATTTCTAAAATGCGGGAAGCATAGTAAGTGCTCTGCAATCTCTCAAGATCGTCTTTCATGTGCTTGATAGCTGGATAGCTAACTCCATGGGAGAGATCCACAGCTTAGCTTACTGATGGGCTAACCCTACCCTCTTCCATAATCAGATCAATGGGTGTTGGCTATTGAGACAGGCTCTCATTGGATTCTCAGGTGAGTTAAGCAATTCATGCCGTCATTGTCTTCTCCTGTTTATTGTTTTTGTTCGAGGAGTTATGCTCTCTTATTTTTTCGCACTTGGGCGAACTCTCTTTGTTAATTGGGCTATACTGATCATACAATGCTTACAGGCACCTATCACTTATTAGGCAAGTACATTTATCTACAGCACAGCTCATTTGGTCAATGCTGCTTAGGAGAGACACCTCTTATCTATCCAGCTCAAACTTCCTAAGGTAAATAATTTGGTTGCTCGTAAAAGTTAATTATCTGTAGTTCTACATGTTTGGTATAAATTCAGTTACACAGAAAGAATCAGCATCGTTCCTGATGGTGAAATTCTTTAAACATCAACTCTTACTAGCTTTTGCTCTTTTTACAACTGTGATTTTTTCTACTGTCTTTTTTCGTCTTTCAATGATTTCAAAATTGTATCATTTATATTTTTGAGACAGCATTTTGGTCACTCTACATTTTCCACTACAACGTACTTTAGACTTTGATATGAATAACTTTTGACAACCCTTAAACTTATTTTATTCTCCGTGGTGTTTCACTCAAGGTTTTTTGCTCAGTGTTCCTCAAAAATTTCTGCCGTGTCATGATCAGCCTACCGCAATAATGGAGACAGTTTTCTGTTACATTCTTTTTTACTTGTTTTTAGCTTTCCTGCCTTTTTGTCGGTTTCTTTGCTAAGTGAACACTGCAACCAAATTTGTAATTTCTCAATTGGCATTTTCAACATGCTTCTGTGAATGATTTGTGTTTGGTCAAAAATTAAAGTCTTTGTCTCCAGTAGTTTTCTCAGCACATATAAAACCTAGTTTGTTGTAGGTTTAAACAATCATATTTTTGTTGGTTCCAAGAAACCACTGCATCTCAACTTACAATCCACATTTTTGTTCTTTTTTTTTGACAGTTTCTTGTCAGATTGTGTGTGATTCTTACTCAATCTTAATGCTTTGTGTGGACTCGGTAAATTTATTGTTCTTATTTGTCTAGAAAATTGTTTGGTTTTCTTGATTTGCATTTAATTTTTTTGCCAACTCGTTTCAAAGTAGCTGAGTGAGGAGTCCTCCTGTTGCATATTCCTGCATTGCCTTCACTTGGTATACAGGAAGACCTGCTACCATTTAATAAACATTAGCCGACTTGTATCTGAATGCATAACTAGCTTTCTACTGCAAAGTACGCTAACTGGTTTTAACTGAAGTGTGCTACTTCCAATATTTTGGTCAGTGAGAACTTGTATGCTCATCATATATATGCATAGGGTGATAGGTATTATGTAATCATGTCTTATATCACAGCAACTAATTACTGATTGTTATAATTATAGGTGGTGATAACAAAGAAGAGTGACTAGTGCCAGCGATGCTGATGATTGCTACAAGTAACAAAGCAAGTCACACTATTGCGCTCCTAGTTCATTGTAAAAATTTAAAAAGATTTTGGATCAAGTTTTGGCAAATTTTTCATTTAAAATCTGTTTTTTTTTTTATCTGGGTATGTGCCAGCACTGATTTCTATATTAGATTATAAACATATTTCAGCTGTGTTAATCAAAATCAGGTTTTAAGGCTCAAATTTTATGCCAACTTTCTGCACAAAATTGGAGTTTCATAACAGTTCATGGGAAAAAAAACTGTCCAATTTTTACATTAGTGCTCATAAATTTTCCAGCATGGACTGTGAGGGTACATCAGAAAACAAACTTATTTCAGTTGCGCAAAACGCCCCTGTCTACAAAAACGCAATTAAGGTGGTGGCCTAGTGGAAATTGCTACTGTAGTCACAATGACTTAGCAAATTATGACAAAGATTTTCTAGCATACCACTATACTAACTCCTCTTGTCAAAGTCGCTAGTATTTTGTTAGAGCAGTGAAGCTGGGGTTCTGTTTTTTTGTAAATTGTTATCATTCACTGCTATTACAGAGTTGAAAACAATACTCAAGAAAATCTAGTGACCGTTCAAGCATTCTTATTTGTTTTTATTCACTGTCTATTAGCACTGTTTTTATTCCTTTGATATCTGGTACAATCTTTTTGGTTTTTTTTGCAATCTCTCAACTTGTTCTCAAGATAAGGCAACAATAGCTACATATCATAGCTGGAGGTGCTAAATTTTACGTTTGACAAAAAGATCAACCCTAAGGTTACATTTAAATGCCTCTGTAAGATTGGCACTTAGCCCTGCTACTAAATGATGAAATAGATTGACTTATGCATAGATGCATACTGGTCTTTGTCAACTGTCTATAGTGTGAAATCTGTTAAAGCTTTTCTTGTTAACAACAACCTTTTGTTCTTTTGAAATGTGTAAAGTTATTAGCAAGTAGGAGATGAAAAGCCTTATGTAATCATATCTTGCAGCCCAGCAACTAAGTAGCGTATTGTTTAATTACAGACGGCAGTGATAAACAAGATTCAATACTTTCAGTGATTCTACAAGTGAACAAGCTAGTCATACCAAGTTGATGTGTAACTACTCTACATGCAGATAGATTGTACAGGTATTTATAACATATCTGCATGTTGGTATACTGTAAATGTAGGCATATCACGCATCGTATATTGTATATGTATGTACATGTGGTTATATTGTACATGTGTGCATATTTTTCATATATTTATATTGTTTGCGTATGTATACTGTAACATTCGTATGCTGTTCACATATGTATAGTATATACATATGTATATTGTACAACCATGTATATTTTACGGATGTGTACACTTTACACATATGTGAGGTGAACATGTATTTTTATTCTATTCATATGCTTATGTATATTGCACGTGTGTGTATATTGTACATAAATGTTTATTGCGCTTGTATTTGTATTGTGCATGCGCGTCAAGCGTGAAAGTTAGAATGTTTTTTTGGGTAATTAGATTGTACTTCTGTCAATATTTTACATGTACATGCATTTTTCAGTATATTTACCTGTACAATGTATCTACTTGTACCATATATATCTACATGTAGGTGTACTGTAAAGGTACATGTATTGCACATAAGTATAACCCACATGTAAATTTTTTTTCATAGAAGTATAGTGTACGTGCAGGCACACTGCATGTGTGGTTGTGTTGTATATATAAGTATATTGTGCATATAGGTATACTTCCTATATAGATATACTCGACATGCAGCTAAATTACCCAAGTATGTATATTTTGCACTCAGGTATGTTTTGAATGTAGCTATATTATACAAATGCGTATACTTTACATATAAGCACATTTTACATTTAGTTCTTATTCATATGTTGGTGCACCGTATGTGTTGGAATAGTTTGAATTTAATATTCTTCACCTATAGAATTATTGTACAATTATGTATACTACAAGTACAGGAATACTATTTATGTAGATAAGTTGTACAGTATGTTTATTGAACAAGTAGGTGTCCTTTACAGGTATGTGTATGGTACATGATGTAAATTTCTGATTTGTGTGTAGATGCATAGTACGCTTTGTGAACTGTCTAGTGTGTGAAATCTGTTCAAGTTATTATTGCTATTAACAATTTTTTGTTCTCTTGAAATGCGTAAACTCTTTAAAAAGTACAAGATGAAAAGTATTATGTGATCATATCTTACAGATCAACAACTAATTAATGTATTGTTTAATTGAAGATGGCAGTGGTGACCAAGATTGACTACTGTCAGAAACTCTGACTTGTAGTACTATTACCCCGAAGGTTCGTATCAAAAAATAGAAATTCTAATAGGCAACTTTTGGTGATAAACTTTCGCCCACTTTGAATGTGGTGTATACATGTAGGTATTTTGTTAATTAATATTTAATAAACATGTGCACACACAGAAAAACGCGGAGGAGTTTTAATCCCATTTCAATCAATTCTTACTATCCGCGAGCGTAATCACAGTACATGCAAATATATTGTCCATGAAGGTACTCGGCATGGTGGTATAATGTATATGTGGATATACAGTACATATATGTACACTGTACATGTATACATACACTACATGTAGTCAGATTGTACAACTATGTACACTCTACATTTATGTATACTCTACATGTAAATATAATTTATCACAATATTTTGTACACGTATGAATACTGTTCATGTAAACATACTGTAATGCGTATATATTTGTACTTTTATGCATATTTTACATGTAAGTATACCGTACATCTAAGTAAATTGTACATATATGTGTATTGTACGCTTATATATGCTGCACTTGCATGAATATTGTACACACACATATTGTACACACACGTATATCATACACATACGTAACTTACACTATCATGCATATTGTACACATATGTATACTGTGCATGAATGTATATTGTGCACATATGTGTATCGTATATGTGTGTATGTTGTTCATGTGCGTATATTGTCCATACATGTATCTTGTATATGCATATATGTTGTGTTTGTAGTTAAAATGAAAACGTAAATATATTTTTCAGGTAGTCAGATTGGAGTTTGAGGACTATTTCACATGTAGATACATTCTTCAGTATATTTACTTCTACGATATATCTACATGTAGGTGAATTGTAAAGGTAAATGTATCGCACATATATGTATAATCAACACGTATAGTTTTTGTTCATGTGGGTATATTGTACGTGCAGGTACACTGCATGTGTGGTTACGTTGTACATATAGGTATATTGTGCGTGTAGGTATACTTTTCATATAAATTTATTCAACATGTAGATAGATTAGTATACTTAGCACACAGGTATGTTTTTGATGTAGCTATATTATACAAGTGTGTATATTTTACATATATGCACATTTTACATTTAGTTCCGCTGCATATGTAGGTGCACTGTATGTGTTGGAGTATTTTAAAAGTAATATTCTTCACATATAGAATTATTGCACAAATGTGTATACTATGAGTATAGGAATACTATTTATGTAAATACATTGTACAGTAAGTTTATTGAAAATATAGGTCTCCTGTACAGTTCTGTGTATGGTACATATTGTACATATTTAAAGAAACAAAGCTGATGTGTGTAGACGAGTACTTAGCTTGGTCAACTATTTAGTGTACCAAGTCTGTTTAAGTTATTTTTGCCAATTACCATTTTTTGTTCACTTCAATTAATAAGATATATAGGGAGTACAAAATTGATTGCGTTAAGTAACCATACCTTCCAGGTCATCAAATAATTATTGTTTTGTATAATTGCAGATGGCAGTGATGAACAACATTGAATACTCTCAGCCACTCTAGTGCCTTTCACAAGTGATCAAGCCTATGACGCTATTACCCTGTAGGTTCTTATAAAAAAGTAAGCATTTCAACGAATAACTTTTGCTAATAAATTTTGTATCATTTGGAATGTGTTTTTAATATGTAGAATATGTAGAATATGTAGAATTGTAAATACAGGTATCTTCTACAATTAAATACATTGTACATGTAGTTGTAATTTACATATGTGTTTAGCTTACAAGTATATATACTGTATGTATGCATATGCCATATGTTTAAGTATACTTAGTGTCGGGGCCTAGCCGGTTTGGGGGACTTTGTGGAGCTCCACTATCAAACCCCCACCAGCTTCTAGGAAAAACCTTAAAATAATGAGAGTTGTCCTCTTCTTTTAACAATAGCGGGTATGAACCCAAAAGAAATGTAAATAATTTTATCGTATTTTAATAGGTTATCCCTGGTGATTATGTAGCTACAGTGCTTCTTGCTGAAAAAAAGTTCTCTCAGAGCAAATATACATACAAAAAAACAATGGTTAAACTTTAAAAATTGGAAGTTAACCACTTTGCAAACGTTATGATGCAGTATAATTGTCTCACAGACCACTGCTAAGCATTGGATCCATCTCAAATGTTGCTAGGTATAAATTTCCTTCTTATATTACTCATTATAAAGCAACTTTGAAGAAGAAAAATAGCTCTTTTGTGGATTTGTGTAAAAATAAAAGAAGACAACTCTCCAGAAACTCAGTTCTTTCCTAGACGCTGGTGGGTGTTTGCTGGTGGAGTGCCACAAAATCCCACGAGCTATTGACCCTTCAACTACAAGAGTCCATATATATCTAAAGACATGTGCATCTACTTATAAAGTAAATGTAAGTAAGCTGTACATTTAGATACATTGTACAGGTATGTAAACTGTAGACACATTGAATATGTTGATCCAGTGTGATTTAGGCTTATTTTACATGCATTTATACTGCACACATAGGTACACTACATATGCAGGTATGAATTTTTTATATGTATACCTTTCATAGAGACATACACCACATTGCGAGGTTTTTTCAAGATATTTGTAATATACCAGTGAGAATACACATAGATACACTGTAGGTAGGCTGTACATGTAGGTATACTGTATATGTATGTATAATGTATACGTAGGTATACTGTATATGTAGGTATACCGTATATGTAGGTATACTGTACATGTAGGTATACTTTATATGTAGGTATACTGTGTATGCAGGTATACTGTACATGTGTGTACACTGCGTATGTAGGTATACTGTACATGTATGTATACTATATATGTAGGTATACTGTATATGTATGCATACTGCGTATGTAGGTATACTGTACATATAGGTATACTGTATATGTATGTATACCGTACATGTATGTACACTGTACATGTAGGTACACTGTGCATGTAGGTATACTGTACATATAGGTATACTGTATATGTAGGTACACTGTGCATGTACGTATACTGTACATGTAAGTATACTGTATACATAGGTATACTGTATATGTATGTATACTGCGTATGTAGGTATACTGTATATGTAAGTATGATGTACATGTAGGTACACTGTATATGTAGGTATAATGTATATGTAGGCATACTGTATATGTAGGTATACTGTACATGTACGTATACTGCGTATGTAGGTATACTGTATATGTAAGTATGATGTACATGTAGGTACTCTGTATATGTAGGTATAATGTATATGTAGGTATACTGTATGTGTAAGTAGACTGTATGTGTATGTTCACTGTGTATGTAGGTACACTGTACATGTAGGTATACTGTATATGCAGGTATGCTGTAGATGTAGGTATACTGTATATGTAGGTACACTGTATATGTATGTACACTGTGCATGTACGTATACTGTACATGTAAGTATATTGTATACGTAGGTACACTGTATGTGTAAGTACACTGTACATACAGGTATACTGTATATGTAGGTATACTGTATATGTAGGTATACCGTATATGTATGTACACCGTGCATGTATATATACTATACATGTAGGTATATTGTATACGTAGGTACACTGTATGTGTAAGTACACTGTACATACAGGTATACTGTATATGTAGGTATACTGTATATGTAGGTACACTGTGTGCGTACGTACACTGTATATGTATGTACACTGTGCATGTAGGTATACTGCATGTTTAGGTCTACTGTACGTGTAGGTACGCTGTATATGTAGGCACACTGTACATGTAGCTGGGCTGTATACGTAGGTATACTGTATATGTAGGTGTACTGTATATGTAGGTATGATGTACATGTAGGTACACTGTATATGTAGGTATAATGTATATGTATGTACAATATACATATTTAGGTATACTGTACATGTGGGTATGATGAATATGGAGGTATACTGTACATGTTTGTATACTGTATATGCATGTACACTGTGTATGTAGGTATGCTGTATATGTAGGTATGATGTATATGTAGGTATACTGTACATGTGGGTATACTGCATATGTAGGTATAGTGTATATGTACGTACAATATATATATATATATATATGTAGGTACACTGTATATGTAGGTGTATTGTAAACGTAAGTGATTCGATATATTCTTTTACTGCTTATATAAATATAATTTAGATGTAAATAAATTGCACAGGTATGTATCATGTATATGTAGGTATGCTGTGCATTCATATACAGTGTACAGGTATGTATACCATACATTTACGTATACGGTATATACAGATATATTGCTCGCATATATATACACTATACCCAAAGGTATATTCTACATGTAAGTATGTGGTACATCTAAGTAGAGTGTACATGTAGCTATATTTTCTACATGTAGGTATATTGTGCATGTCGGTATATTGTATAAGTTGGTATGTGGCGCATGCAGATACACAGTACATATGGGTATATCGTACATGCAGGTTTACTGTACTTGTATGTATATTGTGTAAGTGGTTTTATTGCAAATGAAGGTGTACTGCATATGTAAAATTATTGTTCATTTGATATTTTGTACGCATGGGTATGATGTTGATGTATACATGCCTACAGGTACCTAAAGTGTACATGTAGTTTATTTGTAGACGTAAATATGTTCTATTATCTGCAAGTGTACTGTGCTTGTAATTATATTTCACATCCAACAGCACTGTACTTGTTTGCGTATTGCATATATAGATACAGGGGCATTGTAGATGTAGATATTGTAGATGTAGGTATTATAAAATACATTACTATGATATACCTACATGTGCATGAATGTGTATGGTGCTTGTAAACATACGTCACATGTAGCTTTGTTACATGTAGGTTATTTGTAAATTTAGGTACCCAGTTGATATATGTATACATTGAATATATATATACTTTGAGTGTAGATAAATTGTACTGGAATTTATGTATAATGGTCACGAAGGTTTGTTTAACATGTAAGCTGATTGTATGGTAAGTATATACTCGTATAAATACTGTATATTTTGGTATAATGTAAACGTAGGCATACCGTACAATAGCTATGTTTTAAACATATATACTGTATGTGTGAAAATATTGTATATGTATTTAAAATGTAAATGTAGGTATACTACAAATTTAGAAATACTGTACATGTCGACATTCGTTACATGTGTTTATATTGTACATGTACTTGAGTTGCACAAGTAGTTATATCAGAATCAAAGGTATAGGCTTGTTCTACATATAAATTTGTTACATATGTAGGTAAACTGTACCTGTAGGTCTACTCTACTTGTAGAGGTATTTTACATGTGGATTTATCATACATGTTAGCATTCTGTACATAAATAAACATTCCACATTTAGAAAAATTTTACATATAGGTATATTGCGCATTTAGATACAGTATAAATGTAAGTATTTTTGTACCGATTGGGATATTTTACATGTAGATGCAGACACAATGCCCATGTAAGTTTATTGCAGATGTGTGTGTCACAAAATAAAACACTACGATACGCCTACACGTACATGGAAGTATATCAAACACATACACATACTTTATATATAAGCTTACTGCATATGTAGGTGAAGCGTACATATAAGTGCATTGCCAATGTATGTGTGATTTACATTAGGTATATTGTACATGTAGGTATGCCGTATATATATATATATATATATATATGTATATATATATATATATATATATATATATATATATATATATATATATATATATATATATATATATATATATATATATATATATATATATATATATATATATATATATATATATATATATATATATATATATATATATATATATATATATATGTATACTCTGATGTGTGTACAATGTACACGTTGATAAATTGTACAGGTATATATGTATAGTGTACATGTAGGTATAATTTATCTTTAGATATGATATACATGTATGTACAGTGAACATTTATGTATACTGTGCATATAGATATACTGTATATCTAGACATACTGTACATGTTGGTATGATGTATATGTATGCATATTTTACATACATGTATACTATCCATCCAAGTAAATTGTTCCTGTTGTCATATCAATATTTCGCGGAAATAACTGGTTTTAAAATTTCCAATAATATTTTTCCTAGCTTTATTTCTGTTGATTTTACTACCAGTCGTAACTGCAATTTTAATTTTCGTAACTGAAAGAAACTTTATGCCAACACCCAAACTGCAATAGAAACATATATATCTGCCACATTTAATCAACTGCCTACTTCTCTGAAAATCACACAATCCCTGTCTGTTTTCAAATTAAATTTATTTACGGATCTTTTAAACACGAATGGAAAATTATTTTAAATAAACTGTACTTGAGTAGACTTCTTTTTTTCTGTGTTCATTTTACATTTTCGTTATATTTTTGATTTTTGTTGTTCTTTTTCTTCTAGCTATGGCACTTTATGAAAAACATTTTTATAAAATGATATTGATGCCAATAAAGTATTATATGTATATAAATGTTGTACTTGTAGCTATATATCACATGTAAATTTATTATCAATCTATGCATGCTGTACATGAAAATATATTTTATTTGCGTGCATGTATATCAACAAAATTGCAAGTGAAGTGCGCATGTGCGTATATTGTAGATGTAGGTACATTATACTTTTTGGTATTTTGTAAATGTAGTGTACTGTACAACATAGCTACATGTATACATACTAACATACAGTTATATGTTTAATTTTTGATTTATTTACGTGTTGATATATATAGATATGTTAGCATAATGTATATGAATAGATTTTGTGCATTTTGGTAAACCATGTATATAATTATATTTTACCTGTGTGTATCCTTTACGTGTGAATACACAGTAGATATAGCTGTATTATTCATGTAGGTGAGCTGTACAGGTAGATATACTGTTAGAGTACGTATATTTTACATGTAGGTATACTGTACATACAGGTATACTCTGTACATAAATATTATCCGAGTGTAGATAAAGTGTATGCATATGTTCACCTTACATGAAGGTATACAGTGCAGGTAGATTTACTATACAGCTTTATATGCTGTACATGTAGAGGTATTGTAAACTTATGTGTATGTTACACGTAGATACATTCTACATTTATGTATATTTTACATGTAGATACATTGTACCTGTAGGTATATCTTACCTGTAGATGTACTGTACAGGTATGTGTATGGCGAATATTGTACATGTTTAAACATTTAAAGCTGACTTGTTTGTAGACTCATATATAGACTTGTTAACTGTTTATTATGCAAAATCTGTTCACTATATTCTTAATAGATATATTCTTTTGTTCACCTGAATGGTGTTAACTCATTAGAAAGTACAAGATGAAAAGCGTTATGTAATCATATCTTGCATCTCACCAACTAATTATTGTCTGGTATATTTACAGATGATGGTGATAAACAGAATGACTGCTGTCAGCGATTCTACCAGTGAACAAGCTCTACTTGCAGACAAATTGTGTAGGTGTGTATGATGTACATGTGGGTAGAATGTGTCTGTAGGTTTGTATACTTTACACATAGGTATATTACACATGTTACTATACTGTACATGGATGTATATGGTACGCGTCGGTATATTGTACATTTAGTTAGATTGTATCTATAATTATACTATACTGTACATGTAGATAAGCTGTACTTGCAAGTATATATAGACATAGAAAAATTGTACATATGCACAGAGACAAATTGTACGTGTAGCTATGTTGTAAATATAGCTAGAGTGCAAACTTAGATAAATTGCACCTGCAGGTATTCTCTTCATGCAGGCTAGTTGTAAAAGTAGGTGTATTTTACATGCAGATATCATAAACTTGCAAAATGATTCTTATATCTTGGTTTATTGTAAATGTAGGTATGTATATTTTACATGTATGTAGATTCACAACAATCAATCACTATAACTCAACAAAAACAAGAGCTAATAGTTAATTGGTTTTGGATTTGGATTAGTAAACTTATCTTAATGTGCTTTTTGTAATTGCTATTATTGTTGTAGAGAAAGCTGAAACTCACACACCAGGAATGCTTACTCTTCACCTGCTTGGGCTTAAAGTGTATTGATAGAGCTACATATTATGTGACTTGCCTTTCATGAACTTGCCTTTATGTAACTTGCATTGAACTGATGTAAACTACTTTGCAGTCTTCTGTGATATATGTATTGTTTGATGCTATTGATGCAAATTACCTTTCAATCAACTACAATAAACTGCAATCATACTCTGCGTCTTTTACTATTGCCAATGAATTTTATATTCACGCTATTAGCTGCGAAACTTACAGCTTCATATCATGTGAATGAATAAATTCAATAGACATCACAAAGCTAATCATTTAACCGAACATGGCATGTGCGGACTAGTTTTTATAAAACAGGTGCATCATAATTCAGTGCATTGTCGGAATTGAAAAAATTGTGTTTTATTTTGTCTCCGGTCCTCATATTGTTTCTTCCTTCCTAGGCAACAAACGATGAGTTCATTTGATAATCTATCTCTTCACTATCCGCTTCAATCCAATTTTCAGATGTGATTAAAAAGTGGGGAATTATTTTCAATGTTAATAAGAGAGTGTAGAAAAAAACTAATTGACTTTACATTTATATCTTTACTGAGAAGTTGATGATCGATTTAAACAAAGTGATCAATGGTTTCAGATTCAATTTTTATTTTCTGAAATGAAAGGTGGCACACCTGAGAAAAAGGCTGCCATGAACCATTAGAAATGATGGAGATGGAAGGAGGCGTGACTTGAATGCTGATCATTGTGAAACAAAGAGTATGCGTGCATAAAGACACTTGAATAATTTGTAGCATATGTTCCAGTGAAAGAAAAAGTTGAAAAGCAAATTAGAAAGTTTGCATTTGCTATAAAGTTTCTTTCAGTAGTTATTGTGGCTATTGTGAAGGAAGTTCAAGTGATTTTTCGTGTTTAAACTGAGAATAAATGAACACATAAATAACAAGAATGACAAAAACTGGTATAATTGCGTAAAACAAATTGATGTTGACACATGAAACAATTTTGAACTGCAAATGCTTTGACCGCTTCACATAAAAATGTTTTGTTTTTGATCAGAAGGTGGATTGAAAATGTGCAGGTCAGAGGGCTAAGAAAGTGGAAGTCATTGGTTTGAAGTTAAATGCACCAAACGAATCACGCCTTCTAAAAGGTTATTGGGATGTTGGACATGTTAAGCATACACTGAGCACTAGTTTATCATTTTAGACATTGATCACCCTTCTGAGCAAAGTGGTAAAAGTTGGTGAAGAAATTGTAAAAGAAATTAACAAAAACAGGAAGTAGAGGACAAAAAAAGCACTTTTACAAAATGATGCGAGCCTTCAGTAGCTGAGAATTGGAGGTGCATAACTTAGTTGAGAAAAACTGAGAGTTAACTGAGATATATCAGAGGTTACAGCAAGTTATGAAAGAAAATTTGACGCAAAACAATGAAAAAACAAATCGGGTCAATTTTTGTGAATAAATGAAAACAATGGACATTTTAAGAATTATTATGCATATTCAATATGTTGAGATTACATAGAGCACAAGTTCAATGTTTTACAGGTTGTTAACTCTCTAGAATCAAGTGTTATAAACTGGAATTTTTTTTTCCTGAAAAGTGAGAAAAACTTGACTTACAGTGCAAAGTATGAGCTTAGAAGAAAAATTGAGAAGGTTCAACAGCTGGTGATGAGAATTGCATAAGCAAACTGTGAAATATTTGGAAGTAACATGGACAAATCAAGTGTTATAACAACTTACACTATAACATATACCAGAAAAAGGAAAGACAACTACAAAATCGGGAAAATTAAAGAGAACAGGAGAAGACAACCAGGACAGGACTTGCTTAACTCGCCTGAGTTGTGAAAAGCTGTGAAGTCTGCAAAAAATTCAAAATAGACGCGCAAAACTTTTCCTAGTTAAATGGACACTGCAATGGCATTATGACTGGCAAAAGATAACAGAAGACAGCCAGTGGTGTTCCTTATGGAAACTCACAGAAAACATCGAATAAAAATGGGTGAATCATTTCATCTAGTTGAAACATGCTCTAATGTTGATTAATGCCCCTAGCCTACTTTGTAACACTTCCCTGCATGAACATATCATTGCTTTTTCTTCCTTTCCCTGTACAAAAGGGAACTGCAGTGGTCTATTATGCTGTGACTATGGGCCAGCTTGGAGCCAATATTTATGCAACAGCTGTTACACCTCATAATGGTGAAAAAACACATGCAGTGACCTTTAACCACTAACCGATGCTGTCTCAACACGTTCGTTTAGCTCTATATCTAGAATGCAGCTGATGTCGATAGAATAGTAATTGTTGTTGGTACTTGTTTCAATGATCATTGCCATCAATTAAAAAAACACTTACTGCAATTGAAAATGATTATATAACTTGAACAAAGCAAACTCACTTGTTTTCTTATGACAATAATTTATTATCGTACATGAGTTCGCTATTCTTTTGTAGCTATCTTCCTGTACAGTTCCGCCGACTGTTTTCAAGTGTCACAAATTAGTGCAAAGCATAGGTTCTGTTTGGTGTTTTTCTCTACTATTCGACTTTGCTAGTACAGCTGGAACCACGGGGCCGAACTGACCAAAATCGACTTGCCCATTGAAGTGAAAGACTTGATGGTTGACGACGACGGCGGTTAGTTTTTAGAGCCAAGTTGACCGAAAACCTTTTCGACGGAGTTCTGCTAGCACTGGTAGTCGGATGACACTAAGTCGTGGTAGTTATTCCTGCTGCTTGCGTCTGTTCCTCGGATCAGTGAAGTGTAAGGTTCTTCTGAGAGCTAGGGTAACTCTTCTTCATTATCCACGGTACATGAGATTTCATTGATGGTTGAACAAAAGTTCCACAAGACTCCCTCCACTAGTTACATAAATAAAAAGGTGTGTATGATAATGATTTTGTGGAGAAACGTATAAAATATATAAATCATAATGACAACAAACTTTATATATATGCTTGTGTACTGAATGATTGTCTGTGGTGAAATATATGCATATTGCTATGGCAACGAATGTTCGTGTTGTTGACGTCTTTCACACACTTCGCCCCATTGGTGACTGTGGAGCCGATACAAAAGATTGAAATGACAACTCCAACTTGGCACAATGGAATATTACGGATAGAATTAATACGCAGATGGGGGGGGGGGGGGGGAGGGGGGTGGTCGAGGTGCTACTGGTGGGTTTTCCTTAGTTCAACATCAAGCTGTGCCTGGTTCTTGTTCTATAACAAAGATGTTTTGTATTCTCACAGGTGGAAACTGGTGCTTTTGCAATACTTCTTTTTGAGCAATTCTGCTGTGGCTTCTTTTTCAAATTCTGGATGAAGTTATCGTGTGGAAAGTTTTCTCTCGTCTCAACTAGTCTCTTTTGTGTTATCACGGGTCTTCTTCCACTGAAAGGTGGCTATCATTTTTTGTTGTTTTCCTTTCTTTCTTTTCACATTTCTGCTAGTTGCTGTAAGATGTTGATATGCACATCTGGTGGGTAAGAAGGTGTTGATGTAAAAATCTGGGCTGTAGTTTCATTTGTATCTCTGCGGCTGTGGCTGTTGGCTTCTTCTTCATTGGTTACTGTTTTTCTCCTTTTGTTTCACCTGGCCACGTGATATCTGGGGATTGGCGCAAGTTGGCGATTAAGTTTTCTTCTGCATTGCTTGTGCCGGAACACTAGTGTACTGCCGCTGGCGATATATCTTGTGGAGTTGCTCGCTCTTGCTGTATTATTGTAGTTGCTTGTTTTGGCTCTAAAATTGGTGTGTCTCCCTCGTTGCTTGGATAGAATTTTCCACCTGCATTTATTCCAATGTGGTTTCTGATGTCTTCAGCATTAGTCCATGATTTGCAGTTTTTTCTTTCCTTTTCATTATGTTTTGTTCCTGTGTTCAATTCTCCATTTTACAGGGGGTTACTTTCTTCATTCTTTTAGGTCATTGAGCGGTGACAATTTTTGAACTTTGCTGGTGCTTTTCTAGTTTATTGTCACCTTTCAGTTTCACTGGGTTAGGTGGCTGTACTAGGTAGCGGGGGTTGGTTTCCATCCATGTTTCAAAGGGGTTGGGTAACTCCCTCTCCGGCTTGTGGGCTGTTCTCTCCTAACCGGTGACTGGTTGGCTACAGGTTGTCTCCCCGTATCATTGTCTGGTGTCCTACTCCTCTAGACGATCGCATGTTTGGTCTTACCGTTTGCTCCCTGCTCACAGGTGCCCGCCATTTCTGGTATTTCCCAGCTGGTCGCCGTTTTGTGTGAACTTTTGTTCATCTTTTTCTAAGGGATACGTGTGATTCAGGGTACACCATGGTCAAGGTATACTGTCCCACTTAGTTGGGATGAAGTTTGGGGTTGCTTCCGTTGCTTTCTTTCTTCAAACACGCGCGTTGATGTCTTTGAACAAGGTATTCATGTGCTGTATTAAAGTTTTCTTGTACTCGGAAAGTATGTTCTCTCGGATACTGCTGTTCTAGAGTGGGTGGGGGTACCAAAAAACTCTCCTCTCTCCTCTCTTCCTCTCTCCTCTCTTCCTCTCTCCTTTCTTCCTCTCTCCTCTCTTCCTCTCTCCTCTCTTC